>JAPMLY010000092.1:72500-362630 GCA_026401115.1 Tetraselmis chui
AGAAGCGGCGTAGATACCACAGCTAGCGGCGCTATGACGCAGCCTGATGACGGAGGAGCAACTGCTGTGCCCTCATTCTCCGCGGTTCTGGCTGAATGGCAGGCCGGGGACGAGTTTGAGCGCATGGCTCGGAATATTTTGGGTGACGCGGACGAGTATGAGATCTTTGAAAGCGATGAAGAGAGGGGGGGTGCGGATGAGGAGATGGGTGGTGTGACGTTTACCTCGCACACTGCATTCCTGCCAAGGGGTGGAGTGAAACAGGTTGGGGAGGAGGAAGAGGAGGAGGAGGAGGAGTTTGAGGAGGAATTCGATGATGACGATGATGACGATAACGAGGATGGGGGCTTACAAGGGGGGATCGAAAGGGAGGGACTGGAAGCGTTTGGGCTGGATGTGGAGGAGGAAAATGAAGAGGAGGATGAGGAGGAGGAAGAGGAGGATAGTGATGAAGGGTGATGAAGCTTATGTGGGGCCCGCGTTTGTTGCTGGTTTATGACGGATTGCATAATTGTGTAGCCATCATCGCAACGCGTGAATTTAATCGGTAATTGGTGCTTAAATTGATAATCATTGGAATCTGATTATAACATGCCGCTGCGCACTGCGACTATTATCTGAGGGCCATCCCCTTGGTAGCCACATCATAGCGTTTTTCAGCTGCGGACGATGCCCGTCTCCCTAATCCATCTACTCGCGCATCATGTGGTTTCTAATGTTGCGGCGTAACAGGAAACGATATGACGCGCCTTTTGCTTTCGAAGGGCATTCATTGTGGTGCCCTTACTTAAGGGCGATGCGGCAATTGTGGACGGCGATATAACCGCAAATGTGGGCAGCCCGGATGGGATGGGCCTCGTTTTTTAGCTGACGGCAGAGTCGATGTGATTTCGAGCTCGAGCTGTGTCACGGGTCGATGCGGATGGCTGTGCTGGTAGCACGACGCTTCAGAGGAAAGAGCAATGAACACGGAAGCATCAAAGCATGCATGTATGGTTTTGAGGGTACTTGTACATGGTCTAGGCGGCAGGGAGCGGCAAATATATCTCGCCACGCAGTGTCCGCCGAGATGTGCAACGGTGTACGATTAAAACTCCATGGGGAAGTAGGACTGTGGGAAGGGGTCATGGCGCTCTATTCCCTGTGGCGCAGCGGCAGCAACCCCGGAGGTGGAGGCGCTCTATGCTCGTTGACATTGCCCCTCCTTAAAGTCATTTACACCCGGTGAGCGCTTTGCCTCTGTCGCCATGGTAGAGAAGCAGGCTAATTGGGTTAGTCCTACAGCTGCGGCCCCTCGAAAATACACAAGGCACTTGTCGACGAGCCGTGTGTCAAAATGAAACAGGGTTGCTTGGAGTAGCATGCCCATTAATGAACGTACCCGTAGCCGAGGCGGGGGTGTATTAAATCCCCCCGGGCCTAGTAAACCCGTGTACTTAGACATGTATTATAGCTTTTGCGGGAGGCCCTTAATAAGTAGGTAACCAAGATTAGACATGTGGTCCATGCTGAAATATTTTCACTTGTATTTCATCGTCACCCCCTCCCCACGCAGCTATTGAATCCGTGAATAATGACACGATCCCCCCCCCCCCCCCCCCCCCCCCCGTGCATCGCGAGTGAATAGTGTCAAATATAAACTCTGATAAAGGTTGCTTATATTGGAAATGCTACGGTTCTTTGGGTGAGTGTGGGCGCGGCGAGACAGACCGTGGCCGTTTTTTCTGACGGGCGGTGGAAACAGTGAAATGCCAAGCGGGGATAGAAGCCAACATGGCGACATGTATGCCTGGAGCTGTTTTATGGCCGAGTCTCCTCCGAGCATGCAGCATGCTCCCATCATTTTGCGACACGGAGGCAGGAGGAGCTGCAAGACATCTCATTGATGAGAATATCCGCGCGGCGGTGAAAATGTGGGATATGTGAATGAGACCCAAGGTGCGATGGGGGGTGGGCAACGGAATCAGTCCGGCTCTAAGTATGTCCCCCCTCCGGAGACTCCATAGTAGCGCCCGAAAACTGATCTTATTTAAGCTCACGAAGTGCAAATCTTCGCCGCTCATTTTATTATACAATATACGTGATATCCCTGGCATTTCCATGCTCGGAGCATACTGAATAGCGCAAACATTTAGCACCATGCCGGCGGCGCGTGGTAACTTTTCTTAACATATTTCGTAGCAATCAACTGCCAGTCTTTGCATTTTGTCTCTTTGCCCGTAACTACACCGTTTAATCGTGAGTCGCGGTGCAGTCCATCGGGGCGGTGGCGTTGGCCCAAGAAGATGCAATTACCCCGACTAACATGTAGCCGGTTGTTTTGAACGAGCTTCGCAAGACTTTGACATTTTAAATGACAGTTGCTTGACTCGCGGGCGATATCTTTTATTTCCATTGCGCAATCTATACTCGGCGAGATTGTAGGTCTATCTCGCTCTGTCTCCCTACCGACCCCAGCCATGCCATGCACGGGCACATGGTGACTAATGACCGCCACGGGGTGGTGCCCACATGCACGCTATATAGCGCACCCTTGGGGGGCATTCGCCGCTGTGTCACCGCCGGGCGCTTGAGAATCTCGTCTAAAAATCATTTAAATAGGTCACTAAATGTACTCTTTCAAGACAGAGCTTTGCACGGATGAATTATGTTACACTATTGAGAGAGAGTATTTGTAGCAATTAATTTCATTTTCATCTGCTTTCAGACAACTTTTATTTCATGTAGTTGCAGGGCCAAGCAACGCTCGTCGAACTTGCATTCCCTCACTAGGCAAGCTATGCGAGGCTGTGCCTATGGTGCCTTCTCGTCCTTTTCCCTTTCCTACTTTCACAACACGCCACTTTTGCACATTGGAATTAACGGGCAGCAAATTTTGAATTAAAACGGGCATACATCAATTGAAAAATGTATCGGCAAATTGTACCGGTTGTTGTCTTCACGTCTTCCCATATTCTGCAGTTCATGGCGCTTGATAGTAGGATTAAGGCCGGGAAGTATTCGTCGCAGTGCACCTAACGACAGACCTAATCACCTACTTGCAATGTGTGCCGTCGCTCCTCGGGTTTTGTAACCGACACTTTGAATAACCAAATTACCTACCAAAGTCCCCCCGCGAAGCAATAACAATAGAAATATGTAAGCAACTACAACTGAAACACTTTTGTAAAAGCAAAACATGTACTTAAGTACATCAAATGTCAAGACTATAAATTCAAAACAATTGATAGACCTTATGATGCACGACCCACTCCCGCCGAACTGGGGTGCCGACCAACGTGTAAGAGGGGTACAATCCAAGCACGTGATGGGCCAGCGTAGCAATCTAGCTCCCCTTCCGCGACTCCGGCCGCGCTGACAAGTGGAGGCGAAAGGCTGTCGAAAGAACCTCCCATATTGTAGTCGTTTATCGACCCCGCCACCGCTCCTTGATCGCTCCGCCCCAAGGTCGCAGCCGCTCCCCCGGCGCGGCGATCCTCCACGTCGAGGTCCCCAGTCACCTTGAGGGCAAGCTTGGGAGGGGGGTGGAGTAGGGGGGGGGGGGAGGGGGGGGGGGGGCATACATGGGGAAGGGTATCGCTCCTACCACCGCAACCATGTTGTTTCCCGGCCTTGCATCCACCAGTCTACTTTGGAAAACCGGGTAAATGTCGGGTCGGCAACCACATGCCCATACCCCCCCCCCCGCTGCCACGTCAACTCATCAGCCACGCCCTCTCAGGTGTACCATTTTACGGTATTCATTTGCGCATGATTAAACATGGTTACCGTGGCTAGATCCATCGTCGAGCCGGGGGGTGCGCATATTCGCAGAAGAACCCTCCATTCATAATTTTTCGGCGCTAGCTTCAAATCATGATGATCGCCGCCGCCAAAGCGAGCCGTAACTTGCTGCCGTTCCTCCGGCCGCGGCTATTCATCGTTAACGGTGTTTGCGTGATCCAAACCCGGGTGACCGCGACTTCAGCAACGTTCAGCGGTGAGGAACGACTGCCTTATCACGGCATTACTTCTTGGAAATCCGCTGCCAACTACAACGCCTCCTTGCTGCGTCCCGGATCCGCCCGTACCCACGCACTCGGACGCCAAATATTCCACACCCGTATATCTCCCACACCGGCACACCCGTCCCCCTTAGTATGGTATACTGCGTGAGGGGCACATACCACAAGCATATATACCGAGCAAGTGGCAGCCACATCAAAATGCGCTTCGGTTCTCGTTGATACTACTCGCCCCCCAACGCCTACAACATATGCCACCTAGGTTTGCTCACATCGCTTCGTGCATGCTTGTAGCGTTGTTGAAATACATTGTGCTTACACCTAGGGTGTGTGCTATCAAAATCGACGCAACAAAATCATAAACATGGCCACACGTTGTCGCCAAGGACCCCGGGCGTCGGAACCTTGTCCACTAAGGTGGGTCGATAGGATATAGGCTTGCTTTGCGCTTTAACAATTTTGCACGTGTGCGTGTGCACGAGCATATGTGCAACGCGCACGTGTGGTGGTCAAAACTACTAACAACAACCACCGTGCTCTATTTCAACCCTTTGAAAGGGCATTATGTGAACGTCGATGACCTCAGCTTCCAATGCAAACCCTAATTTTGAGTCTGCCAATCGTGGGGAAATAGTGGTATCTTATCGACTCAATGCCATGGCCGTCCTCTTTGACTTCGCTCTAAGGCTAGGGATCAAGTAAATTTTGTCGATGTTGATGGTAATGATATTTTGCAACGTCGATGTTGATGGTATTGATATCTTGGATTGTCGATGTTGATGGCTTTTGATAGTTTGAGATACTGGCATCGATGGCAATTTAAGCCGATATTATCGCCGATGTATCGATATTTGGGACGATATATCGATACATCGGGCTTAAATAATCAATATTTTACAATTGTTTTGATAATTGATGGCATTGATACGAGCACTACTGCCATCGTGTCGATGTCGCTGTCGCAACCTATCACATCGATGCCACTATCACCAGGTGATGATGATACTATCGACGATGCATCGATGGCTGATCCCTAGCCATACTTCGCTCGTGTGCGGCGTGTTACTCTTCCAAACTTGTTGAAGCGCAATATGCCGCATCTCCATATTTTTCGTCTAAGTATAGTACATTGATATTGAACAAATTTCTAGGCGTTAGGTCATGCGGTAATCGCATTTATCGCGAAAGAAAGCATATTCTAATGCAAGTTTCCCATATGTGCACATTTGGAGGTAGTGTGCCGCGGCCTTTGAAAACGCCACTCAAGACGACGAGCCCGAGACGGTGGGTGTGTTGATCCATAATAATTGCTTGGGCATGTACACTATTGGCAATTGTTGGAAAAGCTTGCCAACCATACATTGGCATGTCAATTCCTAGAATCGTTCACGTCGCCGTTTTCGTGTAGTTGGGTTGGATATAGACATTATTTTATATCAACGATGAGTCAGAGTATTGCGCTAATCACATATATCGGCAAAGAATTTAACAAATATTGCTACACGCCATCAATGAAATTGCCGCGTGCCCCCAGTGCCATTCTGTCGACTCGTTTTCTCGTAATTTGGCTCCCGGTTGGGTTGTACTGTTGTACTTGGGAACCAAGGCATTTTCGTGGCGCCTACTCCCACCGCACTGGCTGCATTGTCCGCTCGGTATGTGCAACATTTGTGGGAAATTTTAAAGGAAATTATTGTATTCAAGTGTTTTTACATGTATGCCAGTCTATGCACCGTCGCCCTCGGATCTTGAAATTGTGCCAAAAAAACAATTATAATATTTAGGTTTATGAAGCATATCGATGTGTTTTGTCTCCCGTTGGAGCGTATCGAGTGAAGGTGGATGTTTTTTTTTGCTTACTCATCGGGCTTTTGGCTTATACCCGTCGAAGCGCAATTTCAAATGGTTGTGGCGGTTAGCCTCCTCAAGCTAAACGCTAGCACAAATCAGTTCTAATCTGTCTAGTTCTGTCGTTGCAAGATGGCAAAATGATGTTGTCGAGAGATTATGGTGAAAGATGTTTCACTGCTATACTTACGCAGTATATGTTGTAAGTGAACAATGGAATTGTTAAATGGTTCTGTCACCTCCCTCTACTGCACTGGGCTTAAATAGGTTTCTGCTCAGATAGCTTACGCCTGCAAGCTACGCTTACGTGTCAGGCGTTAGGGTTGTCTAACCGTCGTCATCTGTCCTGAGACGCGGCTTGCCTAGCATTGGGTTTCACGACGCGGCTTCTTCTGAAGTGAAGAACTCGTTTAGACGCGTCATCTGGCTAGTTTGATTAATTATGCATATTTGTACGTACCGGGAGGTACTGGTCGTACTGTAGCATCAGCACCCTTATGAATATTGCAGTAGCGACGTACCCACGTTTGTACGTCCGTCCTATGGAAAAGCACGAATTAGCGTTTGTAACGAGTACCTGTACAATGTCATGTAATGTATTGTTGCTGGACTGTACTCGTCACACTCGTACCCTCCCCCTCTTGACAGATGTTGAGGTCGCCGCGAGGCAGACCTCCGTGGTTCTTAGCTCCTTTACTGAAGCAGTTACTGGGACTCAGGAATGCGCGCTGGGTGAGCGTGCATGAAGTCGATGTACGCCTGAGTTTTGGCAAACTTGTGCCATTGGGGCGTCTCCAAGAAATCTTGTAACGCAGTGGTCCGGTGTACTTCGTTCAACCGGTGCCAGACAAGTGGAATGTCGTCATCACTGAAGTGCGTAATGAAAAGCAGATATTTGCCTCGTCGCCCAGGTAGCGACTTGATGCACACAGCAGAGATGTGCGAGACATCAAACTCCCCGTCGTCTCCTTTAGGTACAGTCACCGGGACAGATGGTCGTAGTGGAGCGGTAGAGCAGGGTCGTAAGTTGTTCACATGGAGCACAGGATGTAAGCGTACTGTCGCTGGAAGTTTCAATCTGTAACTGTGTTTCCCAATTTGCTCTTCCACTGAAAAAGGGCCAACCTGCCGGTCTCTGAGTTTCCGGTTCGGTTGTCCTCGCAGAAAAAGATTTGCTGTGACGACTGACACCTTGTCTCCCTTAGCGAAGTGTGGTGTTGTAGACGGTTCTGTGCGTGCTTGCATCTCATCCTTGTGTAGCTGTAACACAGAGCGTACTAGAGTGTGTACCTCTTGTAACAATCTTAACCGTTCTGTTGCGTCTTGCGAAATTGGAATCGATGGTCGCATGCTGAACAGCAGGTCTGGAGGCTCCTCAGGAGAGAACCCAAAGTTAGCCTCGAACGGTGTGTGCTCAATTCCGAGTGCACGCGAAGCGTGGTACGCAAATTCCACTTGCGGTAGTAGCGTTGTCCAGTCAGAGCCATCATAGCAACAGAAGCAACGAAGAAGCTGCTGAAACGTGTTGTTCACGCGCTTTGTCAATCCGTCCGTTTCTGGATGTCGACTGGAAGACATGTTCATATGCGTTCCGAGGCGTCTCCAAAGTGTTTGCCAGAAGGCACTGACGAATTTCGGGTCGCGGTCGCTAATCAGCACACGGGGCAGTCCATGCAAACGGTAGACTCCATGTAAAAACAAAGTTGCAGTTTCTTCGGCAGTAATCGACTCTGTACATGGCAGAAAAATGGGCCATTCGAGTTAGATGGTCTACTACAATTAGCACACTGTTAAAGCCATTGCTCTCAGGTAAGTGTGTCAAGTAGTCAAGACCAACTGTATGCCACGGTCTGGGTGGAACAGGCAATGGGTAAAGAGTCGCAGCCATCTGCGGTCGAATCTTTGCTCGTCGACATACAACGCAGCGTTCACGGAAATCTTTCACATCTTGGCGAATTCGTTTCCACCAGCAGAATCTGTCGAGTGCTTTAGCAAGAGTGCTAGCAACTCCTCTGTGACCAGCTGACGAACTTTCGTGCAGCTCTGTGATCAATCTCAGTCGTGGTATACAGAGGCGATTGAGACGCCAAAAGTATCCGTCTTTGGCTTCAATCCGGCTGTCTTTCGTCCACTCACCCTCGTCCCCATAAAACGAGTCTTGTGAGAACCCCTCGCGAATGAGATCAGCGAGCTCAAGGCTCAGCCGCAACGCGTTAACAATCAGTAAATTTAACTGCGCGTCTTCAAACAGGAGCTGGGACTTCCGTCGTAATTCTCGATATGACGGAACCTCGCCATCCCAAAATAAGAGAACTCTGGCCTGAGGTACGAAGTCTGGACGCCGGCTTAACGGGTCAGCTTCGTTTAGAGCTCCCTTGCGGTATGCAAGTGTCATTGAGCCCACAAACGGTTGCAAATCCCGCAGGTATCTTGCTTGCCGCTTGTTCAGCCTGTTGTTCGGTTGCCTGAACAGATGTCGCAGTGTGTCGTGGTCTGTTACGACAAGGAACTTAGAGCATCCTTCAACAGCACCTCCAATGCTTGACGGCTTCGCATACGGCCAAAGCTTCTAAGTCGTACGCAGAGTAAGTGTTACCACGCTCAGCTCGATTCAGCTTACGCGCCCTGTAAGAGACTGGTTGAAGACCTCCTCCGTGGTCTTGCAACAAGACTGCTGCAAGCCCCACTGTTGAAGCATATGTAGCTACGGTGAACGTCGCGTCCGAGCCGACCTCCGGAAGGAATAGGCATGGCGCGGAAATGAGCCGTAACTTGAGAGTCTCAAAGGCTTCCAAACAGGCAGGCGTCAGCGTAACCTTTTGTGGCTGGGACTTCCGTAGTAAGTCCGTCAATGGAGCCGTAAGGTCGCTAAAATGATGTATGAATCTGGCGTAGAAGTTGCAGAACTGTACGAAACTGCGAACCTCCTTTTGCGTCTTGGGCACTGGCCAGTCTGCAACGGCCTCGACTTTCTTTGTGGAAACCGAAATTTTGCCAGCGGACACAGTGTAGCCCAGGTACTCCATCTGTTGCAGTCCGAAGAAGCATTTCTTAAGGCGTAGTTTCAAGCCCTCCTCCTTGAAGCGTTGTAGCACTTGACGCAGGTGCTCCAGGTGTTCCTCCAGAGTTCGACTGTAAATACAGACGTCATCGAGGTAGACTGTCACGAACTTATGTAAAAAGTCGCGAAGTATATCATTCATCATCCTCTGAAATGTAGCCGGTGCATTGCACAGGCCAAACGGCATGGCGACCCATTCCATTAAGCCATCATGGGTCTGAAAAGCCGTCTTGTGAACGTCCTGATCACGCACTCGAACTTGCCAGAAGCCAGAGGCGAGGTCAAGGTGTGTGTAAAAATTCGCGTCTGTAAGTTCGTCCAGAGTGTCATCCACACGCGGAAGTGGGTAAGCATCTTTACGCGTAACCTCGTTAAGGCCACGGTAGACAATGCACATACGTAGCGAGCCATCAGCTTTCCGCACAAAAAAGAATTGGCGAGCCGAATTCACTGTAGCTGGGACGGACCAGACCAGCCTCCACTGCGTCTTTGAGCTGTAGATTTAGCTCAACGCGCTCCGCAGGTGACAATCTATTCAGTCGTTGGCGTCGCATCGGGCCTGTTGTTTCAATGGGATGATCCCACTGTCGGCTTACAGGTGGAGAGTCGACATGTTGCAGTAACTCCGGGAAGTCATCGAAGAGTAACGACCGGAAGTTGTCACGTTGTTTTGCAGTTGGTTCCTCTCCAGTGTGAAAGTCCGTTGGTTGTTCAACGGCTGGCGTAAGTTCAATGACGTACAGTTCAGCATGTCGTCCTTTGCTGCGGCGCGTCTTGCGCATGAGTTTCTGAACTTTAGTTGACGACAACAGCAGACACTCAGGACGTCGTTTCTCGAGCGTAGTCTCTACAGCTGTGCCGTCCATCAGTGTAAAAACCCTGGGTGTACCAAACTGTAAAGAGGCATGTTCGTCATCAAGCCATGGTAAACCCAGAATCAAATCAGTTGCACGTAAATCACGTAAGACGTAAAAAGTTCGGTGAAATTCGTGTCGAGCCAGCTCAAAAGTGACATCGCAGACTGTTGTAGAAGTTACTCGTTGTCCGTTGGCGAGTCGAACTTGGGTCTTAGTCGTAGACTTCCGAGTCTGTAAAGCAAAGCGTCGTACGAAGTCCTCTGACACAAAATCAAGCGTCGCAGCGCAGTCCACTAATCCAGAAATTTGGTGTCCGCCATCAGGAGTTTTCACAGTCAGCTCAGTTCGAATTAACGGGCGAGCTTCCGTGAGGTCAGTCAGTAGAGCTGTAGCTGGCGAAAAAAATTGTCGCAGCGTAGCGATGGACGGTTCCGTGTCGTCAAAAGGTACAAGTACCGAGTCGGGTTGATCAGATACTGTCAAGTCGTTAAACGCACAATCTGCGTCGACTAACCACAGTTGTACATGCCAAGGAGCTGGAGCAACCACCTCCTGTTGCGTTGGGTTCTCCAGTGACTGACGAGTAAAAAGTTGTGTCCTTGCTGGGAATTCTTGGAAGAGTTTCCAGTTCTTAGTCACTTGAGTAAATTTAGACCATTTCGGTAGTACAAAAACAGCCATCGTAGATGTCGGAGATGTTCGACGACAATCCTCAAAATGCTGTGCAATCTGCTCAGCTAACTCCTAGGGTGGGTTGATGAACACCCGTTCTCCTGTCAAGTCCCTCTCAAGAATCGAGTCACTCGGCGAACATTGAGGTAAGTCACCGTGCGAGTTTAGACCTTCATCATCAGCACATCCCTCCAAAGTAAAGTTGAATCGTGCATGCAGAGGGTCAAAGACTGAGTCAACCAGTTTCCAATCAATTGAACGTCTGGTTACAGGTTTACGACTATGTCTCTGCTTAGTCTGACGACGACGACCTGCTACTAACGTTGCAGGTGTCGCGACTGTAGTCGATGGAGATGCCGAAGGTGATTCGACAACCTCTGTCGCTAACAGTATTTCAGAACGAACAGTAGATGTAGCCGGCTGTTCCAGTTCGTTGGTAGAACAGCCTTGCCACCGTCATTGCTTTTTAGTCTGAGGTTCCATAGGTGCCTTGCCCTTCCACTCCGGGCATTGGAACAGTCGGTGTCCCTTCTTGTGGCACTTGAAGCAGAGGCCCTCCTCCATGTGCCGCTTACGCTCCTCAGACGTCATCGCGTTAGCGAGAGTGTTGAAATCTTCGCGGCCATATGTTTGACCACGGCCTCCACCGGTGTTGCCTCCACGTCCACGTCCACGGCCACGACCACAGCCACCTCCATTACGCTTCCAGATCTTAGAGGCATCGACGAGAGGGTCATCAAGGTTGCGCTTGCGGGTTGGTTGAGCAGACGGACCAGCGGTAGACCGCATGTTGCCGAGTTCCGGCGAGTCCGTAACGACATCATTCAGAAAATTCTGGAGCTCCACCAGAGTAATCTGGTAACCCTTCTGAGCTCGGTGTGACTTCGCTTGGTTTTTCAACGTAAAGTTCGCCAGTCCGTTAATGAAGCGCACACACTGTACATCGGCTGTCAGGTTCTGACGAGACCGACGTAAGAAGTCGTTATACTGCTTGGTGTAGAAGGCGTAGCTCATCGTATTGCTCTGCGTAAAGTTGAGCAAAGCATTAATCGCGTCGTCTTGAATGTTCGGAAGAAACGTAGTCTTACGTAACTCCGCGACAAGCTCGTCATATGTAGATGGAATAGCAGCCTGGGTCTTGCGGTTCAGCCACCACCCATTCAGATGTCCTGAGAACTGTGAAGTAACCCAGATAACTGAGTCGTACGAGTCAGCCGTAATTCCAAGCATTAGAAAACGCTGAGGCTGAGCTTCAAGCCAGTCCTCCAATTCATGAGCAACTCGACCAGTCTGCAATGGTGAATTAATCGCAGCTTTACGCTGTGTCTCCGTGAGGGTAACATGTAGCCCAGCCAAGTTTTGAGTAGGCATCGGCATTCCCACATGTAAATCTGTCGGCGTTTCACCACTTAGCCGATTGATGTGTCCTCGAATCAACAACCAGACAGGACCAGAGTCGGCCGACGTAAACCGGGAGAACATAAAGATTTGTCTCGGAATATATGTGTCGTCGTGAAAGACCGGGCTGTGTGAGTAGACTGCTCGACAAAAAGTCTCTCACTGAGTCACGTAACCGAAGTGAAGTAACTCGCTCTTGTGCTTCTCAGCACGAAGTAATCCCGTTTTAGCGGGCGCAAGGTTCAGACCGTCAATGTTAATTGATTCCGGGACGACGTAAGTACCATCGGGATTAATTGTCGACTGTGTTGTAACAGCCTGTTCAACCTGAGCACGTGTGCGTAAGTGGCTCGTAGCAAACAGGACAGGGACAGAAGCCGAGTACACATAAACAAGCTGTCGTCCTTGAGGTAACGCGACTTGGACAGGAGCGTCACTTAACAACGTCAAGTCATCCGGTGTCAAAGTAAGACCGGTTTCCTCGTGTAACTCACGAACGGCAGCATCAACAGGCTCTTCATTAGGTAAGACAGAGCCAGCCGGGAACCAAGTTGTACCGGTACGAGGCTCACGTTGTAATACCAATTTCACGTCCGATAGTTTAGTTCCTCCAACATGAATTACCACCACCACGAAATGTCCATGTCCAATAGAAGCCATCTCAAATCAATCAAGCAACGTCGAGCGAGTCAATGAGCAACGAAAACGTGCGTCGACCAAAGAGCTCCGAAACCAGTGTGGCGGTTAGCCTCCTCAAGCTAAACGCTAGCACAAATCAGTTCTAATCTGTCTAGTTCTGTTGTTGCAAGATGGCAAAATGATGTTGTCGAGAGATTAAGGTGAAAGATGCTTCACTGCTATACTTAAGCAGTATATGTTGTAAGTGAACAATGGAATTGTTAAATGGTTCTGTCACCTCCCTCTACTGCACTGGGCTTAAATATGTTTTTGCCCAGATAGCTTACGCCTGTAAGCTACGCTTACGTGTCAGGCGTTAGGGTTGTCTAACCGTCGTCATCTGTCCTGAGACGCGGCTTGCCTAGCATTGGGTTTTACGACGCGGCTTCTTCTGCATTGAAGAACTCGTTTAGACGCGTCATCTGGCTATTTGAAATTTGAAATTGTTTACAACAATACCAGTAAAAACCGGCTGCTGTCTCTGGGCCCCCCCTTTTGCTATGCTCAACATGTAGTTGGACTTCTAAGCGTGAGGTAGACCGTGAACCACTAATCCCAACCTCTCCAATGGCAGTAACGATACCGTCTAAAACATACCCGTATCCAGGTATTTATAATTTTCTGATCTATACGTATTTTTGTTTGGATACAGGATGAAAAATAAAATGTCGCTAGTCTCCACGTTACGCGGCCTGCTCCAGCCGCTGCGGGGTCGCTGATCAGCAAGGCTGTCCAGCTGGAGCTGGTCGAGGCGAACCTGCCTGACCTCGGCTCCCGTGCGACTCCGGTCGTGCCGGAGCTTGGGGGGAAAGGCAGGTGAAAAACCCCCCTCGCATAGGTCGTCGTCGGTCCCGCCCCGATCCGTGCTCCACCCCGCCCGAGGTATTAGCCGCTCCTCTCGACGCAGCTCGCCACCTAGCCGAGTCTTCTCTCCTCCTTCGGGGGCTGAGAAGAGAGAATAACTAGGCTGCAGACGGTGTCCGGCTGGCTCTCCTGCCCCCGGGCCAGATTTTCTCATGTCCCCTGTCCTTTCCCCGTCCGTTTCCAACACCTATCTGATCGCGCTGTGGCCGTCCGTACCCTCCCCCGGTGGTTTACGTTGTTAGGGGGTCGCCTTTACGAGCAGTGTGCCGTTACGATAACCCTAGGCACACTGCCTGAGGCAGCCTATCGATAACCGGGTACCGACTAGGGAAGGGGTTGGAAGAACATAGGGATCGAGTCGCCGGTCCTCAAAAGATGGTGGGTACGGGAATTTTTCCAAAAACCCCCCGTACCGGGCTTTTCCAGCGGCGGGCGATCCTAAGGACCGCCGCCGCCAGACCGTGCCGCTCCTCCGGCTGCGACCAGCCTCCGTCTTGCGTAGCATCAGGCCTCGCCCCCAGGGGAGACTTAAGACTCTCGCAGGGCTGGCGACTGCTAGCGAGCGCTGTCCCTAGCGCTGCTTCCCAGCTGTCCGCCGCCAGCTCCAACACCCTCGTCCCTCCGCTGATCCGTCCGTACCCCTTTTCGCCAAAAAATATTTCGCAAACGCCGCCCCCGCCCCATCGTCGGGAGAGTATCTGCGAGTATCTAGTCGCGAAAATGACATATCGGAGAGGCCGAGCGGGAGATCCATGTGCCGGTGTACGGATATTATGTTTTCCAAAACCCTCCGTACAGGGCTTCCCGACAGCTGCTGATCCCGCGGATCGCAGCTGCCGGTACCTCGTTCAGCCCCCTACCGTGCCAGGCCTGGCACGGCTATGGTCATCTGGCTAGTTAGATTAATTATGCATATCTGTACGTACCGGGAGGTACTGGTCGTACTGTAGCATCAGCACCCTTATGAATATTGCAGTAGCGACGTACCCACGTTTGTACGTCCGTCCTATGGAAAAGCACGAATTAGCGTTTGTAACGAGTACATGTACAATGTCATGTAATGTATTGTTGCAGGACTATACTCGTCACATGGTGCTCGTGCCTCCGGCTGAACTTGGCTTAACCTTGGTGTTGAGGACTTGGGGCGTGCTTACTAAAAGATTGCGCGACTTCACATGTGGGACTGTGGGTGCAACGGCTTCAAGTCCTCAACTAGGGCATTACCAATATTCCACGGACTTTTGAGATTTTGTCACACATACTGCGCCCATGAGTCCTTTATGTCGAATAACACTCCGCGATCTCCGCGATCTTGGTGCATTTTTATTGAGGTATATCATCGTATCATACATGTCCTCGGGTATCTCATGCGCTCATACGGAGGCCGGTGTGATGGAAGTGATATCTACGGATGATAGGGTTACTAAGTTCGATAATATATATCTACGTCTATATCTATATCTAAAACGCGCCTCAGTGATGTGGCTTGGTTGAAGTTCTGTCAATCACATCTCTGTTTGCTTGTGGATGCATGTTGCATTCATTCACCAACGTCCGTACAAATTCCGCGCTACCCGTGCCGACAACGAAGCTGCCAATTCATGGTGTGCTTGTCGTTTCAACACAACATGCATGATGCGTGACTACATTTATATCGTGATAGTCGGTAGTAGGACACTCCGTGGGTCTAACATGATGTTCGTAATGAAGTCTTGCTATCACTTTATTTGCCTTGGAAGGTGATAGATGATGGTGGTTTGTCCCCTTTCACGCTCGAGCTTTCGGGAATTTTTGCGCATACCATGTTTGGAACCGCCAAGCAAGCGCTTTCATGCACGGTACATATGGGGGGGGGGGGGGGCAATAGCTTGACGCCTCTGAAACATGTGATGTGATAAATCTTCACGTGTGCCACAACGCGAAACCACATACGCATGCCGCCATCCCTTTCGACGATTTTTGGGAGGAATGATCCATACGTGCGTCCACTTATGTTCACACCACCTTCGTGTCATTATAGCATGATGCGATGCACGATAGGTGCGGATTTTGTCGCGTGTTCCCTACCAACATTTGTAAAATAGATTTATGGAGAAGTCCTTGTGGATACGCCGTTTCGATGTTTTTGTTGCGTCTTTATATTTGCCTTAGCGAGCATTTGGTGTTTCAACATGTTCGCTCGAGTCACGTATCATTTTGTATCCGCAATTCGGCATGCATAGAATTTGCCCATCGAATGATGCACGGTCATGATTACTTGCCGTGACGGTGCCGCCGTGCTGGTGCATCCTACTACATTAATTAGCTAAAATGTGTGTGTGTGTGTGGGTAGGGGGGGGGGGTGAAATCAACAGAAGGGCATTATCAAAAGGCACAACTATGGGAAATGATATTTATGGTCAGATTGATTTGAATCTAGAGGTTTGCATATCCAATTCCATGTGTACGGGACAGTAACTCTAGCGGTTACTGTTACCGTTAATATCGGCGCGGCTCACCTGCAGGGCAACCACCTTGCCCGAGCAGTTAGACGCAGCCAACGACCAACTACTTCCCCAACGGTCAGCTCTAGCTAGCCCGTGCCCTATAAGCCGTAGCTAGCCACGAGCCTAGGCACTCTCTGCTTTCGCGGTCAGCCAATCAAGGCTTCGCGCGAATGCAGTCTCGACTCTCGTAGTCGAGCAGGGTGTCAGTTTACCATCGTCCCATGCGCGCTCGAGCGTCACGCGACACTTCCCCTCGTTCAGCGACGCAGTTCCACAACATGCAGCCTGAGCAGTCTACCTCCGCCGCAGCGGCCGACCCTCACGCTACCTCACTCGAACAACGCACAACCAAACAGATTCGTACGGCAGTTTTGGCATCGGAACAACGGATTACTGAGCAGTTTTTGGCGGCTAACGCTGCCTTACTCGCCCAGCTCTAGCAGACGACAGCCACACCTGCTACTACTGATCAACAGCAGTCCATTCCCGCCGACGCGACAGCGACGGAGGGTGGTAAGGCGGCCCATGAGCCACCTATCGACATGCTTGACGACGAACCCGACCCCTCCGCGTCCGATTTCGTCGACTTCGCCTACTACGGCGAGGTCATCCCGGCCGGCCTCGAACGTCCCCCTCGCGACGTCGAGGAGCCACGTCTGTGGACTCTCACGGACGACACCGCCCGAGCTCTAAGCGACAAACGCACCCAAGCGGCGTACGACGAGTACCTACACATCGGGTGCTATGCCTTCTTCGACAGCTGCGCCAACGCGGCAATTGGCGAGGCTTTGGACACGCTGTCGCACGGCCCACCTCTACCGACAGAGCAGGCGGCAGCGATTGCCCTCATCCGAGCGGGTCATCGCACCCACACAGCGACGGAGGAGGCCGCCCGTACTCGATTGGGCTTCCTCCGCCTCACCAAGGGCGGACAAACGAGCACGGATGCGGACCGCGTCTTTGCCGAATTGGCCCACGAGCGCTTTTGCCGCCCGCGCCCTACCGCGGTCTCCGGCCCATTGGACGCGCTACGCAAAGCTTTCGTCGACCGCACGCTTGAGGTCAGCTTACACGCCGCCTGCAAGGCCGCCGCCGGCGCCGCTTTCGCGAAGGTCACGCCGGACAAGCCCATAGGCCCCGACGCTCGAGCCCGAAAAGCCGCCGCCGACAACCGCAAGGCCGCTACAGCAGCAGCAGCCGCAGCACGCGCCACCCCCCCCTCCAAGCCGACCGACCCGGCTAAACCCCCGAGCAAGAAATGATGGTGTGGCCCGCCGCGCCGATTCATGCTCCCCGACATCTTCCTTCATGCGCCACCGCGTACGTCGAAAATGGCGGGAGTGGGAGCGCATCGGCGCGAGCGGCCAAGTCCTAAGTTGGATCCGCCACGGTGTACGTGTGAAGTTCAAGCACGGCGTACGGCCCAAACCATTCAACCACGGCATCTCTATGCTAGACGCGACACCCGACCAACTCGAGTTTCTCAACTCGGAACTCCCCCGCTTCGAGGCTTGCGGTGCGTGGGAGCGCTCGACCAACCCTCGCTTCGTTTCCCGGATGTTTTTGGTGCCCAAACCCGGATGCAATCAATGGCGCTTGATTATCGACCTTCGAGAACTCAACCGCTACTGCTCAACCTTCAACATGACGTGCGAGACATTCAAGCACCTACGCCATCTATCTCGTCCGGGGGACTACTTCGTCTCCCTCGACCTCGCCAATGGGTACTACACCCTTGGCATCCGGGAGGAGGACCGAGATTACTTCACGGTCAACTACCGCGGCACCCTATGGCGCCTCGCGTGCCTCCCCATGGGATGGTCGGGCTCCGCTTACTACTTTTGCAAGCTCACGCAAGTGTTTACGAACCACCTACGCCGCCCACCACCCCCCACGCCCGCATCTACACCGACCGGCCCACGTCGCCCTTCCAAACGCGTCCTCCGGAACGCGCGATGGCGAGGTATACGACTCCTCCCCTACATGGACGACTTCCTCTTCTTGGCGGATACTTACGACGACGCGTTACTACTTCGGCAGCGCGTCCAAGCTCTGCTAGACAGCCTCGGCCTACAACGCAACCCCAAGAAAGGTGTGTGGACGCCAACGCAAGTCGGCGACCACTTGGGCTTAACGGTGGATTTACAACGCGGCGAGTTTCGCGCTCCACCCGCAAAACTGCAACACCTCGCACAACACGCCTCGTCCTTACTCGGGCGTGCGGCGTTCAACCCTCGCTGGCTACCCAAACGTCAGCTAGCAGCCTTCGCGGGAAAAGCGCAGTTTCTCTACCTCGCCATCGCGCCCGCGCGATTCTTGTTGCGCGAGCTCCACAACGTTTTGGCTACACGAACTGGTTGGGGGGGACGCGTGCGCCTCACCCACCAACTGCGACGCGACCTCGAGTGGTGGCCTACGGTGCCCTCTCAACACAACGGCCGGTCAATCTACAAGCCCATCGAGACCGCCTATTTGCACGCCGACTCGAGCGACTACGGATGGGGAGCCGTCCTAAATGAGGACACCAACTACCAAGCCCGCGGCTTTTGGAGCGCTCCCGACCGCCTTCAACACATTACGTGGAAGGAGCTTCGAGCGGTTCGACATGCGGTCGAATCCTTTCTACCGCAACTCCGAGGACGACAAGTCCTCCTCCACGAGGACAACACCGCCGTGGTCGCCGCCCTAACCAAACTAACGTCCCGGTCGCCGGTCATGATGACCGAGCTACGACGCCTATGGTTCCTCCTCGACACCAACGACATCCACATCCGCCCACGCTACATCCGGTCGGCTGCCAACGTCTGGGCCGACACGCTAAGCCGAGAGACAGACTCCGAAGACTGGCAGCTAAACCCACGGATTTTCGCCCACCTACAGCGCCGGTGGGGCCCGCATACGATCGACCGTTTTGCGTCCATGCTCAACGCTCAGCTGCCACGCTTCCACGCCCGCTGGCGCGACCCCCTGTGCGAAGACATCGACTGCCTACACCTCCCAGACACTGCGCGGAGACGCGAAAACAACTACTGCAACCCCCCGTGGTCTGCCCTCCCAGCCCTCGCCGCAAAACTCGAGCAGGCGCAAGCCGCGGCGACGGTCATCGCCCCCTACTGGAGAAGCAAAACGTGGTACCACGCGTTCGCCCGCTTGGCAGCCGAGAGCGTGCACTTCCCAGCGTCCCGCGACTTGTTCTTTCTCGGCAGGCTAGGCAAGCGCGAGGGGGTCGGACCTCCCGCGTGGAGCATCGTGGCCTTTCGGCTCTCACCCCCGCTTGGCTCTACGTTCGACGCGGAGCGATTGGCCGAGCGATACGCCCGGACCGATTAAACGCTCCTGTACAGCTCGCGCCCCCTTTGCGTACAGGACCGCCGCGCTACGGCCTACGCCTCGAAGCAGCACCGTCGCCCTGGTCGGCCAATCTCTCTGAAACTTTTCACAACCTCCTAGGATCCGACAAGCTCGGGGTTACGGCGGTTACCCTACTCAGCAACTCCCTAGCGCCCTCTACGTACGCGAGCTACAACAACGCAATAAGACAGTTTTTTATTTTTTGTGTAGAGGAAAATATCGCCCCACTACAGGCCACGCCGGCCACGATGGTACGCTACACGGCGTGGCTCGCCCAGCTCGGAACGGTCGCAGCCAGCTCGCTTCAACCCTACTTCTCCGCGGTTAACAAGTTCTTCCGCGACCACCAACGCCAGCCTATCGCCGTGGGTGAACTCCTAGCCGACGCACGCCGTGGCCTCGAGATGCTACAACACCGCCTTCTCCCAAGTACCGCCCGCCTCCCGCTACCTGCACCCCTCGCCCTCGACATCTTACTCGCTGCCAACTCGCTACGCGGTACCTTCGCGTGGACACCAGCTGCCCTTCCCCAGCTGCAACGCTTCAGAGCCTGTTTGGCGGTTTGCGTCAATTACATGTTTTTCTGCCGCGCCGAGACCGGCGCCCGCTGCCAAACCGGCGACCTAATTGTCGACATGCCGTCCCAGCAAATCTGTCTGTTCGTACGCAAATCTAAGGGCGACCAGCGCCGCGCCGACAGCGACAAGCTCGTCATAGCTATTCCTATCCTGGCCAACCCGGTCTTGGCAAACCTGCTCGACTACTACACGCAGCACCGCGTCGCGTTCTGCTCAAAATTCTACAACCAGCCACCCCCCAGACGCCTTCTGGAGCTTCTCACCTGCCGAGTCCTCCGCCGCATGGGGTGCCGCTCCCACCATCTCCGCGTGGCTTGCCCTCTCCCTCCTCTCCGTCAACACGGCCGCGCCCCCCGGTTTTAAGTGGACATCGCACAGCCTCCGGAAAGGCGCGGCGTCCGCTGCCAGCTGCATCGGCGCGCCCCTACCCTTAATCAAATATATGGGTGGCTGGGCCAAGAATAGCTCCGTGACCGAAGGGAAATACATTGACCCAACCATGACCCCAACACCTGCTGCTTGGCGGTTTTTCGGCTGGCTCACTCCATCCCTCCCGCAACAAAATTTGAAATTTGAAATTTGAAATTAAACACTCCAATACCAGTATAAAACCGGCTGGAGTCTCTGGGCCCCCCCTTATACTATGCCATACAGGACTTAGAAGCGTGAGGTAGACCGTAAACCACTAATCCCAACCTCTCCAATGGCAGTAACAGCTAATGATTTTGTAATCAAGAAAAAACAGATCTAAAAATCCACTTGTCGAGAAATGCAAAACTAAACTACTGCTCGACCTTCACGATGCACGGCCCGCTCCCGCCGAACCGGGGTGTCGACCGGCCTAGGCCGGTCGGCGTTCGGGAGGGACGACGGGCCAGCCTAATCTAGCTCCCGCGTGACTTCGGTCTTGCCGAAGGCAGGAGGGGAAAGGCTGGCAAAAAAACCCTCCTCGCGCGGTCGCTCGTCGATCCCGCCGCTCCATCCCGTAAACCCCGCCCCAAGGTCTTGCCGCGTCCACCGACGCGGCGGTCCTCCGTGTCGAGGTCCCCCATCACCTCGAGGACATGTGGGGGGGACCGAGACACACAGACATAGAAAAAACTAGCGCTCCTGCCTCCGCGCCTGAAGTTTCCCCGCTCATTTCCCCGGTTTTTTCTCTGTCTGGTACCCGGGTACCTGTCGGTTTTCCGGCATGTGGCCGTACCCTCCCCCCTCTGATCGCGCGTCCACCGAGCAGCCTTTTCTTGAGCGGGGGCCTCCGCGCTCACCCGGGCCCACGCTCAAGCCTCAAGGACTCCTAGGAGTATGAAGGTCTGTCGGGGTAGTGGGTGTCGAAGAGGGGGGGGGGGCAGGTCACCGTAGCCGGATCCGGCGGGCCGCGCGCGCCCGGAATTAAGCAAAACCCTCCGTGCCGGGTTTTCCGGCGGCGCCGACCCAAAGGGTCGTCGCCGCCACATCGTGTCGCTCCTCCCATCGCGACTGTCCTCCTTGCCGTCCCAGCTGACTCCTCCCCCCGGGAGATGACGCTGGACGACGTAGCGACGCGCTAGTGAGTGCCCTACCCTGGTGCTGCTCCCCAACTAGCACGACGCCGGGTACGGACATTATTTTTAGTATCCAAAAAAGGCCCTCCGTACATGGCTTTCCGGCGGCGGTTGATCCTGAGGATCGCCGCCGCCTCATGTAGCCGCTCCTCCGTCTGCGACTTAGCCACCGTCCTGTGCCATGTCTTGCCTCACCCCTCGGCAAGGTTCGACTGCCACAAGGCTGGTCGACAGCTAGCGAGCGCCCTTTCATGGCGCTGCTTCCCGGCTAGCCACCACCAGCTCCAACACCCGCCTCCCACCGCTGATCCGGCCGTACCATCCTCGCCATCAAACGCTGCCGTAGTACAGGTCCCACTCCTAAAAGTAAGGCTGTATCTAGGAGTATCTGTACGCGAAAAAACATATCGGACGGGCCGAGCGGGAGATCTTGGCGCCGGTAGTGCACAGAAATTATTTTTTTCAAAAGCCCTATGTACATGGCTTTCCCGACAGCTGCTGATCCCACGGATCGAGCTGTCGGCCCTCTTAGCCCCCTACCGTGCCATGCCTGGCACGGCTACGGGGTTTCCAGCGCCCACCACGGGGAGGTGAGGGGATGCCGACGGGCCTGCAAGCGCACCCCTCTCCTGGGCCGCCGCCGCTGCGCCGCCGGCGGGCGCCTCGCAACACTAATTTTGGGTGTGCAAGCCTTTGGCTTTAGGTTTCTTGCAAAACGTGCCCTAGGGTAAATGGTCAGATTGATTTGAATCTAGAGGTTTGCATATTCAATTCCATGTGTACGGGACAGCAACTCTAGCGGTTACTGTTACCGTTAATATCGGCGCGTCTCACCTGCAGGGCAACCACCTTGCCCGAGCAGTTAGACGCAGCCAACGACCAACTACTTCCCCAACGGTCAGCTCTAGCTAGCCCGTGCCCTATAAGCCGTAGCTAGCCACGAGCCTAGGCACTCTCTGCTTTCGCGGTCAGCCAATCTAGGCTTCGCGCGAACCCACCCACCCATCCCTATAATCCTGCGCTAATCGACCCCCAGGCCCTGCCTGTGGGTGTCTTTTGGCCAAATTGTAAGAAATCAGACATCTTTGGCAAAACGTGCCCTAGGGTAAACATATAAAAAGCGTACAGGTACTGATACGACCGATCAGCAAACCCTAATAAAGCAAGACGACAACGACGACGACGACGACTCGCCGCGATTCGTGAGGTGGCGCCGACAACAAGACTAGCAGGTGCCGAAGAAGTCAGCGGGCGCAACACGAGGGCACTCAACCGCTCGAGTAACAAAACGACGCGCGGAACTGGCTTGCCAGGGCAACTGGAAACCCCTCGCACAAGCCACTCCCAGATGCTTGATCAGATTGAAGCGGTTCTGTATGGCGCATTGGCAACGGGCGTGAACGTACGTTCTGTACCGTATACTGCCCCGCCGCATACAATGTCGGGTCGCTCTACATTAATCTAGTCCGACATCACTTCTCGTCACCCGCCAGCCAGATCGCTCGCCGGCTACCGTCGAATTCGACCTCATCTTTGTAGACTCACAGTTCATCTATTTTCTCATGTCGTGCAGAAGCCTACCGCGTTCCTGATCAACCTGGTGCTGGCCGCGCTGCTCGCGTCACTGCTGCTGCTGCTCTCTGTCTGCTGGACGGCGCAGCCGGAGGCCGTCCCGCACATCTTCTTCCTCCTCTTCCTCTTCGCTGGCCTCGCGGCCGCCACCAACTGGGTACTCTTCAACATCGGCCTGGCTGACGTAGGGGAACAGAGGAAGGAACTCAACCTGGACGGCCCCGGCGGTGAGCCGGCCCCTGCTTCACATCGCTACGAATATATAGGGTTTAATTAGGGTTTATTCTTACCCTCAATTTAAGGCTCTTCGCCCTTTGCAAACGCTCACCATTTCCAGCACCTCTGCAGGAACTGAAGGCGCCCCCGAGTTCAAGAAGGACGAATAGCAGCCTCTCTCTCCCCACCCTCCCACCCACACACACACACGCCTCACAGCTCCCAGGGCCACCAGTAAACCCTATCCGAGCAAATGAACCTAAACGGACACACTTCCAGACATTCATCCCAACCCTCAATGCGCTCAGCATAATCAGGAGCCCAAATGTGCGCCTCCCACCTCCGTCCGTATGGCCTGCTACGCAGCAGCCTCCGCTGCCTGCTGCCCAGTCTCTGTTCCACCACCAGCGCTCTCCACACTTCACTCCTCAACGCCACACACGCCACACCTCCTCCTTTTTTTCCTCCCCTTACGCCCCCCACCACCACCACCATGCCGCGAACCCGCGCCTGGGCCTCTGTAGCTGCCTTGCCGTCGAAGCCTACCGTGGCGGTGGGCCTCAGCGGCGGCGTGGACTCCGCTGTGACGGCGCTACAGCTAAAATCCGCGGGCTTCGATGTGGTGGGCGTCTTCATGCGGAACTGGGACGCGCGGGAGGAGCTGGGCGGCGCGTGCCCTGCGGAACAGGACCTTCAGGACGCGAAGCAGGTCTGCAACACCTTAGGTAAGCTGCCGCCGGTGTAGCTCACTCCGTTGGCGAGTAATGCATAGTGTGATTGATCTGAGATGGGGGCTAATCTGATGAAAGAGCGCACTGCGTGGGTTGGCTGTGGGCAGACATCCCTCTCCACGAGGTGGACTTTGTTGCGGAGTACTGGACTCGCGTGTTTGATGGCTTTGTGGAGCAGAACAGCCGCGGACTGACGCCCAACCCCGACCTCGACTGTAACCGGCATATCAAGTTTCAGGTGTGTTAATGTGTGTGTTTATGTGTGTGTGTGTGTGTATGTGTGTGCGTGTGTGTGTGTGTGTGTGTGTGTGTGTGTGTGTGTGTGTGTGTGTGTGTGTGTGTGTGTGTGTGTGTGATAGTTTGTGTTTATGAGAGTTTGCATTTTTGTGTGTGTATATGTGCGTATGTGAGTTGTGTGTTTGTGTGTATGTGTGTGTTTGCGTGTGTGAGTGTTTGTGTGTGTGTTTATGTGAGAGTTTGTGTGTGTATTTGTGTGAGAGTTTTTGTGTGTGAGTTAGAGTGTGTACATGTATGCATATGTGTGTCTGTGAGAGAGTCTATATGTGAGTTTGTGTGTGTGTGTGGGTGTGTGTGTGTGTATGTGCGAGGCGCCGGGATACTGAGAAGGGGTTGGGATTAGAGGGAAGGGAGGAGCTTGGTGTGCGTGGCCTCCTGATGCTGCCGCTGTTTATGCCGCTCGATGTGGTGTTGGGTCTGCGTCAGGCGTTACTGCAGCATGTTTTAGGGATGGGCGCGGATGCGCTGGCAACGGGTCACTACGCGCGCATTCGTCGGGTGGGGGATGGGGAGGAGGTGCAGCTGCTGCGGGGGGTGGACGGCGGGAAGGTGGGTGGGGCGGCCTCAATCACCAACTTCCCTCCCCTGCCGCAGCACAACAACGGCGGCTGACTGTGCTTCCCTCCCCTTTCTTCTCATTGCGATGGAGGGGAGAATCGTTTCAGTGTAAACGCTGCTTCCTCAAATACGATCAAAATGGTCGATGAAATGTTGCGCCTGAAAACTTGGACTCAGAAAGGTGTTCGAAGTGAAATGTTTGATTGCACAAACATCTCCGGCTGAAATACATTTTATTTCAAAGAAACTGTTAATACGACAAAAAAGCAAACGGCCATTGTCAACAACAATTAAAGCCGAGTAGTCTCCTCTTCGCGAGGAATTGATACCCACAGCCAATTGCCTTCCAACAGTGTTCGGCTGTCGAAATGGAAAGGCGTGCCTTTTCGGAAGAAATCACAAAAATATGAAATTGTCGTCCAGTGATTGCTCTCTCTAAAGACCCCCTCCCACTCCCCCCCTCTCCCTCACCCCCCCCTCCAGGACCAGAGCTACTTCCTCGCGTCCGTGAACCAGTGGGGCCTGCAGCGCTCCATGTTCCCACTAGGTAAGCGCGCATGACAACTCACCTCCATCCCTCCCCCCTTCCTCTACAATTATCTCATCTTCACACTCTCTCTCTCTCTCTCTCTCTCTCTCTCTCTCTCTCTCTCTCTCTCTCTCTCTCTCTCTCTCTCTCTCTCTCTCTCTCTCTCTCTCTCTCTCTCTCTCTCTCTCTCTCTCTCTCTCTCTCTCTCTCTCTCTCTCTCTCTCTCTCTCTCTCTCTCCCTCTCCCTCTCCCTCTCCCTCTCCCTCCTCCTTCTCCTCTCCCCCCCCCCCTCTCTGTCTATCCCCCTCTTCTCTTTCTCTCTGTCTCTCTCTCTCCCTCTCTCTCTCCCTCTCTCTCTCCCCTCTCTCTCTCTCTCTCTCTCTCTCTCTCTCTCTCTCTCTCTCTCTCTCTCTCTCTCTCTCTCTCTCTCTCTCTCTCTCTCTCTCTCCCTCCTACCGAGTACATGCTCCGCTGCAACGCACGATGTCCCCCGCACCTTTCTCTGTGTTTTTTGTGACTCGGCAGGCCGGCTGACCAAAGCGGCGGTGCGACGGGTGGCGGCGGAGGCGGGGCTGCACGTGGCGCGGAAAAAGGGGAGCACAGGAATATGTTTCATCGGGAAGCGCCCCTTTGGGGACTTCATCGCGCAGTATGTGGAGCCGCGGCCGGGTGCGCCGCCGCCGCAACAGCAAACCCACAGTGCACTCATGAATACTGTTTTAGGGCCGCTCTTCTTTTAGGGTTTGTGATTTTAGGGTTACAAAAAAATGCCCAGGACATGAAACCAATTGTGAATGAAACAGTTGTGCGGTTTTCCGTTTGACAGGACCGCCTGTGTTTTTGTGATAAATGCTCCATATAAGAACCGACGATAAAAACTAAAGACCACATTGGATTTCGCTCGTGTTTCAGAAATGGTGAGAAAGAATAGCGTCGTTAGTTTCAATTTGAGATGTTCAATGCTCTATAATACTGTGTATTTGTGCGGACGCTCTAGAAACCCGCGACATGTTCGTAGTAGAAACCCGTGATAGGTCCGTGCTGCTCTGGTCGTAACGACGGGGGGGGGGGGGGGGGGGGGGGCGATTTACGTGATGCTGCTGCTGCTGCTGCTGCTGATGTCACGCGTTGCAGGGCACTATTTGTCGGTGGAGGACGGGTCGGTGTTGGGTGAAGTGGCGGCGCTGTCGGCGGTGACTCACGGGCAGGGCGCGCGGATTGGGGGGCTCAGGGAGCGGTGGTTTGTGGCCGGCAAGGTGAGCGGCGCTCTTCAGGGCGCTGCTGCTGACTGTCCGTGTCTGTGAGTGTTTAGCGTGTGTTTACTCATCTTGATAAACCCTTAATATGGTTTATTAATATGGCTACAAAAATGTGAACGCTTTATCACTTTGTCAGTTTTCATCGATTCCAAAGTGATCGAGAGTTGACATTTGAGTAATTTTTCCGTTTGGGACAATTGAGTGGGTTGCGGGGTCAGCGCCGTTCGCATCGCATTGTATTCTCTGAGTTTCGTCCACTGCGCATTGCGAGGGCAATCAA
The DNA here is from genome assembly GCA_026401115.1 of Tetraselmis chui. Taxonomy (NCBI): domain Eukaryota; kingdom Viridiplantae; phylum Chlorophyta; class Chlorodendrophyceae; order Chlorodendrales; family Chlorodendraceae; genus Tetraselmis; species Tetraselmis chui. Next base: position 99,284 of record JAPMLY010000092.1, read on the forward strand.
TGGTGGGGTCCACCGTTAACGAGAACACCAGATCCACCCACCTGCGCGCCATCACTTACGAAGCTCCTTTGATCTCAAATAAATACACTGATAAGCTCTTTTACTGCACAACATGGAGGAGGAGCGCAACCCAAGTGAGCGTCTTCGACTGGGGCAACACTAATCGGGACGCAACGTCAGCTGATCCCCATTGTTACTCTAAAGTCGGAATTTTATACTGTCGCGTGCCGCTGCTGTGTCCGTGTATTCTTTTGAGAAAACCAAGTGTGGCACAAAGTTAGCTGAACCATAATAGTGCATACAGACAAAACAATATGATGCTGCTGTTGTGTGTGTGTGTGTGTGTTTGTGTGTGTGTATGTGCGTTTTTGGATATGTGTGGGTGTTTATGTGTGTGTGTGTGTGTGTGTGTGTGTGTGTGTGTGTGTGTGTGTGTGTTTGTGCGTGTCCGTGTGCTGAATCTGGGTCCGCTGCTGTGTGGCCTGGTGGCAGGACGTGGTGCGGGGGGAGGTGCACTGTGCGCCCGGCTCGGACCACCCTTCACTCTTCACCAATACCGCAATGCTGCGCTCCCCCTTTTGGGTGGCGGGCCGACCACCGGCGGCGCTCGCTGCGGGTGAGCCTCTGATGGTGGAATGCAAGGTGGGCGGCCGCAATTCCTGGTTCAATATTTACGATTTATTTAGGTTATAGCGATTTTATACTCAATTGTGTTTCAAATTTCGTTTCCCCGTGCGACCACAAGAGCATGAAACTGGACATCTCGCCTCCCCCTGTTCCACCATACATGTTTCCGACAATTATCATGCTTGAGACTGCGAGTGACGAATTTTGCCTTTTTGGCGGTGAACGCATTTGTTTAACATTGCTATTCGGTTTCTTTTTGCCTGCGAACGAAGGTGCGCTACGGGCAGCCGCCCGCCCCGGGCACACTCTGCGCTGCGACTGCTTCCACACCTGCCGCCAGCAGTGCCGCGATGGGGCTCAGCTTTCAGGACTCTGAGTTTGCACGCAGCAGGTGCGGTGCCCAGCTCAACGTCGCACTCTAATTGTTTCCTTTGCGACTTACCATTCCTTCGTTCGTTATTGCGACATCGCTGGAGTTATGATGGTTTTAGTATTTGGGTCAAGTTTTGCCTCTCATCAGGGCTGTGGCCAGTTACAGTGCGGAGCAGTGCTTTTGTCATGTCGTGGAAGGAAATCTGTGGCGTATAAGGAGGTGATGCTGATCGTGCGGGGGGGTTGTGGGGGGTGCAGGTACTGTCGGTTGGAGGAGGGCGACATGGAGGTCGGGGAGGAGGGGCTTCAAGTCAGGTTCCACGCACCTCTGCGCGCGGTGGGTAGCGAGGCCGCACCACAAATCCGCACTCCCCCCCATTGTTTATATAGTTTTTGAAACATTAGTAACTGAGTGGGCGATTGAGTGGGGTGGATGAGTCGGTGTGCAACAATTGTCCGTGGGCGAGGGAAATATGAATGGGTCCATGAGAGAATGAGTGCAGTGGATGAATGTATGTATGTATGGGTGAATTGGTGTATGGATGGGTGAGTGAGTGTCTTGAGTTGGAGAGGCAATGGAGTGGATGAGTCAATGTGCGGGAATTGTCCTTAAGAGGAGAAAATGTGAGTGAATCAGTCGGGGGATGAGTGAAGTGGAATGTGCAGATCAGTGAATTCATGTACGGACGGGAGAATGTTTGAGAGAATGGATGGATGAGTGGCAAGTGGGTGTGCGAAGGAATGACAAACGAAGAATGTGGCGGGTGAGGGACATCGCGAAGGATGAAAGGATGGGCGGGGAGCTATTAGGAAATGAGAGGATGGATGGGTGGATTAGGTGAATGGGGGGCGGCGGATGAAAGAAAGGTGGAGTGAGCAATGGGCACTCTGTCGACCTTCCACCGCAGCTCTCTGATTTGTGCCCCCCACCCATTCACAGGTCACTCCGCGGCAGGCGTGTGTGTTTTACAGCGGCGATGTCTGCCTCGGCGGCGCGCTGATCTCGACGCCTGGCCGCTCCGTCTTTGAGTGCGGCGACGCTGCGTGACTGGGGTGGGGACGAAACTAGTGAAGCCTCCATAACCCCCTTGTGACATATCCTGTGCTCCGGACGTCGGCTGTTTTCACTCTTCACCCTCCGCTGTGCACCAGTGAAGGAAAGGGACGAGATGGCTGACGAGAACTCGGGGCGCATTCCATTACGGCTTAAAAAGTGTAATTCGAGCTTTGTGTTGTCTTTTCCGGTGGTGCAGGTATGTATGGGCAGGGGGGGCACATGGATAGGACTAGGTAATATGCAAAGGAAGGTAGCAAGTGATGACGGGTCACTCTGCTTGTACCTCCAGCCTGTCCATCGTCTGCCCATTCTATGCCAATCATACTGAATGGTTCGTGCAGGTTCTCGGCATTGGTTTCGCGCTACTGGCACTGCACCGACCCCCACACACCGACTCCACCCACCATGCATCCATCCATTGTACCATTCACCCTTCCCGTGTTATTATGCATTGGGAGTGTGGCATCAACCCGCGACCCGGAGTCTCGTCAGGCAGCTCCATGCGATGTGCATGCCGCCACTCCCATCGTCGCGGGCTATCTCACATACACGCTACCTCACCTGCCCGATGCCTAACAAGATGCGAACTTGACGTTGAGAGTTTTGACAAGCCCCGCCAGATGGCAATGCTGTCTATGCGGCTCATGCTGCCCCCTCACATCGATGCCCCTCCACGCTGCGTGACGCAGTGAAGTACCTCCACAGCCCGGGCGGCAGAGTGCCGAAGCACGCCCCTCTTCACGGGTTTACCCAGTCGCAATCATTACTTACATCTACACAATATCATACACACTCACAGCCGCCTCCTACGTCAGCGGCGAGCGCGCCAGTTTGGCGTGGATCCAGCGCTGCGAGACGTCTGATTTTTGCGCCCCTGGCCGCTGCGCGGGGTTGGCATCGCAGGGCGTGAAGTCTGAGGAGTCGAGGCACTTCAGCTGGAAGGACTCGTTCTCCTGTAGGCTCCACGCGCGCGTCATGTACTCGTAGCACTGCGGCCACTTTTGCCGCGGGGGGCGGCCGGTGAAGGAGGACACCTCCCCGATGTGCGCCAGCAGGTTGTAGCGGTAGATGTGCAGCTCCCGGCCGCGCGTCAGAATGGCGGTGTGCTCCGTGCTGTGCAGCGCAAACTCCTGCCACAGCAGGTCCACCGGCTTCCGCGACATGTTCTCCTTCACGTGCACCGAAAACCGAGACAGGTCCTCGCTGACAATAAAACAAGGGCGAGGGTTGGGGCAGCAGAGCGTCAGCAGCCCAGCCCATGGCTGGTTGCACAACCCTAACGGCAATAAAGTCTACTCTGGTAAAGCTTTATGGATGACGGGGATTCAAACATTTTCCTCAACGAGCATGCAGAGCAAATATTTCTCTATGTTCGTTAAGGTTGTGTCAAAAACGCTCTTCTTCGCATCTCTGCTCCTAAACCCTTCACTCTCAAACCCTATGACTGCCATGAACCCTAACTTAGGGTGCAGAGTATCCAGAAGCTACGGACCAGGGGCTCAACAGGTTATTCCCGCACTACTCACATTAAAAGTTCATCTTTCAAAGCTAGTGGCAGAGCCCTTTCAAAATCAAAATCAAATCTTGAATAAAACATTCTTCATAATTAAGGGAACCCCACACACAAAATCGTCAACCTTCCAGAAACCCTAAATATCAAAGCCTTCACTACTGTGCAATGGGGGGGGGGGGGGGGGGGGGGGGGGGGGGGGGGGGGGGGGGGGGGGTACTGACTCTCTGATCACGATGCCGTTCATTCCGTACGAGACGCGCAGGGCGAGCCAACTTTTGTACTTGTCGATGGAGTTGAGGCGCTGCAGGGCGTAGTGGAGGTAGCGCATGGCGTGGGGGCAGGTCTCAAAGTCGTCCTCCATAAACATGAAAAAGTGGGACTCCCCCGCCGCCGCCTCCATCAAGTTGAGCAGGTCGCGCGTCTGTTTCCTCGCGGTCCTGCAAGAGAGCAAGGAAAGGGTGGGGCTGGGTAAGGAGGGGTGTGCGACGGCATGATCATCTTGTCACCACTGAATGAATTGGTGGGCGAGGGCGTATCAACCCTTTGCAAACCCTATATTAGCCCTGGTAAGCGAGGGGTCGCGCACCGGCCAGGGACGTCGTGCGGGTTGTTGTTGGGGTCAGGCTCGGGCGCGTCGGGGGTGGGGTCCTTGAACAGGTGCCCAGAGTCCATCATCTGCACGTAAATCTCCGCCTGCCGCAGTGCCGCGCAATGGAGGGGCAACAGTTAGGTGTGTGTGTGTGTGTATGTGTGTGTAAAAAAAGTTTCTGCACATGCGCGTATTATAATTGTGCTCTGCACACGTTTGTGGGTGTTTTCTGTGTGCGCGTGGGTACGTACGTGTCAACATGTGCAAATATGTGTGCGCTGGTGTGATTGTGCGCGCGTCTGTGTCAATTTGTGGATGAACGCGAGTCCGCGAGCAGGAGTTTCACACGATTCGGAAAATGTATGCGAAATCGTGCGTGAATTCGAAACTGCGAGCGCGCGCGCGCTCGTGTGTGTGTGTGTAAATTCAAATGCGTATTCCGGTGGAAGTGTACGTGGGTTTAATGGATACAACCATCTTAACCAGGGAGGGGGCTTCAGTGTGTCGGTGTGTGTATGTGCTTGCTTGTGTCTTTTCGCGATGGAGGCCTCATTCAAAACCCCTCCGCGTTCCTGTTGCTGTCATCTCCCATGCCTAATTGCCACTACACTTACCCACACATCCCTATCTACCACACACACACACGCACACACACATTCTCACCTTCTTCGCATGAAAGTCGCCCAGCGACAGCGTCTGAAACCTTTTCTTTAGTTCCTCAAACACGGTGTGCTTCGGACCATCCGGCTCCGCCATGTTCATCACCACGACGCGGACCTGTTACCATAGAGGGTACAAGTGGCTGAACAACCTAGGGCACGGCCAGAACTATCGTGCCCCTCGCGATATGTACCTGCCGGGGTGCATGCAGGCGCGGCATGTGGGAGCCATGGTCGCGTGTGCTGCTGACCTTTCCGTACAGAGGGTCAGTTGGCTCGAGGGGGAGCTCATCCAGTAGCGTCTCAAGAGTCCTGCGACACAATTACGAATGGCAAGCAGTGAAGTGCCGAGCGTCACTGACACAGCATGAGCGCCAGTGCACTGCGCTGCTGTGGCCCCACCTCGTCAGATAGTCCACACCGCCTTTTCGGGGGACGGTTGGTATGCCCACCGTCAGCCACCGCTTTTCTTCGCCGTGCGGAAGCGCCAGATTGGGCGCATTGGATCCCGGGGAGATCAGGGGAGGTGGACCCTCACTCGCAGGCGATTGGTCACCTGAGCTGTCGCCCCCTATCGCGCCGAGGCTGTGCTGGACGGAGTCAAGCACCTTGCGCGCCTCGTCCACCGGCAGCCCTCGCATCTCCTCAATCACCATCGCCTCCTCTAGGCTAAGCCGGGCTCTGCTGAGTGTACCTGCGTCTTGCTGTCTCACCAATAAACCCACAAGGCATAGACAGACACACACACGTAAACACATACATGGACGCACACACACACACACACACACACACACACACACACACTCACACACACACACTCATATACGTAAACACATGCATGCATGCACGCACGCTCACACACGTAAACGCATACAGACATAACAACACACACACACACACACACACACATATATACGTAAACACATGCATGCATGCACGCACGCTCACACACGTAAACACACACACACACACACACACACACACACACATGCGCGCGCGCACACACACACAAACACAATACATGCGTGATGCCCCATTGACTTAGGCCAAAGCATTCTGCGCTACTGTGTGCAGCAGAGACAGAGGCGGTTCACAGCTGCTCCGCTCACCTTCAGCTGCTTATTCACGCGGTCCAGCTGCTCTATGACACGCTCTAGGTCCAGTGTGGAGGAGGGCTCCCGCCGCATGAGGTTCTCCTGTGTCTGCAGGCTGTTGCAGCATAAGACGCAGAAAGTCACTAGGGTTTGGGATATAGGGTTTCCCTCCGTCCGCCCTACCTCACGAACACTGCGCACCACTCACTGCCGAGCTGCTCAACAGACGCAGGTAACAGTAGAGAAAGGGGGGCTGAATTTGTGCGCGTGTCCTGCATAGGAGGCAGTGGGCGCGACGTGTCGGGCATGCGAGTCGACAGTCGGTGCGGAGCACGCGACGGGATCTCACCTTCCGTCGTACGGGACATTGCCGGCGGTGCTGATCAGGAGCAGCGTGAGCAGCGCGAAGTTACCGGCGAGACTGATGGCCAGGAGCGCGGAGGACCCTCCGCCGTTCCCTCCCCCCTCCCTGCTACTCCCGCCTGCTAGTCCCATCGTGATGGGTAGACCGCTCCCGCTGCCTGCGCGCCTCATAGTACTACCAGTAACCCCCGCGAGTTGGGCAGCGACACAACTGAACCGAGAGTTCAAAGCGGTGGAATATCTCGAGAGGCAGTCGTGCCGCTTTGTGTCCACCAACTACTGAGGTCGAACAATTGATCTGGGCGAATTATCACTGCACTCCTCCACGCGTTCGGCTGTGTGTTCATGTATGGGGCAGCCAGGGAGACGCTGACGGTGAAATGGACGGCGCGTTGTGCCGTCTACCCATCAGCGGGCACGGACAGGAGACGAGAGGAGGGGCAGCACCGCGGGAGGGGCCGATGTCAATAGGAAATAAGGATTGAGCTGAGGACGCACAGCATGGTCAACTCGCCGTCCTTTCACCGACCCGAGATCAGCCCGCATTTATGGCCCGCATTAGTATTAGATAAGGATTGATTTATTATAGCACGCCCTTCAATTTTGTCTGTTTCCCCCCGTTTTCCTTGCCAATAATATATTTTGTTTCCCCTATTAGCGTTAGGGGTCCACCGGTTGTACTCCACCTCAACAAGCTGCTTTGAGTCAAGCATTGTTTCCTATAAAGGTTTTTTCCTCCTTTCTTATCTTTTGTGCTTGGTGGTGCGCAATTTTTTTTTCTGTAATAAATTTTCTTTCTCAAGCACGGGCAAGAATACGATGTACAATACAACCTTTTTTGGTCAGATTGATTTGAATCTAGAGGTTTGCATATCCAATATCATGTGTACGGGACAGTAACTCTAGCGGTTACTGTTACCGTTAATATCGGCGCGGCTCACCTGCAGGGCAACCACCTTGCCCAAACAGTTAGACGCAGCCAACGACCAACGACTTCCCCAACGGTCAGCTCTAGCTAGCCCGTGCCTTATAAGCCGTAGCTAGCCACGAGCCTAGGCACTCTCTGCTTTCGCGCTCAGCCAATCTAGGCTTCGCGCGAATGCAGTCTCGACTCTAGTAGTCGAGCAGGGTGTCAGTTTACCTTTCGTCCCATGCGCACTCGAGCGTCACGCGACACTTCCCCTCGTTCAGCTACGCAGTTCCCCACTATGCAGCCTGAGCAGTCTACATCCGCCGCAGCGGCCGACCCTCACGCTACCACACTCGAACAACGCACAGCCGAACAGATTCGTACGGCGGTTTTGGAATCGGAACAACGCATTACTGAGCAGTTTTTGGCGGCTAACGCTGCCTTACTCGCTCAGCTTCGACAACCGACAGCCACACCCGCTACTACTTATCAACAGCAGTCCATTCCCACCGACGCGACCACAGCGACGGAGGGTGGTAAGGAGGCCCCCGAGCCACCTATCGACCTGCTCGACGACGAACCCGACCCCTCCGCGGCCGAGTTTGTCGACTTCACCTACTACGGCGAAGTCATCTCGGCCGGCCTCGAACGTCCCCCCCGCGACGTCGAGGAGCCACGTCTGTGGACTCTCACGGACGATACCGCCCGTGCCCTAAGCGACAAACGCACCCAAGCCGCATACGACGAGTACCTACACATCGGGTGCTATGCCTTCTTCGACAGTTGCGCCAACGCGGCAATTGGCGAGGCTTTGGACACGTTGTCGCACGGCCCACCTCTACCTACGGAGCAGGCGGCAGCGATTGCCCTCATCCGAGCGGGCCATCGCACCCACACAGCGACGGAGGAGGCCGCCCGTACTCGATTGGGCTTCCTCCGCCTCACCAAGGGCGGACAAACGAGCACGGATGCGGACCGCGTGTTCGCCGAATTGGCACACGAACGCTTCTGCCGACCGCGTCCTACCGCGGTCTCCGGCACATTGGACGCGCTACGCCAAGCTTTCGTCGACCGCACGCTTGAAGTCAGCCTACACGCTGCCAGCAAGGCCGCCGCCGGCGCCGCTTTCGCGAAGGTCACACCGGACAAGCCCAACGGCCCCGACGCTCGGAGCCGCAAAGCCGCCGCCGACAAACGCAAGGCCGCCGCAGCAGCAGCAGCCGCGGCACGAGCAACCCTCCCACCCAAGCCGACCGATTCGGCTAAAACCCCAAGCAAGAAATGATGGTGTGGCCCGCCGCGCCGATTCCTGCTCCCCGACATCTTCCTTCATGCGCCACCGCGTACGTCGAAAATGGCGGGAGTGGGAGCGCATCGGCGCGAGCAGGGACTGGATCCGGATCCTAAGGAGCCGCGAATCCACGAGACTACTCGGGTTCGGACTTGGTCTCGTGGGTCCGGACCCTAGAATCACAGGTAATCGCGGGGTCCGGACCCTAGAATCACAGGTAATCGCGGGGTCCGAACCCTAGGTTCAGTAGGTAATCGCGGGGTCCGAACCCAAGGTTCAGTAGGTAATCGCGGGGTCCGAACCCTAGAATCACAGGTAATCGCGGGGTCCGAACCCTAGGTTCAGTAGGTAATCGTTGGTTCCGGTACCAGTTATTGTAAGTAATCGTTGGCTCCGGTACCAGTTATTGTAAGTAATCGTTGGTTCCGGTACCAGTTATTGTAAGTAATCGTTGGATCCGGTATTCATCGTACTTTAATGGATTCGCGGTAATCGCGAGTACCTCATCCTCGCAAAACGATGTGGAATCGTGATACCCAATCAGTACTCACGATTCCGAGTATCTCACGAATCTGTGGTTGCCCGAAGTGACACGCTGTTTTTTTGGGAGGTATTTGGCAATGCAAATCTGCTGAGGTGTGTGCCTAGGATTGGTTCAATAGCCCCGATTGCTGTCATTCCGCAGCCTTGAATCGATTGTAGCCCACCCAAGGGCTATTTAAATGGTGCGTACGCGCTTGAAATCCACCATAACCTGCCCGTCCACATCCAGTCCTATCACAATTAGCCGCCACTTCAAAAACCGAGCTCAACGTAAGGCGTCAAGCCTATTGGTCCACCCTGCTGGAAGACTTTCACAACGAGCAAGAGAAAGTTGAAGAGGTAAGCAAGAGTTCCCCCCCCCCCCCCTCCGCTTTGCCCTCACCCTCGAGTTAGCTGCGTTGTGATGTTCGGTAGCGCCGCATGGCGCCCACTCCCCGCCTCCGCCCGCACATTTATGTCTGTTTATTTGCTCTATCGAAGCCATAGTAATAGCGTTGCAGTTGAGCTTGTCGACACTTTGTTATCGCTGTTATGTGATGCTTTTCTATTCTTTGCTTTCCGACGTAAAAGGTTACTTTGTCGTTTAGTATATTGTCGCACTGTACTGTTCGGTAGCGCCGCATGGCGCCCCCTCCCCGCCTCCGCCCACATATTTATGTTTGTTTATGCTCTATCGAAGCCATATTAATAGCGTTGCAGTTGAGCTTGTCGACACTTTGTTATCGCTTTTCTGTGATGCTTTTCTGTTCTTTGCTTTCCCACGTAAAAGGTTACTTTGTCGTTGAGCATATTGTTGCACTGCGCGGTTCGGTAGCGCCGCATGGCGCCCACTCCCCGCCTCCGCCCGCACATTTATGTCTCTGTTTATGTGCTCTATCAAAGCCATATTAATAGCGTTGCAGTCGAGCTTGTCGACACTTTGTTATCGTTGTTCTGTGATGCTTTTCTGTTCTTTGTTTTCCCACGTAAAAGGTTACTTTGTCGTTGAGCATATTGTTGCACTGCGCGGTTCGGTAGCGCCGCATGGCGCCCACTCCCCGCCTCCGCCCGCACATTTATGTCTCTGTTTATGTGCTCTATCAAAGCCATATTAATAGCGTTGCAGTTGAGCTTGTCGACACTATGTTATCGCTGTTCTGTGATGCTTTTCTGTTCTTTGCTTTCCCACATAAAAGGTTACTTTGTCTTTAAGCATATTGTTGCACTGTGCTGTGGCCAGTGGCTCAAGTTGTGAATTTGCTGCAGGGGGACTATGTAACCATATCACTTGTTTACCCTATGTTAGGCACTCTGTTAAAGCAGCTGTCGTCACACAGGTCCGTTTCACTGCAAGATGAGCGGAGGGATGTGGACTTGTACACCATCGAAGCGAAGGACATGGAGCCTCATATGGCGGAGGCAAGGGAGAGTCTGCGGGCCGGAATCATTGAGCGTTTTTTCACGAACATAAGGGAGAACGATTACATCAAGATAGGGATTGCGACATTGCTGGACATTCGGTGAGTACCTTGTAATAGTTGTGTGTGCATGTGTTTAAGTTTTGCACATGTGTTTCTATTATATACGTGATAAAAATATTGAATGTTGATAAATAGATGTGATTGTATCTGAGCGTCCTTGTGTGTGTGTGTGTGTGTGTGTGTGTGTGTGTGTGTGTGTGTGTGTGTGTGTTTGCGTGTATATGCTTATGCATATTTGTATTGAGTGCTTGTATGTGTGTGTGTGTGTGTGTGTGTGTGTGTGTGTGTGTGCGTGCTTGTATGCGCATGTACTTCTGCATGTGTGTTTGTGTGTGTGTCTTATGCATGTGTGTTTATGTTTGTGTGTGTGTTTATCTTATGCATGTGTGTGTCTTATGGATGTGTTTGTGTTTATCTGCTTGTGTGTGTGTTGGCTTGTATGTGCATCTGCTTCTGAATGTGTGTGTATGTGTGTGTGGTGTTCGTTTGTGTACCTATTTTGTATGCTCTCTACGTGTTCCTCTGTGTGTGTGTGTGTATGCAAATTTACTTGTGCATTTGCTATGTTAACTAAAAATGTGAATTGTGCAGGTTTAAGAATCTGGACTTCAATGGCATTCGTCCCGACTTTGCGCCTACAATTTTGGCGGCTGCAAGAAGGGAATTTGGAGAGCAGTCGCTCACAGAGCCGGAAGAGAGCGAGCAGAAGGCGGTGCTTATCCAAGCATGAATGCTGCAGAGCTTGGCAAGCAATTGATGTCGTCGAAGAGTAAGTCTTTCACTGCATTCCTTTCCGGGGATTTGACTGGGCGTGTGACGCCCTCTACAGCCAAGCACGTGGAAAAGGATGACTTAGAGCGTTACCTTGAGCTGCCCCAAGAAACGGACAAGGACATTTGTGTGTTGACATGGTGGAAAACACATGCTGCTCTGTACCCCGACTTGGCTTTAATGGCGCGGCAATACTTATCTATGCCTGCTACCTCTGCTGCATGCGAGCGTTTGTTCAACAAAGCGGGGCGAATGCATGACGCGTTCAAGAAGAACACCAAGGAAAATAGCCTAGAGGATGCCTTGTTAGTCTCATGTAATTGTTGAATTATGTATGCGCGAGGAATATGGTTGTCACATGTTGTGAACAATTTCAATTTCAATTGTCACAAGTCTATATAAACTGTAAGAAATGGTTGTCTGAAACCTGTTTTCATCCATATTTTGTGCATTTAATGTTCATTTGGTGGACTCGCACTGGCCATGCGATAAACCATTTGGCATTACTTGTCACATCATATGTGAAATATGGTACTGCATCGGAATCTGTTTCCCTGTGATGGCAAGTGTCTTTTTTGAGCCGGAGGGCTATAAACTCACATACATTGCTTGTGGCACTTGCCGGAGGGTCCAAAAGCTTTGCTAAATTGTATGGGATAGACTGTAAAGTACTAAATATGTTTGCAGCGGGCAGAAAGTATGGGAAGTGAATTGTACGTATCTACTGTATGGGATCCAAGCATGAGCAGGCGCAATAGAACTAGTAGAGATGTAAAAATTCAAATTGCAGTACAAACTTCCCCCAAAATGCGCAATTTGTATCAATTTGCATGAGTACTTCGAGTACTTGTTGGAATCGCGAACCCAACGAATCCAACGGAACCAAAAAATTTAGAAGTACTCATGTACTCGGTTCCGGAATCAAAAACACAGGTACTCGCTGGATCCGAACCCTAGAATCACAGGTAATCGCTGGATCCGGACCCTAGAATCACAGGTAATCGCGGGGTCCGAACCCTAGGTTCAGTAGGTAATCGCGGGGTCCGGACCCTAGAATCACTGGTAATCGCGGGGTCCGAACCCTAGAATCACAGGTAATCGCGGGGTCCGAACCCAAGGTTCAGTAGGTAATCGCGGGGTCCGAACCCTAGAATCACAGGTAATCGCGGGATCCGGATCCCTTTTTTGGAGGTACTCACTAGTTCCGGATCCGAAAAAATCAAGTACTCATGGATCCGAACCCAACAAAAAAATGGCGGATCCAGTCCCTGGGCGCGAGCGGCCAAGTCCTAAGTTGGATCCGCCACGGCGTACGTGTGAAGTTCAAGCACGGCCTACGTCCCAAGCCGTTCAACCATGGCATCTCCATGCTGGACGCCACACCCGACCAACTCCAGTTTCTCAACTCGGAACTACCACGCTTCGAGGCTTGCGGCGCGTGGGAGCGCTCTACGAACCCACGCTACGTCTCCCGGATGTTCTTAGTTCCAAAACCCGGATGCAATCAATGGCGCTTGATTATCGACCTTCGCGAACTCAACCGCTACTGCTCGACGTTCAACATGACTTGCGAGACCCTCAAGCACCTCCGCCATCTATCTCGACCGGGGGACTACTTCGTCTCACTCGACCTCGCCGATGGGTACTACACCCTTGGCATCCGGGAGGAAGACCGGGATTACTTCACGGTCAACTACCGCGGCACCTTATGGCGCCTTGCGTGCCTCCCCATGGGGTGGTCGGGCTCCGCCTACTACTTTTGCAAACTCACGCAAGTGTTTACGAACCACCTACGCCGCCCACCACCTCCCACGCCCGCAGCTACACTGGCCGGCCCACGCCGCCCGTCCAAGCGCTTCCTCCGAAACGCGCGATGGCGAGGAACTCGACTACTACCCTACATGGACGACTTCCTCTTCTTGGCGGACACTTACGACGAGGCACTCTTACTTCGGCAGCGCGTCCAAGCCCTGCTCGACAGCCTCGGCCTACAGCGCAACCCCAAGAAAGGTATATGGACGCCAACGCAAGTCGGCGACCACTTGGGCCTCACGGTGGATTTACACCGCGGCGAGTTTCGCGCCCCACTCGCAAAACTGCACCACCTCGCACAACACGCTTCGTCCTTGCTCGGACGGGCAGCGTCCAACGCACGATGGCTACCCACACGCCAACTCGCAGCCTTCGCGGGAAAAGCGCAATTTCTCTACCTCGCCATCGCGCCCGCCCGATTCTTTTTGCGCGAGCTCCACAACGTTTTGGCTACCCGTACCGGTTGGGGGGGACGCGTGCGCCTCACCCATCAACTCCGGCGCGACCTCGAGTGGTGGCGCACGGTACCCTCCCAACACAACGGCCGGTCGATCTACAAGCCCATCGAGACCGCCTATTTGCACGCGGACTCGAGCGACTACGGATGGGGTGCCGTCCTCAACGAGGACGCCAATTACCAAGCCCGCGGGTTTTGGAGCGCCACCGACCGCCTCCAACACATTACGTGGAAGGAGCTTCGGGCCGTCCGGCACGCGGTCGAAACCTTTCTCCCGCAACTCCGAGGACGACAAGTCCTCCTCCACGAGGACAACACTGCCGTGGTCGCCGTCCTAACCAAGCTAACTTCCCGGTCTCCCGTCATGATGACCGAGCTACGGCGTTTGTGGTTCCTACTCGACACCAACGACATCCACATCCGCCCCCGCTACATCCGGTCGGCCGCCAACGTCTGGGCCGACACGCTCAGCCGCGAACTGGACTCCGAAGACTGGCAGCTAAACCCTCAACTCTTCAAACACCTCCAGCGTCGGTGGGGCCCGCATACAATCGACCGGTTCGCGTCTATGCTCAACACGCAGCTACCACGCTTCAACGCCCGCTGGCGCGACCCCTTGTGCGAGGACATCGACTGCCTACACCTCCCCGACTCGGCGTGGAGACGCGAGAACAACTACTGCAACCCCCCTTGGTCGGCCCTACCCGCACTCGCCGCGAAACTCGAACAAGCTCAAGCCGAGGCAACAGTCATCGCCCCCTACTGGCGAAACAAAACATGGTACCACGCGTTCGCCCGCCTGGCCACCGAGACCGTGCACTTCCCAGCGTCCCGCGACCTGTTCTTCCCCGGCAGGCTAGGCAGGCAAGAAGGGGTCGGACCTCCCGCTTGGAGCATCGTGGCCTTTCGGCTAGCACCCCCGCTTGGCTCTACACCCGACGCGGTGCGATTGGCCGAGCGATACGCCCGGACCGATTAAATGCGCCTGTACAGGACGTCCGCCCTCTGCGTACAGGACCCCCGCGCTACGAATTACGCCTCGAAGCAGCACAGTCGCCCTGGTCCTCCGAATTGGCTGAAACTTTTCAAGACCTCCTAGGATCAGATAAGCTCGGGGTTACAGCGGTTGCCCTACTCAGCAACTCGCTAGCGCCCTCGACGTACCTGAGCTACCAGAGCGCAATTCGACAGTTTTTTATTTTTTGTGCAGAGGAAAATATCGCCCCGCTACAGGCCACGCCGGCCACAATGGTCCGCTACACGGCCTGGCTAGCCCGCTTGGGAACGGTGGCTGCCAGCTCGCTGCAGCCTTACTTCAGCGCAATTAACAAGTACTTCCGCGACCACCGGCGCCAACCTATCGCCGTGGGCGAACTCCTAGCGGACGCCCGCCGTGGACTCGCCATGCTACAGCGCCGCCTGGTACCTACCACCGCTCGCCTCCCGCTACCCGCACAAGTCGCCCTAGACATCCTGCACTACGCCCACACCCTCCACGACACTTTCGCGTGGACCCCTGCTGCCTTCCCCCAGATGCAACGCTTCAGGGCCTGTTTAGCGGTGTGTGTCAATTACACGTTTTTCTGCCGCGCCGAGACCGGCGCCCGCTGCCAGACCGGCGACCTCGTGGTCGACAAGCCTTCGCAGCAAATCTGCCTCTACGTGCGGAAGTCTAAGGGAGACCAACGCCGCGACGCCAGCGATAAACTGGTCATCGCTATCCCTGTAGCCGCTAACCCCGTCCTGGCGAACCTGATAGACTACTACACGGAACAACGCGCTATTTTTTGCACTAAGTTCTACAACCAGCCACCCCCGCTCGCCTTCTGGAGTTTCTCACCTTCAGAGCCCTCCGCCGATTGGGGTGCCGCGTCCACCATCTCCACCTGGCTCTCCCTCGCCCTTCTCTCAGTCACCTCGGCCGCGCCCGCCGGCTTTAAATGGACGTCGCACAGCCTACGGAAAGGCGCGGCGTCCGCTGCCAGCTGCATCGGCGCACCCCTCCCCGTAATCAAATTTATGGGTGGCTGGGCCAAGAACAGCTCCGTGACCGAAGGAAAATATATTGACCCCACCATGACCCCAACACCTGCTGCTTGGCGGTTCTTCGGCTGGCTCACTC
This sequence comes from Tetraselmis chui, assembly GCA_026401115.1. Lineage (NCBI taxonomy): Eukaryota > Viridiplantae > Chlorophyta > Chlorodendrophyceae > Chlorodendrales > Chlorodendraceae > Tetraselmis > Tetraselmis chui. The sequence goes on from JAPMLY010000092.1 coordinate 114,924, forward strand.
CGACCCCCCCGCAACACTAATTCTGGCTGTGCAAGCCTTTGGCTTTAGGTTACTGGCAAAACGTGCCCTAGGGTAAATGGTCAGATTGATTTGAATCTAGAGGTTTGCATATCCAATATCATGTGTACGGGACAGTAACTCTAGCGGTTACTGTTACCGTTAATATCGGCGCGGCTCACCTGCAGGGCAACCACCTTGCCCAAACAGTTAGACGCAGCCAACGACCAACGACTTCCCCAACGGTCAGCTCTAGCTAGCCCGTGCCTTATAAGCCGTAGCTAGCCACGAGCCTAGGCACTCTCTGCTTTCGCGCTCAGCCAATCTAGGCTTCGCGCGAACCCACCCACCCATCCCTATAATCCTGCGCTAATCGACCCCCAGACCCTGTCTGTGGGTGTCTTTTGGCCAAATTGTAAGCAAGCTGACATCTTTGGCAAAACGTGCCCTAGGGTAAACATATGAATCAGTCGCTCACCCATCATCCTCGTCGGTCGGAGGACCTCGTCGGCGGAGGACCTCGTCGGAGCTCAGGCAGGTTGCCCCCGCCTGCTCCTCACCCTCCCTCCCTCCTCCCTGTTCGTAGCGGGGAGGCTGGGGAGGGGGTGGCTCTACGTGTTTTGTAGCGATCAACGCTGCTCCCGGGGCCTCGTTATGGCCGACGACCGGGCCATTGACCGGCCTTCGCGTCTTGCTCCCGGGCCGTCCCGACTGGCTTCCCCTTCTCCTCTTCCCCCTTTCGCCCGGTCCTCCGCGTCTGGACCTCCCCGTCGCGATTCTGCTGCTCGTCGGGCCCGTGCTACGGTCCGTGCGTCGTCTGCTGTCCCCCCCCCCGCATCCCTTGTCGGTACCTCCGCATCGGGGCGCCGCGCTACTCCTCGTCACAATGCGCGACGCCCTCTTCGCTCTGCTTTGTCTCTACCCCCCCTCGGTGGCTCTTGGGCATCTGTCGTGCGCGCCACTTGCGCCGTCCGTCGCCCGCTTACGAGTCGGTCGGAAAAACCTGCTCCTCTGCGGCGAGCTGCTAGGGCTACCGCTGGTGGGCGGCGGGCTGCCCCTGCCGCCGGTGGTTCGAGGGAGGCTGCCGATGCCTTTCAGCGTAGAGCTGCTGCCGCTGTTGCTGCAGCAGCCGCCTGCCATAGAGACGCTGGTAGTGTTGGTACCGACGTTGCTGCTGCTGCTGGTGCTGCTGTTGGGGCTGGTCGGCGCACAGCTGCTGTTGCTGCTGCTGCTGCAGCCGGCGGAAGTAGAGACATTGGTAGTGTTGGTTCCGCCGTTGCTGCTACTGCTGCTGTTGCTGCTGCTGGTGGTGCTGGTCGGCGCACGGCTGCTGCTGCTGTTGCTGCAGCAGCTGCCGGACATAGAGACACTTGTAGTGCTGGTGCCGCTGTTGTTGCTGCTGCTGCTGCTGCGGAGAGTGGTGCTGGTCGGCGCACGGCTGCTGCTGCTCTTGCTGCAGCAGCCGGCGAACGTAGAGACACTGGTAGTGTTGGTTCCGCCGTTGCTGTTGCTGCTGCTGATGGAGGTGGTGCTGGTCGGCGCACGGCTACTGCTGCTGTTGCTTCAGCAGCTGCCGGACATAGAGACACTGGTAGTGCTGGTGCCGCCGTTGCTGCTGCTGCTGCTGCTGCTGAGGGTGGTGCTGGTCGGCGCACAGCTGCTGCTGATGTTGCTGCTGCTGGTGGTGGTGCTAGTCGGCGCACGGCTGCTGCTGCTGTTGTTGCAGCAGCTGCCGGACATAGAGACACTTGTAGTGTTGGTTCCGCCGTTGCTGCTGCTGCTGCTGCTGCTGCTGAGGGTGGTGCTGGTCGGCGCACGGCTGCTGCTGCTGTTGCTGCAGCAGCCGGCGGACGTAGACACACTGGTAGTGCTGGTGCCGCTATTGCTGTTGCTGCTCCTGCTGTTGGTGGTGGTGCTGGTCGACGTACGGCTGCTGCTGCTGTTGCTGCTGCAGCTGCCGGACATAGCGACACTTGTAGTGCTGGTGCCGCCGTTGCTGTTGCTGCTGCTGCTGGTGCTGCTGTTGGGGCTGGACGGCACAGCTGCTGCTGCTGCTGCTGCAGCAGCCGGCGGACGTCGAGATACTGGTCGGGTTGGTGCTGCTGTTGTTGTTGCTGGTGCTGGTGCTGGTGCCGTTCGGCGCACAGATGCTGCTGTTGTTGCTGCAGCAACCGGCGGACGTGGAGACATTGGTAGTGCTGGTGCCGCCGTTGCTGGTGGTGGTGCTGCTGGTCGGCGCATGGCTGCTGCTGCTGTTGTTGCATCAGCCGGCGGACGTCGAGATACTGGTCGTGTTGGTGCCGCCGTCGCTATTGCTGGTGGTGGTGTTGCTGGTGCCGGTCGGCGCACAACTGCTGCTGCTGCAGCAGCCGGCGGACGTCGAGATAATGGTCGTGCTGGTGCCGCCGTTGCTCCTGCTGCTTCTGCTGCGGCTGTTGGTCGGCGGTCGACTGTTGCTGGTGAGAATGGCGTGTGCAAAGCCGCATCTAGGGGTGTTGGTGTTACTGGTGTTGCTACGGAGGGTGCAGCTGCTCATGCTGCTACACGTGGTGGTGCTGGTTGGAGTGCGGAGAGTGCCGTTCCTACTGGAGATCAGCGCGCTGCTGCTGATGTGCGGAGGGCTACAACTTGGGGTGTTGTTACTGCTGCTACTGCTGCCGGTAGTGAAGGTACTACATGTGGTGGTCCTAATGGGCAAAGAGCTGGCTATGTTGCTGCCGGAGACCCCTTGGCACCTGTTGGTGGTGGTTGGCGCTCAGCCGTTGCTACCAGTGTCCATGAGCAGAGGACTGCGGCGAGTGGTGCTGCATCTGCTGCAACTGCTACATCTATGGGACTTGCGGCTGCCGGAGCTCGCTCGCGCCGGGCTGCTAGTGTTGGTGATGGTGCTTGTGGGCGCAGACATGTGGCTGGTGGCAGGGCCGCTGGTGGTGCTTCTGCACCTGCCTGTGCTGACCCGCGCCCGGTTGCTGCGGCATGGGCTGTTGGACAGAGAGATCCAGCAGGTGATGGCGTTGCTAGTGGTGCTCCCGCAAGTGCCGGTCAGCGACTCGCCGATGCTGCCACAGCCCGTGGGCAAAGGATTGACAGCGGTGCCGGTTCTGCAGCTACTGGTGCCAATGGGCAGAGTGCTTCTGCTGCCGGGCGGAGGGCTGGAGCTGGTTGGCGGCGAGATGATGCTGTTGGAAGCTGGCGAGATGCGGTTGCTGCAGTTGGTGCCCATGCTGGAGCTTCAGGGTCGGAACCGGGCCTAAGTGCATCGGGTGTTCTATCCCCGTCGCGGGGGGAATGTTACACTTGCGCTCCGTGTGGCATACGGTTTGCTGGGCGTAAATGGCGCTCTAATTTCGCCAGACACACGAACATGTTCATAATTGGCAATGGCCCCTCTACTTCCGCACACCGTCGCCAAGCTCGCCACCTTGCGACCTCCTCTCCGGCCTTGTTTTCCCTTTGTGCCTCGGGCGACCACCTTCTATCTGCCACCCAAGCTCGCCCTCTTACCGCTCCATGCCTACACTGTGTGGCTGCTCCCGTTTCTCCAATGCTGCCCCACGACTATGTTGGCAGCTCCCGGCCGCCGCTCATTGGATCACGCCCCCTCCGAATGGCTGTCACCCCTCCCCCCCCTGCTTGGGGTGGCCTCCCCCCCTTGGCTCCACTCCCTTCCCCACCCCGGGCCGAACCGGAGCTTACCCCCCTCACTCCCCCCCCTACACATGATGGACCCCCGATACCTCATGGACAACCTTTTATGCCCTCATCTGCAGCTGCACTCCGCCGAGAGGCTGCTCTCCGATCCCCCCCTCGGGCCGCTACTCCTGCCTCATGGTGCTCCGACAACGACCCGGTCGCTTGTCTACTTGAGTTCAGACCTGTCACTGCGGCCCGAGGGGTTTGTGCGACAGCGAGAGACGACCTACGTTCTGCCCTACAAGACACCCTCGAATATGCGACCTCCCTTCCCTCAACGGACTCTCGGGCTGCTGGAGCTTTTTTGGCAATTCACCTCTTTGGCGGCCTCCTCCTCCGACCGTTCCCGGCGGCGACCGGTGCTCGCATCCGCTCCCTGGTTCAACGTCGAGTCCGTCTCTGGTTCTCTACGTCCGGAGAGGACGGACTCACGGGCATTGACACCCTTCTACGTGATATTCGAGATGGAGGTGAGCTTGCACGTGCGTGCCCGGGAGCTTCTGCGCCTAGACGCCCCGGCGGTCGGGGCCGGGGTGGGGGGGGCTCTCGCCGTCGCCGGGCCCAGAACACTCAACGAGAGCAGCACCACCCACCGACTCGCCTTTCTGAAAGTGACCTCCGACGCCGTGCTGCCTTCCGTCGGGCCCGTGAGCTAGTGGAAGTTGGCCAGTTGCGACGGGCCCGGATGGCCCTAGACGGAGCCGACTTCGGAATGGTGGAGGACGCGGACGCGGCTTTGGCCGCTCTTCAGCGGTTGCATCCTCCTCCCGGTACTCCCCATCCAGACTGTGATCTCCCCGACCCTCTGCCCCCCCCGGCGCGCCCACCCCTCACGTATTTAGATGACAGTGATAGCCTCAAAATATGGGAGGAGTCTATGCTCCTTGTCTTGAGAAAAGCACCTCGCTTGTCAGCCCCCCACGTTGATGGCTGGCGATGGGAACATGTCCGTGACTTGAATGTTCCGGCATGGCGTAAGTGGGTTAACCGCTACTCGGCGGGAAACATTCCCGAGGCTGCGGCGGACTTTCTGGCGAGTGCGACCGGGTGGGCTCTTCACAAGCAAACTGGGGTTGACCGCGACGCCACTCGCCTTCGAGGTGAGGCTCCTAAAGTCCGGCCGTTGGCTGCTGGCAGCGTTTTGTCGCGGTTAGCTCATTGTCACGCCATAGCGCGGATAGCGACTGTCGCGGCCGACCACCTTGGCCCTGTACAACGATCGGTTTTCACCAAAGCGGGTATCGAGCGAGCCATTCATACCACTCGCATTGGCCTACAAGCTATTCCTGATTGCAGCCTTCTAAGCTTGGACCTGGAAAACGCCTTCAACACCATCTCCCGCCGGAGTTTCCTTGCGGAGCTGTACAAGAACCCTGACTTGCATCCCATTATCCCGTTGGTTGAGATGATATATTCACGGGACTCCACGGTGTATTACTTCGACCCCAACGATGCTTCGCTCCTACACGGCACGGTTCAATCTCGTACGGGTGTCCGTCAAGGAGATCCTCTTGGCCCGCTTTTGTTCAACCTGGCGATAAGCACCCCCCTCCGGAATATTGGAGAACGGTGCAAGGATTCAGCGGCGATCCAAGCCTTTTCTGATGATGGCAAGTATCTGATCAAAACGCCTTTCGTCCCGACTGTGATTACGGTGGCTACGGAGGAAATGGGGAAAGTCTGCTCGAATGTTCAACCAATCAAATCTTCGTGCATGGTACCTCCGGATACGGCCCTTGAACTTGTCGAGGTGATACGGGCGATGGTCCCCGTTGTTACGGGTACTAGTAACCTTGGAGCCCCTTTGGCGATGGATTTCTCGATGGCAGACGGCCCTCCAGCGTCTCATAACGAGAACTATGTTCACTCTTGGCTGCAAGACACCGTTGAGGCTCATCAACTCCTCTTGGACAAGATTGTATGCTTTGCTATGTCGGACTTCGGAGGGACTCACGCCGCTTTCCGCTTGATGATCACGTGTGCGGTACGCCGCTATGGTTTCTTGCTCCGCACCCTCCCCCCAGATATCTGCCGACCGTACCTTGCTACTGCAGATAGGGCCGTTCGTGCGGCAGTTTATCGAATCTTGGGCGTTTCTTTGGACGCACAAACACTCGATCAACTGAATTGTGCTAAACGACAGCTCTCCCTCCCGGCGGAGTTTGGGGGGCTTAATGTACCGTCCCTCGAGCTCGACGCCGAACCTGCTCACTATGCTTCATTCACTGCGACCCTCGCCAACCTGATTACTGATTACGAGTCCGAGTCGCTAGGTCCTTTGTACGGTCTCATCCGACAGGAACTACTGAATGTTGCCACTTCTACTTTACCGTGGGCGGTCCAATTGCGCAATTCGTACGACTCTATCTCCACTATGGGCGGGTTTTCGGAATCGGAGCTTGTGGTTTTGACTAACACACTGAACCAAAACCTTTCTGATTATGCCGGGCCCGATGTCGAGTTGGTGGTATCTACGGTCAACAATGCGGTGGCACCCGCTACCCAAGTGACTAGCCTACAACTTCCGACTCCCGATGCTCTTACTCGCTTGGGAGATTCTGGGGGCCACATCCAACGGGGCATTTCGCGCATTCTTCGTGCCCGGGCCTACCTTGACCTCTTGGCGTTTTGCAGACCTTCCCCACCGGACTATATGAGGGTGACTTCGGGTACGGGTCGCGGGGCTTTGGCTCTCTTTTTCGCTTCACATGAGTCCAGTTTCAAGGTGCCATCCGATTGCTATATGATGGCAGCCCACCGGGTGCTTGGCTTGACTGCGGAGCGCGCCGCTCATGTTCGAAAATGCCCTCGGTGCAATGAGGCCCCTTCAGAATCTCGCGGGTATGGATCTTCGTCGACGGTATCGGGCATCTTTATGTCGGGTGAGCGCTCAACAGCCGCTATGCTCATGGACCATATCCCCCGGTGCCCGTGCTCTTGGTATATCATTCAACTCCATGACCGCATTGTCCACGTGCTTGAAGAGTTCATGCTTGAAGCGGGGGCTACTAAGGGCCGGGACTTGCGGTTGGAGGTCCGCCGTATTCGGTCGGGAGCTTCACGTGATCGTCCTGGGGATGTGGTTTGGTTGGACTTCATGGCTCCGCACCGCCATCTTGTTGTTGATGTGACGGTTACAAGTGCTCGCACGAACACCAACGTTCCTCGTATAGGTGCTCGCCTTCCACTCCCTGGCAGCCTTGCATTGGGAGCTCAGCAAGGCAAACTTGATGCGGACCTCCGCACTTCCGCTTTGCTTGGCACGCCTTCGGTTCAGTCGGTCCATGACTACTACCCCTTCGCCATGGAGGATGGGGGCCGGTTGGCGCCGATGGCGGCTGAGTTGGTCGATCGCTTGGCTATTTTGGTGGCTGTACGTCGCTTCCCTGGCATGGGGGCCGCTGACTCTCGTTCCTTGCGCTCTGACAGTTATGTCCGTATGCAGCATTTTGTTCGTCGATCTACTTCTCTTCCGTTTCGGCGTTTTTTGGGGGATGTGCGACGAGAATTCATGCAACGTCTTTCTGCTGCTCTTCATGGCACTCTGGGTTCTTATCTCCGCGACGCTTTTCAGGAAGGCAGTGCTGATGCTGTGGCATGCCTTCCTGTTCCTCGGGCTCCGAGCATAACACGACAAAAAGATTGGATGAAAGAAGACCAACGCTGCTCTTCATGTTCCTGTCTCCGCGATGCTTTTCAGGAGGGCAGTGCTGACGCTGTGGCATGCCTTCCTATTCCTCGGGCTTTTTTCCTCTTTTCTTCTTAATTTTGCTTGGTGGCCTTCACTACTTTTTCTTGTAAGAAATTGTTATGTTATAAAGCAGACCAACGCCCAATAATAAAGGGCCGCCGAGCTGTTTTCTTTTTTTTAAGAGGATGATTTTGATTACAAGAGAAACAATATGAGCACGGACATGGATAAAGGGACGGGTTGTCTGATTTGGGTGGTATCTCTTACAAATATTTTGATTACTTAGAGTCTCATTGTTATCATGGCCCAACGCATACCCTCCCCCGAAACAGTCAACTTCGCGATACCTAATAGGAAGCAGCTAGTCGACAACTCGTGCCCCTCTCACGACGTCAAGCACGGCGACACCCGGGTACCGTACCGCCCCGACCGAGGGTGACTAGTAGAGCTCGGAGGTATGCAGGCACCCGCCATTCCGCATCATGGGTGATGCGAGATACTTACAGCGAGTGTTGTCGGACGGTTATGCCGGAGATTGCCCCAAAAGCATTGTGAGCATGCCGTCTCAAGCAGCAGAGCGCGCACACACACACACACAAACACACACACACACACACACACACACTACGTAAGTATCCCCAGCTCTAGTCGTAACGCGCGAGCATAGTAGTCGATTCTCCGCCGCCATGTTGTAATTCAATTTAAATTTCAAATGCGATGATGCAAGGAGGCCGCTCCGCAGTGACACACAAGAGCACACCATAGCAATTGATAATGCGACGACACAAAGCGCGACTCGCGTTGTCGCTCAAGCGGCTACTGACACGTGTGGCTTGAAGGGGTGACGGCCGCATAGTCGCACCCAAAAGCACAGCAGAGCAATTCATAATGCGACAATAAAAAGTGCGAGTCGCGGTGGTGCTCAAGCGGCTACTAACACATGCGGGTTGATGTAGTGATGGGGTAAAGGGCACCCGCCGCGCACGGCATCCGGCTATGGAGGAGACCCGCGGGCTGGTTTCGTCATCCCAGCATGCCGAGGCCCTTTCGTTGGCCAAACAAGTATTGGATGAAGGCCACCTGGCCAATGCTCACGCCTGAAAATCCAAGGGGCAGTGTGGCGAGAAGCCGTTTTAGGAAAATAAAGGGCTCAGCCGCAAACTCGTCTCTTGCCGGTTATGAAGGTCAGAACCATAGTGGGGGGGGGGACAGCTATGTGGACCAAAATAAATGTGCATACATACGACCGAAGAAATAATAAAACAACGTACAAATAAGTAGACGAAAGAAAGAGAAACGTTCAACAAACAAATAGAAAACGAGAAAGGGATAAACAGCAAAGCTGAGTAGCAAATGAATGAAAAATGATCGACCCAAAAAATGAGCGAACAGAGCAACCAATACGAATGACGACAAATATATATATGAATATGGAGGAGTGAGTGTATAGGCATGCTAGGAAAGGCACAAACGTACGAATGAGCATACAAACAAAACAGACAATGAATAAACAAACGAAGAAATAAATAATTGTGAAAATAGACATAAAATAAATGAATTAAACAAAGAAATTGATATAAAGATAACAAGACAAACAAACAAACAAATAAACATTCACAAGAGCAAACGGGTGAACGGACAAACACGGGAACTAACATACAATACATTTTTGAAAGGGCAATACTTACACAAGCGACCGCGCAAACAAGCAAACAAACAGAAAATGAACAATAAAAATGACGAGGGAAAATGAATGAATGAACAATACAGACAAACAAACAAAAAATTGAATGATTGAAAAAGTAATGAATGGTGAATGAAAAACTGAGAAAGGGAAACAATGGATACATTAAAATGGACGAATAAATATAAAACGGCAACGCACCAAAACGAAAGAGTCAATAAAAAAAAAAACAGACAACGGACGAATAGACGCCAAAACACACTACTATGTAGAGAAAACAAACAAACCAACCAACCAACAAACTAATCAACTGAGGGGAGAGGATGCAACGTGGCAAATCAATTAACAGACTCACCGATGAGCGCACATGCACGAAGGATCGCAAAGTTGACCACTCGTTTCCCAAGGCTCTCAGCAACTGTTCACAGTGGGTTGGCAGTGCATACATCGAAGTCAGCTGCCTCGCAACTCAAGTCAGCAGCGGTCTGCCTGTTGAGATGGGATGGGCCTACTCAACGCCAAGCGCACTCAGCGGGCGCAAGCACATACCTTTCCGCTGCCCCGTCTCGACGTTCCTATGGTAAGTCTGCTCATACTGGATCGACTCCAACGCCTCCTCGAGCAACGAAATCTGGTCCCACAGCATGTCCACGTGCTCTGCACCCACCGAAACGTGCCCATCCCTCTGAGCGCCTCCCCCCCCTTTGGGCCCTGGCTATGTGTGAGTGCACAACTCCTCACAAATGCGGGGCGCACCGTTTTGGACCTTGTCATGCCCTGGCGCCTTGTCCTTGTGGCTGACATGAAGGTCCCACAGCACATCCCTGATCCCACAGCAGCACAGCCCCGAGAGTGACACCACCGCACTGAGCCTTACCACACCCGATCTCCACAGAGCAATCAGCTGTGGCGGGCGCAATGACACAAGCGCTACTGCTAGGTTGCGATGGGGGCGCCACTGTGGCGACCTACCTGGGTGTGGCCTCCGCCTTCACTGCCGTGGCTTTCCCTTTGCTTCGGCTCCTATCCCACACTGACAGGCAAAAGGTGTAGCGGCCAGTGACCTGCAGAGGGGCAGCGCAGCAACAAAAGTTGTGTCAGACGGTGACGCATAACCTTTTCACTCGAGGTGATGCAAGTGATGGATATGATGCAAGTAAGCTATCGCCACGGGAAAGCGGCACAAAGCAGATTATACTTCACAAATGGTGATCCACCCATCCCTCCACCCATCCATCCATCACTCTCGCCCTCCATCCACTCATCCCTCCAATCATCCACCCATGGGTCCATACGTGGATACGTACCTTCGCCACAAACTTGAACTTGTAAGTGGACAGCGCGCCCACGTCCACCTCCACCTTCCCTGACGGGTCGGTCACCTGCAGTCCGAACAGCGCCTTGCCCCCAAACAGCCCCCTACCGCCGCGAATAGCAACGAACGACCCCTCCACGTTCTCCCCAGTCTCCACCTGTGCAAAACACACAATATGATACACAGTCACTCACACACACACACACACACACACACACACACAGCAATGCACGCACACACACACACACACAATATAATACATAGTCACACACACATACACACACATACACAGCAATGCGCGCATACACACACACACACACACGCACACGCGCGCGCGCACACACACGTCGTGAAAGACGTCAATAATCTCATTATGGTCACAATTGCGCGACGACGGGGATGACGTAAAGCGACATTTTCAGAACGGCCACGATACTTGCACGCTACCCCACCTGCTTGGACATGCACTCCGTATCCGTTATCCGCAGCTTCAGCGCTCCAACAGGCAGCGCGGCCAGCACTGCGGTGAGCAACAGGCACAGCGCCGCCCTCGCCCCCACCATCTTTCCCGATCGAGTGTCACGTCTGCGGCGAGTGAACAGCAGAGGCGGTTAGGTCGCAGTTAGGAGGAGTGCAGCTCAAACGGGGGTACAGCAAAGGTTCCTCGTTTCGGGCCGTAGGGCACGCCAGTTGGTGCTTGGGGTCAAGGTTATAACAGGCGGCCGAGGAGCTGTGGTGGGGCGTCCCTCGTCGAAGGATTCAAAACTCGGCAGGATTTGCAGAAAACAGTCTGAGTGCGTGGGAGATGACGCCTCAAGCAAGTAGTCGCGTATTGTGTCCCGGGGAAGTGTGGAGGGGGGGGGGGGGGGGGGGGGGGGACCTGGAGCAGTGCGGGCATTAGCGAGTGCCTGCGGTGTCGCAGACAGCGGCCTCGGGTGAGACAGGCTTCCCGAGATTCTGGCAGAATGTCGTCAAGCAGCGGCATCAAAGGTGAGTTCGTCGCTGATCAGCGATAATTGGAGCACGGGCGGGTGCTCCATAATAATACACTCCTCCATAAAATTCCGGGCATGCATCATGTTAAACATAAGCCAGTCAATAGCACGCTGCCCTCTCACCACGTCAAGCACGACGAAACCCAGGTGCCGCTTAAGTGTTGAGAGCCGGGGATTAAGCAGTTAGCCGTCATCTGGTATGATTAGACATGAGCTTAAAGCGAGTGTTGTCGGTGGAGTTTGTCGAATTAAGCCCATAAATTCTCAAGAAATTGTCTGAGCTGCACACGTCGTTCTGAGCGCCACGCTTGGGCATTGCTCAAGCGCTCATACCAAGCTGCATAATACTCAGTGTTTCATATAGCCGTATTTTGGGGGACTTGTTGGAGGGGCTTTGGAGGCGTGGGTTCCGTATTCAATGCGCGAGGTTTGGTTTGTTGGTGTGTGAATAGAGCACGGAAGTTCACGCCGCACGCACGGATGGTGGTTTTGGAAAACAAGCGAGTAAAAACCCACATGACGCAGGTTTGGATAAACACTGCGCGCTGTGAATAGGCGAGGGCGAATGGTTTTGGTGAGGGGCAAGGTCCGACTTGGGCGTTTGGGACGCATCACGTTGACGGTAGTGTTTGGAATGCTTGGGTGTGTGCTTGTGCTAACCACACCCGCCCCACGCGTGGCGGCACATGTCGAAAAATCAGCAGGAATGAAGAATTGGTAAACACACATCGACAAACCCAACACAAATCCCCTCATGAGGTGAGCCGAATTCGACGGGTGTTGCTTGGCAGTGCGGCTCAATTTTCCGGAATGCTGTGGAAATGAAATTAATTCACATAAACTTTGTTTGTTAGTTTTTGAAATCTTCAATAAATGCGTTCGACGCGCATTGAAAAGGCGCGTCCGAAGGTACTTGTATCAAAACATTTTCACCTGGGTCGAATTTATGATTGTTTAAACATTGTGGCCGAAAGCATCTTGCCCTTGGGTTGTGCGCATATCGGTGGTAAGTTTCCATGCGTGATTTCGTGCGTTTCCCCCACAACAGCCTGCCGAACACCTCCTTCCTCCGTCGCCTCTGCATCATATAATTGCGCGACCGCCACATAAGCATTCATATTGCGGCGTTGTGCGCCCGTTACTCGTTTCGTCTAACCGGCTCGGCGACAGTTTAAAAGAGCGTGCCGGACGGGTGCGGGCGCGATAATCCCAAGTACACAAGCCCGGCACTGCTCGAATTCGCCCCCCGTAGTTGTCGGCGCATTCCATTTTTCGCGCTTAAGCATTGCCTAGGATTTCAGGAGATTTGTCAATAAAACTTACACATTATTATATTTTTAGTTGCAAAGGTGCGAAATCTTGTCCGGACTCTTGCGGAGGAGTGTATACATGCGCAGCAATTCGTCGCAATAGCGTATCAACGTACCCGTACAGCGATCTGCAAAAAAAAGGTTTATCCTATGGCTTTGGACTGTATTAATTCTCTAAAATCCGCGCGCGCGTGTGTGTGTGTGTGTGTGTGTGTGTGTGTGTGTGTGTGTGTGTGTGTGTGTGTGTGTGTGTGTGTGTGTGCGTGCGAAATCAGCACCAAGGTCCAACTATGGGCCCCCGCTATTCATTTGAGCAGCGAGCTGGAAATGTTGTGTGTGTGTGTGTGTGTGTGTGTGTGTGTGTGTGTGTGTGTGTGTGTGTACGTGTGTGTGTGTGACAGAGACAAAGTGTGTGTTTGTCTCTGTGTGTGTGTGTGTGCGTGTGAGAGAAACAAGATAGAGAGAGATGTGTGTGTGTGTGTGTGTGTGAGACACAGACAAAGTGTGCGTGTGTGTGTATGTGTGTGCGTGTGAGAGAAAGAAGAGAGAGAGAGAGAGAGAGAGTATGTGTGTGTGTGTGTGTGAGAGAGAGAGAGCGAGAGAGGTTGTGTATGTGTGTGTGTGTGTGTGTGTGTGTATGTGTGTGTGTTTGTGTGTGTCTGTCGGTGTGTCCCCTTATCATCAGCTCGATTGGAGTCGGTATTAGAAATGCGATAATTTTTTTGGAAAGAATTTCAACTTATTGGTGTATAGCGATTACAAAAATGCATAGTGAGGGAGAAAGTGTGTGTGTGTGTGTGTGTGTGTGTGTGTGTGTGTGTGTGTGTGTGTGTGTGTGTGTGTGTGTGTGTGTGTGTGTGTGTGTATCACAACTACTAATGGGCTTTTGCTGTGGGCTATCTTTATGATTGTGAAAATACAGAGTGAGAGACACAGATAGTGTGTGTTCGTATGATCACAGAAATGCATAGAACGACGGCGGGCACAGCTACGGGCTACTCGTATTATATTATAACTATCGACCTAACGGCACTGCACCGGGGTGCAGCTACACTGCACCCGGGTGCAGTAGTTAAAAACAAAAATGGCAGCAACTAATACGCCTAAGTTACGGCAACTAAAGGTGCATATGCGTACAAGACACCTCAAGGGAGCTAGGTTTAAGTTTTTGTGGCAGTCGGTGCCCGTTTGGCTACATTACTGCTGCCGCCATCCGTACGCATCACCAATCTCACCCCCCCCCCCCCCAAACCACCACTATGCCGCCGTCTTTATGAGCATTAGTTACGCCCAACGCAGCGAATTTACCGGCCAAACCGCGACCACATCGGTTCACATAGACTCTGAGCAAGCTTTAGAGGGCGCGGCACGGTTGGGTGCGGTCACTGGACACGCCCGTGCGTGGACAAGAGTGTTGGACGCGCGTGATAGCTTGGGATTTCCCTACCCGATCAGCGTAAAGACCACCATAATCACCGCCTCAAACACGCCCGTCCCAATTACCCGCCTTTCTACGACTAGTCTTGACCTTGTGACTGCGGGCGATGTAACATTTCGGCTGTTTCTAGCTCACGCCGTCGCTTATAGCGAGGAATTGTTTTCCGGTGTAGATATTTATCCAGCCGCTCCTTTTGAAGTAGCCGCGATCCGGCCTCTACTTCGTAGCCTGTTTACATATCCCTCCGTAGGGCTTCTAATGGACACATGTGTACGCTAGACTCCGGGGGAGTCTTGGCCCTCCACCTATAGGTGTTCGCTATAGGTGTTCGCCGCTCAGTCGCGATGCGATGCGATGGGTTCATATACACAATATGTTCCTATCGGGTACCGACTTTTGGCGGTACTTGGATAAGGCGTACACCTCCGTTCCGGGAAGCGGCGGTTCTATCCCCCTTCATGCCATTCCGTGTGTACATGGATTAACAGGTTATGGGCCCTCCGCGTTTACGTGGGGTTTACTAGGGCACCGGCCGGAGTTTGTCCATTAAGGGGGAGTGTTTACATATCCCTCCGTAGGGCTTCTAATGGACACATGTGTACGCTAGACTCCGGGGGAGTCTTGGCCCTCCACCTACAGGTGTTCGCTATAGGTGTTCGCCGCTCAGTCGCGATGCGATGCGATGGGTTCATATACACAATATGTTCCTATCGGGTACCGACTTTTGGCGGTACTTGGATAAGGCGTACACCTCCGTTCCGGGAAGCGGCGGTTCTATCCCCCTTCATGCCATTCCGTGTGTACATGGATTAACATAGCCCGCTTTTAAATGCTCTGACCAAAGCAACTAAAATCATGCCCCCCCCCCGTCGTACGTCAATTCACCATGCAGGGGGTGAAACGGCTATGCTCCCGCCCTTGCGGTATGTTATCCCCGGCGCCCGCCGGCGGCGCAGCGGCGGCGGCCCCGAAAGGGGGTGCGCTCGCGGGCCCGTCGGCACCTACCTCTACCTCCACGCGGTGGACGCTGGTAACTCCGTAGCCGTGCCAGGCTTGGCACGGTAGAGGGCTGAACGAGGTACTGACAGCTGCGATCCGTGGGATCAGCAGCTGTCGGGAAGCCATGTACGGAGGGTTTTGGAAAACATATTATCTGTACACCGGCACAGGGATCTCCCGCTCGGCCAGTCCGATATGTTTTTTCAGCGACTAAATACTCACATATACTCTCCCGTCCTGACGGGAACGATGTCTGAAGAATGTTTTTTGGCGAAGAAGGGTACGGACGGATCAGCGCTGGGACGAGAGTGTTGGAGCTGGTGGCGGACATGTGGGAAGCAACGCTAGGGCACGGCGCTCGCTAGCAGCCGCCAGCCCCGCGACAGTTTTAAGTCTACCCTGGGGGCGGGGCCTGAGGCTACGCATGACGGAGGTGGGTCGCGATCGGAGGAGCGGCACGGTAAGGATCGCCGCCGCCGCCGGAAAAACCCGGTACGGGGGGCTTTTGGAAAAATATTCCCGTACCCAACACTTTTGTGTCTCGGCGACTCGATCCCTTTGTCCGACCCACCCCTCCCCTAGTCGGTACCCGGTTATCGACATGCTGCCTCAAGCAGTGTGCCTAGGGTTATCGTAACGGCACACTGCTTGTAAAGGCGCCCCCCTAACAACGTAAACCACCGGGGGAGGGTACGGCCGGCCACAACGCGATCAGATGGGTGTTGGAAACAGACGGAACAAGGACATGGGACATGAGAAAATCTGGCACATGGGCAAGAGAGCCAGCCGGACACCGTCTGCAGCTTAGTTGTTTACTCTTCCCAGCCCCCGAAGGAGGAGGGAAGACTCGGCTACGTGGCGAAGTGCGTCGGGAGGAGCAACTACTACCTCGGGCGGGGAAGAGCAAGGATCGAGACGGGACCGACGAAGATCTGAGCGAGGGGTTTTTCACATGCCTTTCCCCCTAGCTCCGGCAAGACCGGAGTCGCACGGTACCCGAGGTCATGCACGCTGATCAACACCCCCGCAGCGGCTGGAGCAGGCCGCGTATCGTGGAGACTAGCGACACTTTTTATTTCATACTATATCCAAAAAAAAACGTATAGATCAAAAAATAATAAGAACCTGGTTACGTGTATGTTTTAGACGGTATCGTCACTGCCATTGCAGAGGTTGGGATTAGTGGTTCACGGTCTAGCCCCTAGCTAAATAAGTTCACTCTAGGCACAAGCAGGGGGGGCCAGAGACAACAGCCGGCTTATAGTGGTACTATTGTAAACAATTTCATTCCATTTCATATGTTATCCCCCGTGGTCTCCTTCCGGCTTCCCCGTAATAGCCGGAGTGATCGACGCAATGGGCCTATGCCGCGCATAAACGCCCGTGGCTTGCAAAGCTCACCGGCTTTGGGTTGACATGTTTCGATACTTTTTGGGTGTAGTGTTTGCTCGTGTTGTCTGTACCATGCTGCTAAACTGTATGAGTGTGATATTCAGGAGGCGTCCGCCTACTTTTGCATGTGTTAATGATTTCTAATTGCTTAGTTTGTGAGTGTGTTGTGATATGCGCGTTTGTGTCTGGTTTTTTGTGTGCGCAAGTGTGTGTGTGTGTGTGTGTATTTGTGTGTGAATATGTATGTGCATGTGTGCATGTGTCTTTTGGTTTATGCAATAAGCGCGCCCAATAATGTGTTCTTGCCAATGTGTGTGTATGGGGGTGTGTTGTTGTGTGTATATTGTGATGATTGTGTGTGTGTGTGTGTATGTGTGTGTGTGTGTGTGTGTGTGTGTGTGTGTGTGTGTGTGTGTGTGTGTGTGTGTGTGTGTGAGAGAGAGAGAGAGAGAGAGAGAGAGGAAGAGAGAGCGCGCGCGTGCGTGTGTGAGCGTGCGTGAATGTTCAAGTAAAGAGGTATTTTGTGGGTGCGTGCGTGCGTGTGTGCGTGCGTGTGCGTGTGTGTGTGTGCGCGTGTGTGTGTGTGTGTGTGTGTGTGTGTGTGTGTGTGTGTGTGTGTGTGTGTGTGTGTGTGTGTGTGTGTGTGCGTGTGTGTGTGTGCGTGCGTGTGTGTAATATGGTTTTCATATCAATGTGTGACGAGTACAGTCATGCAACAATACATTGCCGCACATTGTACATGTACTCGTTACTAAATCTAATTCGTGCTTTTCCATCGGAAGGACGTACATCGTGGGTACGCCGTTGTTGCAATTTAGCGAGGGTACTAATGCGTGTTGTACTACTAGTACCTCCCGGTACGTACAAGTATGCACAATTCATCGAACTAGCTAGACGACGCGCTCGACGAAATTTCCAATGCACGCGAGCCGCGTCGCTAGTCTTTTTGAAACGGTTAGAGAGCCCTAGCACATGGCACGGGGACCAAGCGAGAGCATGTGCAAGCTAGCTAGGCGATACCTATTTAAGCCTAATGCAGTAGGGGGACGTGACAAAACCTTTATAATAATTCCTTTGCTCGATTACAATATATTGTTAAGCACTCAACAGTCAAACATCTTCTCATATCTCCCTCCATTTGCATTTTCACCCGCAGTGACATTAGCAGGTTGCAAAACATAACCGATGCGTGTATACACTTACCTCACAGAAGGCAAACTGCCACAAGTGTGTGTGTGTGTGTGTGTTGTGTGTGTGCTGTTTGTGTATGACAATGGGAAAGTGCGTGTTCAATGTCAATGCTTATAATGAGGTGTTCGTTGTGCCTTATATGTGCTTGTGTATTGTGTGTGTGTGCATGTGTGTGTGCATTTATGCACTGGTGTTGATTTGAGAGCGCACGGGTAACTGGCGCTTTCATCACGCGTCGTTCAACATGTCGCCGATCACAATAATCGAGACGGTGTAGCGGGCCCCGGATCCGCAAGGCCTAGTTAGGACCTTATCAACAGTTAGGCAGACATGCAAACATGTTGTTATCATTTATCATGACACACATTTGTATCAGTTCTATACTGTTTATTAAAAGTTCGCAGTGTTGTTGTTAGAATATCGGCGTAGTACAAAAATGAAAAGCGTTTTGTCGACAAAATATCGACGGAAAATTTTGTTAGCACGTTTCAACGTGCCGTTCCTGACATGCATCAATGCACCGTTAGAGTAGAGAATGCTGAGAATTTCGTCGGTTCATCAGTTTTTGATCGAAAATTCCCGTCATAGCGATTTTTAATGTCATTTTTTGCTGAAACTTGGCCGATTACTATATATTAGGGGTTGTGAAAACTACATTTGAAACCCTAATAAGGCACAGAAACTCTGACACGCTCAGACGAGTGTGATAGGGTCAACATACTCAAAGGACGTCGAAAGCTGATGAGATATGGGTACAAGTAAAGCGGGTCGACGACACCTCGCTTTTTACTGCACCTGGGTGCAGTAACTCGTGTTAGAAAGAAAGATAAGATTATGATGCTTAGCCCCGTAGCGAACCGTAGCGCAAAAAAACAACAAAAAAGGTAGTAGCCAGCATGTGCCACTCTTGGAATCGGGAACGGATAGTTACGCGTAGGTCGTGCCGTCCCCACAAGGGGGCCGGCTGTGGCGACTAGAGAAGTGGGAAGAGAGAGATGGCGGCCGGCGAAGGCACCGGCAGGGCCGGCCGACCGCCACTAATAGGGAATATAGTACCGCTAATAGCATAGCACTAAGTACTAGGATGACAAATAGCTACCTTGTACGTAGGCACTAGGCAACGGGATGCTAGTGCTAACAGCCACCCACACTTCCACTCACTCAATTGTAAGCAGTGTTTTGAATTACTATAGTGTACTGCGGGTACGGTACGGGAACATCGTATATATGTAGCAACGTGCAGTAATTCCACTGCCCGTACCCGTAGTTGTTCTTGATTTTCTTATATTAGTAAGATATTGGGGTTTAGGGGTCGTTAGTTAACGTACCATGTTGAGTCCCGCCAAAGGCAACGCGTGGAGACAAAGCACCACATGCGCAATGAAATGTCTGCGGCGGACGTCCACATGCTTTGCCTCTATAAAGCAATTCCTCTAGCTAGTAGCACCCACCTTTTGCCTTTGCGCTCGTCAATCGGCTTATCGAACAGCGGCATCGTAGCTCTCGTAGTTGCGCAAGGTGGCATCTCACACTTATCCGCGTCTAACACAATCAAAACTCTTTACCCTACTCTAATAACACGATGGCTACATATTGGCCAGTTGTAGATGAAATTCGCGACGCACCGCAATGTGTTACATATGTAGATTTTAAACAACACGAGCAACGCTTACTAGCTAACGAATTATGTAATTTCAGAAAAGCACATGAATGGCCGGTATCAACAAGCCTTTGCCGAACCAACGACCATGATGAGGTCGACTCTCATCACTCAACGAGCGGCAGCAAGGCAAGTTAGCAACTAGCATGCCACTCCCATAGGCGTAACGACACGCCGGGCTCGCTACATGGGCGGTGGGTCGAAAACCAACGCATCGTCACTGGCATATACATCGACCATACCATGAGCCCAACACCGACTGCTTGGCTTTTCTTTGGATGGTTAGTCGCCACACCCCCGGTTCAATAGCATACGTAGACCTTCGGCCGTTTTTAGATGGCATGATCTGAGTCCTAGTCTAGTCGCGAAATTCTTACATTGATAATATATTGGGGTCTAACGGTCATTTAACGTACCATGTTGAGTCCGCCAAAAGCAACGCCCGGAGACAAAGCGTCACATGCGCAATAAGATATTCGCAGCGGAAGCCCACTTGCCTTACCTCTAAAGCAGCTCATCTAGTTGATAGTAGCCACCTCTTGCCTTTGCGCTCGCCAGTCGGCTCGCGCAATCCACCCACCCTTCATTGATGATCAAGAGGTAGTAGTATCCAACTTTTGCCTTTGCGCTCGCCAATCGACACCTTGCACTGATGATCAAGTGCCGAATAGAAATAGGTGTTTAAGTGTATGTTCCAAAATGTAAGTAAATTGTCATCCTTGGGAGAACCTGACTCCCAGTTGCGAAATTGACAGTTATTCTTCTGTGCCGCGGATACCATCGAAGCGAGGAGCATGAGTCAATGACTAACCCACCCGGGCGCCCGCCGGCGGCGCAGCGGCGGCGGGGAGTTGAGGGAGCGGAGGGAGTTGCGCTCGCATGCCCGTAGAGATCCCCTCACCTCCCGTGGTGAGCGTTGGAAACCCCGTTGCCGCGCCCAGCTTGGCACGGTAGGGGTCTAAGAAGGCCGACAATGCGATCCGCGCGATTCGCAACTCTCGGAAAAAGCCATGTATGGAGGGCTTGTTGAAAAAATAAATAATTTCTATACGCTACCGGCGCCAATATCTCCCGCTCGGGCCGTCCGATATGTTTTTCCAAGACCACATACTACTATGATACCGTCCGATTTGGGGGGGTGAGGCCTTTATCTTCGAGAGTGTGTGGTGGAGAGGAGGGAACGGATGGATCAGCGGTGGGACGTGGGTTTTGGAGTTGGCGGCGGAAAGCCTAGAAGCAACGCTAGGGTATGGCGCTCGCTCGACGTCGACCAACATGTTGCCGTCGAGCATGCCTACAGGGGGCAACACGACCGCAACGCCGAGGAGGACTGTCGCGACGGAAGGAGCGGCGAGGTTTGGCGGCGGGGTGTCTTGAGGATAAGCCGCCGCCGGAAAACCTGGTACAAAGGGTTTGAATAATTTCCGCACCCCCGCGGCCTTTTTGGATCCGGCCATTGCGACCGTGCACTACTCGACCGCTATCTACTATCGATAGGCACACCTATAATTAGAGAGTGCGGGCATGGATAAGCGCGGAGACTCGCACTCAAAACAAGGGTGCTCGATGGACGCGCAAACATTGGGTGGAGGTTACGATTGCTAGGTGGTTTTCTTGACAAGTACCCGGGAACCAACACAGAAAAAGTCGGGGAAATGGCCGGGAAAGCTTTTCAGCGGCAAGGAGCGCTAGCTTTTCGGTCTGGCTGTTTCGCCCCCCCCCCCCACCTGACCTCGAGGTGACGGGGGACCTGTTGTAAGTAATACCGCATACGTATTAGTTGCAGATAGCTACTGTAAGCTACTCTAGATATGATTAGTACATGTCTAGATCGGACATACCGATAAACTGTTTGACTCGGTACATAGCTGTCGCTAGGCTACAGCTCTCCCACTTCTGTTGTCCCAACACCACGCCTGTAGGCTGGTTGTCGCTGTAACTGTTCCGTTTGCGGGACTGTGACTGTAACTACGTTTGCGTACGTTATCTTCCACACTAACTGTGTTTGCATGGTTCAATAGGTTATGGGCCCCCGCCTCACGTCACTCACCCGCGACAACCTGGTTCGGCGAGCTGCGATCGACAGCTCTCCCGCAGAAGGCAAGTTTCCTTAGACTCCTAGTACTTTCAACCTGTAGTCGGCGGTATCGCCAGTATAAACTGCGATTTTAAAACCCGCCACCACCCCTCTTAAGTCAGCCACCCGACGGAGATAGCCAGCCACCCACACCGACGCACTCGTCGTGTGTGGACAGGGTGCACACATGTCCAAGCTGGAGAACGGGGGGGTGCACTGTCGGGTGAATACGCATCCACAGGTCGCACGCCAGCCGTAGCTTACCTTTTATTTTTATTTTTATCCTAGCCTAGCGCATCAGCCACCAGCGCAGCGCTCCACCTGTCCTGGCCTTGGCCTCGACTTGTGCCCCACACTGGGTGGAGGATACAGAAAAGGTGCTATGAGACACCCCGGGGCTACATGCCGAGGGGTCGGCGGGCATCAGGCCGTCTCTTTGCATACCGCTGTTAGGCACGAGTCCGGCTAGCGGTTTTTACCGCTGCCTGTTTTTTCATCCAACTCTTTCTTTTTTTGCCCTCTGTCGAAATGGCGCAGAAAAACCCGCAGTTTCACCTGCTGATTCCCATGAGTCAGGCTCTCACCAGAGCACCCTCGATCACCCCCCGGATACTCTCGCGCTGCTCGTTGCGCAAGTGGCGAGCATAATAGCTCGTCTCGACTCGCAGTCGGCCGAGGGTGCTGTTGCTGCTGCGGGTGCTAATCCGCACCCCCCTGTAGCTCAGCGCCGCCACGATGCCCCACTCGAACTCGTCCGGGACAGCCACGACGGCCACATCCTCCACCTGCGTGAACATACCCAGCCTGGTTTCGTAACCCCGGACGCAGAAACACTCTTTCCTGCTGCGGCCCCTGTTGGCGACCCCACAGTCGCACAGCGTCGCCACGATGCGCCCCGCGAGCCCGCGCGTGCCGATGCGCACTACGACCCCTCGCGTCACGCCATCCGGGTTGATCACCTCCCACCACCTCCCCCCTTCCCCCACGCCGGATATGCCCTTCACCACCCCGGCCCCCATATCCCGGAGGCGCCCTCTCATCTCATCCCCCCCTACCGTGACCACCCGCACTCGTACGGCCCGCCGCGTCCCATGGCCGGCCGCTCTCCCTTTCCCGGTGGCCCACCTCCTCCCTTTCATGGCCGGCACTCTCCCCCACTCCAACATGGCGACCCCACCCCCCGGGGCCGTCGTCGCCCCACTATCGACCCGATGGTCATCAACCGGGCGGCACACGAAGCCCCCGGCTTCGATAAGGACGCCCTCAACCGGTCCATGAAGATGTCGGTCCCCGTCATGTGCCCGACCACGGACTTTAAGCAATGGAAGAGGACCTTCCTTAATTTCCTCTCCATCAAGGCCGCATACCTCATTCCCCAGCTGGTCATCCGCGACTCCGGCGTCTGGCTCGACGAACAAGCGCAACACTACGCCAACACTTCTCCATGCAGCCAGCGCGAATAAGCGCGCTGACCAAGCCATGAAATGCGTTTCTCCAGCACGCCCTGACTGCGCCGCTGCCGCGTGGGACATCCTTTGTGAACGCCTCGACTGTCGGTCTTTTGCTCGCTCCTTGTCCCTCTTGGACAATCTGACGGTCAGACAGCGCCCTGGTCAGTCACTCAGTGACTATGTCCACTACATGCGCCAGACCTTTGACGAGTACAACGACACATGCCAGTTGGCTGATGGCTCCGTTGCCATCCACCCCCACCACCTCGGTCTCCTCATGCTGCACGGCATTTCTAGCAGCGGCCCACACGGTCAGGCGAAGCAATGCGTCATCAACGCCTTCGACACGGACTACATCATGTCGGCTGATGAAGTTATGGCCAGCATTCTACACCTTGCGCACAACATGGAAGACAACCCTGCTCCGGACGCAACCGCTCCGGACATATCACCTCCTCCCATCTCCGCGTTCGTCGCTGCGGGCCGCGGCTCGCACAGCGGTCGAGGCCCACCACACCGTAACCCTCGCGGCCATCGACCCAACAAGTGTGGCGTTTGTGGCAGCCTCCACCATCTCATGTCCATCTCATGTCGACAAGGAAAAAAATTCGATGGAAAGAGCGGCTACGACCTTGGGGCGGGGCTTACGGGATGCGACGGCGGGATCGACGAGCAACCGCGAGCCCGGGCGCGAAAATGTTTTTTTTGCTAGCCTTTTCCCTCCTTTTTTTGGTAAGACCGAAGTCACGCGGGAGCTAGAGTAGGCTGGCCCGTCGACCCTCTCGAACGCCGACCGGCCTAGGCCGGTCGGTACCCCGGTTCAGTGGGAGCGGGCCGTGCATCGTGAAGTTCTAGCATCAGCTTTCATTTTGCATTCTTGATAGGCGAATTTATTTTTCGATATTTTTTCCTTGACTACAAAATTATTTATGTTGTTATTGCATAGGCGGGGGACTGTGGCAATTACTGCGGTTGATTACAATTTTAAACCTCCGAGGCACGTCGGCACACATTGCATATAGGTTTGTCGATAGGTGTACTTGGTCGAAGAGCATCCGGCCCAATCGTTCTCCTAAGTGTCTTAGATGGCCATTAGCGCAGACACAGTATGCCGATATTATTATTGTACGTAATACAATATCAATTTCAATAACACACCCGTATCCATGTGGAGTACTTTGTTGAGATTACTCCGTCTGTCGGTAATCCTTTAACAATAGAGTTTATGACAGTGGACGATCGTGGATTGTCGCCTCCACGTGTTGCATTCTCGGCGTGGCCTAAGAGTTTCCTTAGTTTAATCTGCACAATGTAGTGCTTTCCTTGGTTTGTGCACAATGTAGTGCTTTCCTTTTGCCGTGCTTTGGATTCCGTGATCCTCTTGTCACTCTTGCCCTTTTGTTTCCCCTCCCACTTTCCTGTCTGTGCTCATCCGGTTCTTCTTGTAAACATTACATTTAGACGAACGTGGATTTGATAAATCATGAAATCGCATTTGCGTTAGCATCGAATCTAATCGAGCTGATGACAAGGTATACACCGACAGAAAGACAGGCACGCAGAAGCACACACACACACACACACACACACACACACACACACACACACACACACACACACACACACACAGATTTTAGCAAATAAATACAGTTGGACAATACAAATAAATAGAAAAAGCAGTACATTAGTACCCGTATCATCTTACTTGGCTGCTAAAGCTTACTTACAATTAGCCCAGGTGGGTCATGATTGACTTCCCGCAACTCCGCCATTTGCAGAGTAGGATGCATCATCCGTAGTACTTCTTCACTTATACATAACCACCACAAGCGGTAAACACGCCTTGGCCGTAGTCATGCACCCCGTGGCGCTGAGTATGCATCAACAGCAGCGAGACTTAAGGTGTGTGCAGTTGAATGACGGTTGTGCTCCTACCGGCGGTTGCTGGTAATTGATGATGAAAATGTGAAGCTACTGCCTACGAGCAACACTACACGCAAAAAGCCCACCTTGTGGATCCTAGACACCATTCTCTCAAGACTGAAAACATACATCTTCTGTAGCAAGCCCCCTGATAGCCTGCAATTGAACAGTTCGTTATAGGGGCGCGCAACGGTGTCTACTGTAGGCAGTCGGCATAAGACAGAGAGAAGCAGGCAGGGTGCGTCCGATGCAAAAAGAGAGCTGACCAGACCAGGTTAGTTTTTGCTAAAGAAAGTCATAAGGCTGTTAATGGTTAATAAGAATTGCACTACTGTTACTTACAATCAACACCAAACGGGTCTTCAGCACCCAGAGACTGAAGGAAGCCGGTGACAGTCGCGCTTTATTGAGAGGGGGATTATTGGCGTCATGCGCCGGAGGCAGTGGAGGCCTACTAAGACGTCACGCCCATCCTGCGCAGCTGAGCCAGTCGCTCCGCAATTTCCCCCTTCATTTGGGCCTCGTACTGCTGAGACTGCCCTTTACTCCGCATCTCCTCCAGAAACACCCTCCGCTCCTCGATCTCATCCAGGATCTGCAGCACCAGCGCAGAGACCCCAACTCAGCGAGATACGTAAGGCCACGCCCTGACGTGCCCACCACCGATAAAACCAGCGACCCATCAGTCTGCACAGGAAAGCACTGACCCACCTGATCTATAAGCTGCTCCCGTGCATTCTCCTGCAGCCACACACATTTGCAGATACGATTTAACCTTAGCAGAGTCGTAATTATTGGACCAACAGAATGCATAAAGACCCACACGCAGCCACTACACCAACGACACCCCCGTCGCTATGAGAATGAGGAAACGACAAAGGATGGCGTACTTCTCCGGTTTTGACTGGCTGTGTGGCCCTAACCAGCTCGCCTCGCCTCATTCGGTTCGCCAGGTCCATCTCCACTGCCTGGAGACAGAGCATGCGGGGGGCGCCAGGTGTCAGGCGGGCGGACAATGAGAGAGAGGAGCGCTTACCCCTAACTGACTCCGTAGCAGCTAAAATGTTGGCAATTAATGTGTAGCACTGGCGCGCCCCCACCTCCAGCTTCATCGCTGCTTCTCTTCCCATCTCAAGCTGCAAAAACACGTGTGTACGAAGTTTTGATACATTAGCTGCATGAATGAGCAAAATACCACCGATTAACAGTGATGATGACGAGATGTGTTATATGATTTACTGCACGTGCGCTTTGAAAGGGGACAGGAGAAGGGATTTCGAGGGCGGGTGACCGGCGCACCCTTCGTGCCAGTCTGTCCTTCTCTTTTTCACGATCCGGACCAGGGACGCGCGGTTGGTACTGCTCCCTGTCGTAGGGTGAGCTCGCCTCGATGTGCGACTGCAGAAGGGCGTGGGAGTCTCAGAAAGGATGCCACCGCCCCCCCCCCCCCCCCCCCCCCCCCCCCCCACCCCCCCACCCCACCCCCCCCCCTCCTCTTATAACACAGCAACACAACAACAGAGGTGATCTGGGTCTAACCCACTCACCTGCATCCGCTTCCCTGAGAACGTCCCCGTTGGAAGAGCTGGAGGAGCATACCTGGAAGTGAAAAAAAGATAAAGGGCGCTGAAACACACTCTGATGCGCTGTCACAACACTCTCGCATGCCTCACACTCTCAATCTCACACTTTGAGCCCGCTCTCGCACCATGCTTCGATGCTTCAATGTTGTTGCTGCTGCTGCTGCTGCTGCTGCTGCTGATAATTAAGGTTGTGCATGCGCTCGGTCACAACGCATTGTAAAACCCATCTAGCACAGTATGGCACGACACTTCACTCACCTAGATGAGTTTCCCACCTTGGGAGTGGACACCTTCGGCCTGTGTGCCTTCTCCAGATGCCCTGTTGGCTTTCTACTCGCCACACCTGATTATCAGGGCAGCAGAGGAACCGTGAGCGGCGCGCAACGAGGAAATGGGCGATTTACTAAATGGAGGCCAGGGTCGTGGAGTGGCAGTGTAGAACAGATTGCATGGATCACCTTTGTTCAGCGTGTTCACCCAGTTGGAGTCCCCTCCTGTGAGCATAACGTGGCGAACGAACCGCTCATCAGACTCACACCCAATGCACACTGAGGAGCGCTGTCCGCATTCGGTCCATGTAATGCTTTGCATATAGTTTTGTAAATAATCCAAATATGTGAGTGTTGTGAAGCAGCCCGCGAGCGTCAAACAATCGAGGGAGGGACAGTTGGAAGTGCGGGGTGCATACTTCCGACAGCTTCGTGGATGTCGGTGGCAGCCCGCCTGGACACGTTTTTATTGTTGATGAGACCTGTCAGCGGCCAGTTGGGTCAGCGGCCGGTGTTTCCTGACAACGCGCATAATATTCGGCGACTGGCGAGCAACGACGAGCAGAACGAGCTGTACAGCTGTACGCCACAGTACGAGCGAAAACCGGGGCGAGCACCATCTATGAAAGACTGCGTCTCTTTACTAAGTCCACTTGAAGACTTTGGCTTCTCTGCCGGCTTTCCCCAACTCATGTTGGAGGAGGAGTGCCGGAATTTAATTGCCAATTAGTGTCGCTGCGCCGGCAAAAACACAATAACAGCTGGCGTCTGTTGAAGTGACCAGAATCAGCGACTCGTATATTAATATATGTATATCACGAGTGGCTTACAGGCAAGCGAGCCCTCGGCGAACAATATGTGGGGGAATGACGCAGTTCTTCCAGTTCATCGTTCAAGACTATGGAACCGGCGACGTCTTGAACGCCGCGCTGCTTTTGGGACGCCGCGTCCCTATTTTTCGGAGTTTATTTTGATCGATTTTTTTCGGACTCCTGCCGTGCGCCGAATAAACAGCGGGGAGCTACCGAGCCAATAATCGCATTAATATATTTTCGGGGTTTATTGAGCTCGATTTTGTTGCATTAGCATTTTGTTAGATTGTTCCCTTTTGTTACCGGTGGTATCCATTTTCTACTGCGCTCTTATTGAAATTATTAAATCATGTTAGCCAGAAGTAGAAAATAGTGTCCACAAATAATAACAATTTCGAACTACTAGTACGTGTACCGGTACGTCCATGTTGATAATTTTATCTGAAACTGTGTGGAGGAGTGTATGTGAGTGGACCCCGACAATAAAGCCAGTGCTTGGTGTTATTATCGATGAATCGGCGACGAGGACCTGATGAATAATAAGAAACTGTCCGCGTCGCTTCCTACTCCGCACCCAATCAACAAGCCCCACTGCAGCTACATATATTGAAACAGGCCAGCAGCAAAGCACCAGATCAGGGGCTATCTCTGAGAGGATATTCAATGAATAAGAAGCTAGGGTGCACGCTGCTCGCGCTGATCGTCATCGCGGTGTTTGCTGTGAACAAGGTGTGCGACGATAGCGACGTAATAAATACGGGCGTAAAACGTCCGCTTCTCACATGCGTGGCACGACACTGTCACTGTCACGCACTGAACCACCAGCCATGCTAATACACTCAAGCACCGCTAGAAACGCTCGCATATTTCTATATCAGTTACACGCTCTTCACACTCGATGTTATCTCTTTGAAGCTTTCGCTTCTCCTTTTCGTGCTGCTGCGTCGAGACAGTAACCGTCCAACCCGTACCACAAAACTTGCTCCCGCGCTTGAGTGAAGAGGGGCGGCCGCTGCTGCACTTGCTGTGAACGGGGGGCTCACTGCTGTTAACGCTTTGATCAGATATATGAGAATCAACATCACATTCTCACGCCTCTGGTTCTGGAAGTGGACGAGGTGGAGCTCATAATGGTGGGGGCTAATGGGCAACCCAAAAGCACAAATAGACCAGTGGAGCTGCCGCCCGACACGCTAAAACGCAGCGCCAAGTTTTACACCCGGTTGCTGGGCCAACTCCAGGTGAGTTTCCCCTCTACTCTATCGTCACGCACGTGCGCGGGTCTGAGGGGCTTGTTGCTGAGAAAACTTGCGGGGGACATCCGTGATGTTTCGGATATTTGTTTATAATTCCATCGGACGATATTTATTTGCCATTTTATTATTGTTTTATTGGACACGCGTTGGACCACAGGAGTCTTTCAACCCGTGGCTGTCTCCAAAGAAGAAAATTGTCACACGTCGCGCCACCATCTACGCCAAGTCGTTGCAAGACCCGACAAAGCCCGAGGAGGCGAAAACCACCCGTAGGCTTCTACGACACTAATTTGGTACATAAGATTGTCATGAAGCTTCAGCGCGTCATTTTGTACAGTCGCCTCCTTCCAGGACGACAGCAGCCACGCACCGATTTCTGAGCCACCTTTGGATCTGCCGTCAGTACGAACTCGTCGACGTACGCGGTATGGAAAGCCTGGCCTGGGCGGCGTCTTCGCAGGCGATGGGGGCGCTTCGCACGGACTTGATACGGAGGGCAACCAAGTCGCGGTTCTCTCACCAAAAAATTAAGCTCCTGGCTCTGTTAGATACTGCCTTCTTATCTGCCTTATGATTTTATCCTCTCGCTGAGTACCGTGTATCATTATAAACTGCTTGTACCAAATTGCTTTTAGGGTACATAGCTCCTATGTAAAAAGCAACTTGCACTCATTACATCTCCAAACGTCGAATTTGCTGCAGAGTGTGTTTGCCACTTTCTCAGAATGCACAACATGTAGCTCTCTCATGTAGCCAGCGTAGTGAACAACAGGCATAGCACTGTTACAAGGCACTCCTACCAGTCACAGACGCTCTTACGTCCGTGGTATATTATACCGTCGTCTACCGCGGCAATAACCGATGCCACACATAACTGCCTCCCAACCTTCATTCAACCCGACCCACTAGCTCCCAACCACTAGAGGTCGTAGTCGCCATGCTCCCCCCGTCCCTCGTTGTCATTATTGTTGAAACCCATCTTCATCTCCATGTCTGACATCTTATGCGGCTCCCGGTGCTGCGGCTTCTCCTCCACGCCCCCCTCACCCTCCTCAACCACCGGCCTGGGCCGCTCCTCCGAACCCATGCCCAGCTTCATCGCGAAGTCAGACCGATGACCCCGCGACCCCACCCGTTCATCCTCAAGCCTCGCAGCCTCCGCCTCCGCAATGTCTTCAGGCTCCATTTCGTCCACCACCGCTCCACCCTCCATATCCACCTTCAACTCCGGTTCCATCGCCTCGACATTCAGTCCCCCCTCCCCCTTGCTCTCACCATCCCCCGCCAGTCCCTCTGGCACCGCGTCCGCCTCACCCTTCCCCTGATGCTCCTCTGGCACCACGCCCACATCCACCCCCATCTTCATCGCTAAGTCAGACTGCACCTTTCCCGCCGCCTTCTCAATCCGTGGTTCAGGCACCTCTTGCTGATTCTGTTTTTGCTGTTGTGCCATGCTCCCTGCTACCCCTGCTCCATGCTGCTTCAGAGCCTCCAGCTCCTTCTGCATTTGCTGCGCCCGCTCCTCTGCCTCCGTGGCTGCCACCTTCGCCTGGTCAAGCTCACCCCCATACTTTTCAGCAAGCTTCAGAGCGGAAGCGAGTTTGCGTTCAGAGTCATCGACCCGCTGTTGTTCTTGCTCAACCTGACACACACACGCACACACACACACACACACACACACACACACACACACACACACACACACAATGGCTTTCAGCTTGTTGTGAATATGGGTTCCCCTCGCTCATGGAAATTCTCTAACATACCATTGGCAGTGCTAACACTCACATCTTGACATGATCCTAGAATGCTCACACCTCCATCAACTGCGTTGTGCAGGTGATGTCTGACCCACCTTAGACTTCAGCAGCTGCTTTTCATCCGCGAGCGAGTCCACTCTCTCCTGCGCCTGTTTCAGCTGCGCCTGCAACCCCTGCGTTTCGCTGCTCCCCGTACGCAGCCTCTCCTGCAGCTCATCCATCTCCACCTTGGCTAACTTTGCATCCGCCTTGAGCTTATCCAGGTTGCGCTGCCTCTCGTCCACACCTTCCTCTGCGGATGCCGCCTTCTGGACGAGATCACGGACCTGCATGGTATTGCATGTCAAACAACCCACAGAGCTCTCATGAATGACCACGCAGAGGCGGCATGCAGGGGAACTACAACAGCATATGAAAAAACACTGAAGTCCTTTGCGTTGCTCTCATATAGGACACTCACTTGTGCATCCTTTGCGCTCAGGTCGATTTCAAGTGTTTCGATCCGCTTGTCATACTGTGACTGAAGCCGCTTGCTGGATACATCTGAGGTGGGGCCAGAGCGGACAGACAGGGCGGTGGCGACGTTACAACGGCCCTTGGGTTCAAGGTGGTACTCCATTGAAAGCTGTTGTGCACGGTCAGGCATAGGTATATGGCGAAATAGGCCTGCCGAGTTGTGGCACTGGGAGCAAAATAGCGAGACAAGCGAGGAAAGAAAAATACTTGTGCATTGAGAGGCTAATGGCCTCTCTTTCCTAACTAAATGTAGCGGCATTGTCGGTCGAGCAGTGTGTGTTTGTTGCAATTTGCGGAGGTCCATGAAGGGCAGGCCGGCAGGGCAGAAAGTGACGCACCTAAGTCCACGATCTTAGCCTCCCGTTCGCCAAGCGTGACGCGCAGGTGACCTAGCTCGGTGTGCATGGAGACCATGACGAAAGCCATGCCGAGAGTCGAGAGCAGGAGGACGCCCACCAGGCAGCCCTGCAAGCTCAGACCGAAGCCCGACTTTGAGCTCACGTGACCAGGCCGCCGAGTTGGCCCGCCGTAGCCGCTGCTGTAAAGCGGCAAGTGCCCGCCATCACGGGCCATTTCACCGATCCTAGCGGGAAAAGTGTTGCAGCAGGGTTGTGCTGGTTGGCGTTCTGTTCGACGCACCGAAAGCAAGGTTCAAGATCCTGCGGGTCTGCTCCGCAGTGGGACGTGACAAGCTCGCGCAGATAATATATCTCGCAGACCGTGCTGTCTGTTTGACACTCTTCGCAGTAACCATGATGCTAACGATC
Organism: Tetraselmis chui; assembly: GCA_026401115.1. Taxonomy (NCBI): domain Eukaryota; kingdom Viridiplantae; phylum Chlorophyta; class Chlorodendrophyceae; order Chlorodendrales; family Chlorodendraceae; genus Tetraselmis; species Tetraselmis chui. Next base: position 146,703 of record JAPMLY010000092.1, read on the forward strand.
TGCGCTATAAGTCATAGTAATGAGTCATAGTCTCGCTAGTAATTTGACAGAATTATAAAAAGCGATGATGTACGTGGACAATCGCGAGCATCGGGTCTCGCCGGTTGATATCGATGTGAATATTATACTGATTTGTTGAGGATATAAATCCTTAATTTGACAGATCATCGCGGGAAAATCCGCTTTCATGATGATTTTTTGTTTAAATTTTTTCACTCTGTCGTCCCAAGCGCATCGAATAGATCCGATAAATCTCTTCAGCATATGGCCGGAGCGTCGCGGCTCCATATGGTACTGCGCTTTACGCCGATTTGGCACTGCCGTAAGTATGTAGTGTACTGCCGTGCTGTGGATGTAAGCAGAAGCAGTCTGGACATCGTCATGTTGAGCTCGTAAGTTTCTTTCAAGAATAAGGAAAGAGAGTGGAAACCAATCAGAAATAAGGAACGAAGAAGGGGGAAATAAAGTTCAGGACGGCATATTTTCGATATGCGACACCACTAGCGCTACTTCGCAGCTGCTCTGATATGAGTCCATGATGAGCAGAGGTTCAGCGGAAGACTGCCGCATGCCCGCCGACAAAGTAGCCGAGCTGCAACGACAGGTGGCGAACCGCTCGCGAGACTACCAAACGATTCAATCCAAAGTGGATTTTGTACCAACTGGCGGTAGCTTTCACAGCGGACGCCCAAAATTCTACAGGTCGAATTTTACTACGATACAAGATTGCGTTTAGCAACTTCGTCGCGGGCGGCGGCTGTGGCCAGCCGAGCAGGCACAGCACAGGTGTCAAGTACCAAAGTTACTATAGTGGGCAAGGAGAGGGGGGCTGACTGTAGCACTGCCACGCTGCAACGCTGATATGGCACAACTGGACGTCTTCACGCTGGTGGTGGCCGTTGTGGTGCTGGTTTTTTGTCTCATCGCCAGCGTCGCGGTGTACCTTTATCACGCCAACCCGCAGGAGAACACGTCCTTGTTTTCCAAAGTCGTCATCTGCGTGTCGTTATTCCTGCTCCTCGGTGCGATGCCCCCCCTTTCTCGACCCTGACACGCTGATAATTCATTATCGTGCCGAAACGCATCGCGCCTCTTGCGCGTTCGTAGCCTGACTGTGGCAACCGCGGCGTTTGGTTATGCGCTACAGCGGAGCCGTCGCTGTCAGTGATGGACGTGGTCGACGCCAACCGCTGCAAGCGCGACACGACCCCACTGAACCCGAACTATGATTTTACGGGCTGCACCCTCCCGCTGGAGGCCATGTGGTTCACCCTCTTTTTCACTAACATGCTCATGATATTCCTAGTCTTCCCCTTTACCCTTTTCTACAACCAGCTGTTCTCCCAAAAGTGCGACACCCCCAACTCCCCCCCTTCCCTTCCCCCCCGTATCTCCCAAAACCTTTGATGAACACCCAACTCACAATAAAATTCCCTCGCATGTACCGCTTCCCCTCAACCAATGTGCAGCGCCTTCTGGAAACGGCTGCTGCAGTCTCTGAGCCTCTCCATCCTCGTGGCTGGGGTGGTTTCCACTGCTTACGCCTTCCTTCGCTGTGCGTACTTGCCCCCCTCCCATAGTCAATCAGCTCCCTCTCAACATTCCCAGTGATTCACCTTAACTCCCCATATGCACATTACCCCCACTGTGCCCTCACACTCTCTGCTGTGCCGCCCCGCTCCCCTCAGGGGTGACACCCAACGAAACATTCGGCTCACGGCTGCTTCTCAGCGCTGATAACCCTCTCAAGAGCAACACATCGGATTCGGCATTCACAGCGGAACAGTGCTCTGCTGTGGATACCACGGTTTTTGTGAGTCACCGCCCACCATCTTTTGTTTACACTCAGTGGGAGATACTTTACAGAACACAGGGGGGGGGGGGGGAGGGGGTCGGCGGTGACTGAGATGCGAGGTGGCATGATGGCATGCAGGGGGGAGGGGTCACGCAGGCGTGCAGCTGGCAGAGCCCAACAGTTGTATCGGACACTGACCATTTTTCCGTTTATTTTGAGGGAACCAACTCTCCACTCAACTTTGTCCTTTTCATCAACGTCCTCATCGGTGAGCAGCGCCCCCACACCACGTTGTCACTTCTACATCAGCTCACTCCGCCTCTCGTTTTCTTTCTTCCCGCCACAGGACCTTTAACCCCAGCCGCATTTCAGTATTTCCCCTTTCCCCTCGTTTTGTCTGACTGTTTGTTTTGGGACAGGTGGCATATTCTTTTCGGTGTGGGCGGGCATCGGGCTGGTGTCCCACCCCTGGCGTATGGCCATGGCCTTTGTCCGCCGACCTAGAGTAGCCATCAACAAATCCGATTTTGTGAGGCAGGCGAGATTATTGACCGCGCGAGCGAGGGAGCTGCGGGTGCTTGCTCCTCACTCCCCCCTTCCCTTCCTCCTCTATCTCTCCCCCCTTTCTCCTCTTTTCTTCACAAGTACAACGAGAATGATAATATCCCCACAATGCGCTTCCATTTGCATTTATCATGTACGCAATAAGCGTGCATTTGACTTAAGCTTTCTTTTCTTTTCAAACCATGTTACTGCTGACCAGCTGGTCGATGGCCGTCTCTACTTGAGACTGAAATCTCTCCCCTCCCCTTCCCCTTTCCTTCCCTTCCCCTTCCCCTTCCCCTTCCCCTTCCCCTTCCCCTTCCCCTTCCCCTTCCCCTTCCCCTTCCCCTTCCCCTTCCCCTTCCCCTTCCCCTTCCCCTTCCCCTTCCCCTTCCCTCAATCACCCTTACTGCAGAGCCGAGCTGCGCACCTGCGGGATAAATGGAAGGTGCAGGGGCGCGTCTTCTTTTCCATTCGTGATTTCCTTAAGCTGCTCAAAATTAACCGGTGCGCGCTTTCACCGCATGAATCCAAAGGCACCCCTGTCGACATCACCAAAGTTGCAGATTGGGTCGGCACAAGCAAACCCAGAGACGAATTTATGTAGGATGTTTGTGTTTACCTTGAGACCCTATCTTGTTGTGAACGACTGTACGTGGCGGGATCAGGGAGCTGGCGGCGTTGGAGGGCGATGAGGAGGCTCTGCTGGAGCGTTTCCCGCAGGGCGACGACCCTGAGGCGACCTGGACGCTGCAGATCATTAGACTGTGGATTCAGATGTTTTTTGCCCTCTTCAGCGCCGCCGTCTCCTGCCTTTACCTCGTCAACATGTTTTACGTCGCCATCCACGAGCGCCCGTTGCCCTTCCTCTCCCCTTTCCTCAACTTTGTGCCCACGGACTCACTGGACCACAACTACGCCGTCTCCGTCGGTCGCACCCTGGCGCTCCTCATCTTCAACCAGCACATCCTGTTTTGCACCATGTCGGGGCAGCGCCTGCTGCAGGATATCACGCCGCTGCTCTCGGTGAACCCCCCTCCTACAAACTCACGCACACGCACGCACACACACACACACACACACACACACACACACACACACACACACACACACACACACACACACACACGCGCGCGCGCGCACGCACGCACACATACACACACATATACACACACGCACGCATGCACGCACGCACACACACACACACACACACATTCTCTCTCTCACACACGCGCACATGCACACGCACACACACACATGCATACAAGGTAATACACTAAAGCACACAGAAACTCATACACACACATACACAGACAAACACACCCCCCTCAATAATGAAAATATAACACCTGCAATCATAGCACAGGAGGGATGGTCGTCATTGATATTGGGCTAATAAGTGGAGGATATATTAAATATTCGAGTGGGAGTTTGCATATGTGTCGCCACAAAAATGAGTCATGTGGAAGGTCAGAGGGACTCAACGTGGCAGTGTTGGGGTAAGGCGAGTAAAAGAGGGCGGTAGCGAAATGAAGGAAGTTTGATGGTAACGGATTAGCGTATTAATTTGAAGCGGTTTGACATGCGAACATGACAAACTTTTGAGTCAGTCACCGTGGCAGACTGTTGGGTGTAGGTGGAACCGTTAGTACGGAGGGAGTTAAGTGAAAGAAAAGTTAAAAGGGGGCAGTGAAATTGAAAAAAAAGGCGAGGGCGAGGGGGGGGGTATGGGGGAGTTGATAGAATGGGATGAGGATAAATTCATCGTTTCGTTTCATTGAAGTGCATTGGTTTTTTATGAATCGCGTGTATTTTGTAAGCAATTTTTTCATACAAATTTAGCTTGAAAGGATTTTGAGAATGCCAAATCATGGCATCCTCCTATGTCTGTTAGAATGCAATGACTGCAGAATTTTGAAATGTCATTTGATACAACCATATGGAGAGAGAGGAACAGGGTCTGGCTGTACCTGAAGCCCTAACAAAACCAATTATTGGGTTTTGGTCCATTTGTATCAAATCATTTTTGTAAACAAGTATCAGATCCTGTGTGTAAAGTAACTTTTAGTTAGTACTTAGCACATAATACATACCCATGGTAGCAGCGATGCGCAGTACTTTAATAAGAATACCATCTTTCCATGCAAAGTACAGGTACGAGTACGTGAGTGTACCATTGTGACTCTATTATCGCCGAAAACGACCAATTAAGCAGAAGTACATCATTGATTACAAGAAAAACAACATGAACACAGACAGGGAAAAAGGGAGGGGGAACCAAAAGTTAAAAATTAAGCAGGAGTAAAAATTAAAATAAAAAGTAATAAGTTATAAGCATAATAAGTTGCATCCACGTGTCATTTATACAAACCGTGATGTCGCATTTCTGTTTATTACCGAATCCACATGAATGTGACGGACAGACAGATATGTATCAGCAAATTATATTAGGATTTGCAAGTTGCTGAGCTTAGGGTTTATGCGGGTTTCAAAAAATGTTTGTGGTAATAATGGCTGTCAATTTTTTGGTCGGCTAAACGCATGACATCGTTTGAGGACCGCTCAGCATCTGAGGCCTCGAGGAGTGTTTGGTTTTTGTTATTAGCGCCGCAACGGGACGTCCCTTCCTTTTGCGCGACTGCATGTGGCGTCTTTACATTGGCCACGCGCGCTCTGTTATTTTGGATCGCAAGCAGGAAGAGACCTAAGGATTTATTACACACTAAACTCTGCAGCGCATCAATTACCCGACCGCGGTTTTGTTGTTCCTTTATATTTAAGGCGGTCGATTTAGAGGATCTCGCGCGCATTGAAGACGATTCTTGCTTTGTGAATCTTTTTCATGTGAGTTAAGCTAATAAACCCAAACTCTAAAAACCCTAAACCACTAAAAAGCCTGCACCCGATATAAAGTGAGTGTTGAACAGCAAAGCTACAAGGGAGGAGTTAATAAATTTGGAAAGGTTAGAATTGATATCGGCACGGCGGCCAAATGCACGTTGTTAGATTTAAAGTCAATGAGAATAATAAGATCTTTCCTGAAAAAGTTTAGTACCATGTACCGAGATAAGTAAACTTAGATTTAGTTGCTTACAAAAAGAAGAATTTTAAGTTTAGTTAGCTGATGTCAAGCGGAGGAGGCGGTTGTTGTCGGTGTGGCTGAGAGGTGTTGACGGTGTGCACCCGCGCTGCTGTGCCGTGTAGATCCACTGCATGCGGCATCAGAAGTCGCTCTCCTCCAGCATGTGCTCCAACCTGCTGGGCCTCATCATCTGCCTGCAGCCCATGCTCGTGTTCTTTGTGGAGACGCTGCAGGAGGCGTACGGGTCCACCGTGCTCGCCTTCCTCTCCAGCCCCACGGTGCGCCGCCCCTCGATGACGCTAAGAGCTACGTGCGTTTGTATTTTGGTATGGAATATTGAGATGAGGTAAATGAGGCGGTTGCGTTTTTATTTGTTGTTTTGATTTAGTTGGGATTTCTCAGTAAGGGGGGGGTACCTCCTTTTCATAATATATTTTACTTTGGATGTGCTGTCTAAAGTACTGCCATTTGCCTCACAGTCTATCTCCCCATTTAACCCTAAAACTCGAGACCCTATCTTCCCACGAAACCCTAAAACACATAACCTATATCCCTACTAAAACCCTAAGGCCCTGAACCCCGCCGTAATATTGTCGCCCTGCTGCATTGCTCAGGACCTGAAAATATATTATTTGCAATACTTTGATTATGTATTTGGCCTAACGTACTAGATTACTTTTCTGAATGGGAGGCTACCTATAATAACAGCCAATAAAACTTAATCGCCAAGTCATCCGGCTGTGATTGGATCCACGGCCCTTTGGCCGCATCGCGGGGAGCTGCTTGCGGGTATGCCTCGCGTCGTTCATGGTTTCATGAGTTTTGTGACGGTGTACTGCTGTGATAATGGTACCCGGCTGCCACGCTCTCCCTCTTTCCAAATAATTTCCCCCTTCATTGTCTTAAAAAGCCGCCCTGGAAGTGAATATGTGTTTCGAATTGTATGCAGAAACATGAGGCAACAACATCGGCAGAAATAAAGAAAGGGCGCGGTTACATCAGCAACAAGAAATCCCCCCCCCCCCCCCCCAAGCACGCTGTTCACATGTAATTTCGTTTGATTATGTATCTGAAGACATTTACTTATATACAATTAATTGAACGGGAAAAAGGAAAGATGGGAAGTGTGATAATTGGGTCACAAAAACCCAGCGTAGCCTGAACCGCGGAAGTTTGACACATTGGGTGTACATTGAAATGTCTTTGATAGTATACAGAGGATTACAGCGAAAATTCAAAGAAATACATCAATGGGATAATGCACTGAAAATGACGAAATGAATATATTTGGGACCATTATTTTTTTATAGATTATTACTAAATTGCATCAAAGAAAGGAATGTTCACAGTAATCGTTGAACGCATGCTTGATTACAAAGACCATAGCGACTCTGTGGTTGTTTAATTCCTGGTGCTGTCGACTGCCGCCCCTTGTTTCGATGCTCTTATTGCATATCGTCATCTTCTAGGCAAAACCTTAGCTATGATTGATGAGTGATGGATCGTCGAGGCTAATCGATAATGTTAGCCTCGCATGTAGATCGGATGGCGCTGAGATAAATATGGTGTGATTTCCTCGGTGTATTTCCGTCACAATATCGCCTGATGTTTGGGACGATGCTTACGTGTTCATCTGTTGTTTGGGATGCACCGCAGTACGGGCAGGCGCGGACCTTCCAGCAACTCGTTTCTGTCCACCCCTCCCTATGGCTCATGATCTGCTGCTCACTGCTCGCGGCGGTCGCGTTTCCCGTCTCGATACTGGTGAAGGAATACCGCGAGCGGATCAGCGCGGCGACGCTGCAGAAGGTGATACAATAACCGGGAGGAGGTCGGAGGGCCGGAGATGTGTCACTTCTGGACGGTGTGTCGATACTAGAATAATATAAATTATGCGGGAATATAATCCTTTAAAATATGTCATTTTATCCGAAATTTTGCACTCATGATATCATTTCGGCTCCATATTCACGGACAAAATGACGCCAACAAAATCAGGAAACGCTGTTTTACGGGTACCGAACCCTGGAATTACTTACCAAACCCTGGAATTATGACCATATGAAAATTATGCTGAAAGGAAAGCTCCGCGGTTCTTTTCAAGCACCTCCACCCAACCCCGCTCGACAGTCAACACCGCAGTGTAAGGATGACAAGAGAAGCCTGGCCGTGGCCTTCGCGCGCCTGTCGTATAGTTAAATATGATGAGGCGAATGCCCTTTTGTTAGGTGCGCAGTAGTCTGTAGCAGAAGACGCTACCGCGCGTCTCAATCGGTACCGCTGCGGCACGTCGTCATTAAATTTTGCTGAGCGCGCGGATGACATTTTCGTACACTACGAAAGTGATGGCGGACGACGGCATGACGCGCAGCACGTTGGGCACAAGTCCCTTGTACAACCCCGGCAGCCCCTCCCTCCGCAGTGTCACCTTCAACGTGTACCACGCCGTCTTGTACTTCAACGCGTACCGCGTGTTCCGTTGCTGAAGCCTCGACCTTATCACCTGCAAAACACGCGCGAAAGGGGGACTCAGCTGCCGCTCTCCTGTGCACACATAACTGAGTCGCCCGGGGACACGAGGCCCGCAAAATTGATGTCGACCAGTGTCGTATTTCTGTAGTTGCACCAGTCGAAAATATTACGTCGCCAAAAGAAGCCAGAAAAACGGCCCACAATTCCGTGCCTCCGACGGGAAGTAATTGTGCCGGTTTCGGAAATTGTCGTCGTGACTGTTGAGCTGGGCGATGATAGTTGAATGAATTGTTTACAAGTTATTGTGCAAAAAATGGGAAACTTCCATGAGCAAACAAAAAGGAATGAATGGAAGCACGGACGACGACTGACATGGTATAAAGGAAATAGAACGGCGAGGCTATAAACGGAGGTGAATAAATTCATATACCAACGTAGATAGCACTGAGAATAGACGTGACGGGACGGCAGCGAGGAGAGCAGCGTCGCAGGAAAAGAAAGGGATGAAGTGAAGGGCGGTAGTAGTGGGGAGTGTGCATAGGGCACGCAGGTCATGTGAAGAGGAGGGGCGAGATCGGTGTGTGTGTGTGTGTTATGGGTGAGGAAGGGGGGTGTATACCTGCTGCGGATAAGTCACTAGCGAGGCTGCCAATTTTGAGGCGGCGCCCATCATCGAGATTTCCTTGCTCCCGAGCTCATCCGCGCTGAGGTGAGCCTCGGTGGCCAGCTTGCGCAGCTCTTCGTACACCATAAACTGGATGGCCCCGTGCGATACCTACACACAGGGTGCGGTCATCTCAATGCCGCGGGAAGTATTGCATTCACAGGCTAGTGTGCAGGGAAGGGATGAGATCCAGGCGTGCCTAAAAGTGTTGCGTGTGTGTGTGCGTGTGTGCGTGTGTGTCAGTCATGATGCGACAGACTCCACACTCCGTATTTGTAAATACATATTTAATAGTAGATATATACGTGTGTCCAGGTGTGACACGCGTGACGTTCAACGTGCTCGTTGGATCGAGTCTTGCCGAGAGAGAGAGAGTGAGAGAGAAAGAGCGCGCGCATGCGTGTGTGCGTAGGTCTGTGTGCTCATTTGCGTGTGTGCGTAGGTCTGTGTGCTCATTTATCTGTCCGTGTGAACCTGCACATGCGGCAGCCATACTATCATGGAATTCACTTTATATTTCATGACATATATGACGTTACGCACGTGCGTGTGTGCCCAAATGTGACGCGCGTGACGTTGCAATGTTCACGTCATAGTGTGTCCCGGTGCGACAGAAGGAGTGAGAGAGAGAGTTTCGGCAGTTCAACCGACTCGAGGACACCATGGGAGGGGACCGCGATGAGTAACTTGACGGCTCGTAAATGTTGCAGGGTAAAGAGCACGCACGGCAACCGGAAACAAGTTGGAGTGAAAAAAACCTGCACGCTAACCTGCTGAAATATGAATACTATAACGGTGGGATGCAACCCTCGCATTTCAGACTGTTCAAATATTGTGTGTGTGTGTGTGTGTGTGTGTGTGTGTGTGTGTGTGTGTGTGTGTGTGTGTGTGTGTGTGTGTTTCGGCCGTCCAACCAACTCGAGAGCAGCATGGCAAAGGCCGCAATGAGAAACAAGACGACTCGTAAATATTGCAGGATAGAGTGCGCCCACAGCCATAAAATAAATGCTGGAGTGCAAAAGGCCTGCGCATATGCAACTCACATCAGCCTATACGAATAGAGTGGGATGTGGTTTTAACACCGATCCAACATGGCGTGTGTGTGTGTGTGTGTGTGTGTGTGTGTGTGTGTGTGTGTGTGTGTGTGTGTGTGTGTGTGTTTTGGGGGGTGGGGCGGGTTGTGGGGAATTTCGGCCGTTCAATCAACTCGAGGGTAGCACGGGGAGGGGCTGCAATTAGTAACTAGACGACTCGTGAATGTTCCAGGGTAGAGAGCACGCACAGCAACCGGAATCAAGCTGGAGTAAAAACTTCTTGATGTTACGGTAGACGGAATGTCTCATGGATGTGTGTAAGTGCAAGGGACTGTGTGAGACCATATTCTAAAGACCGCGCGCGTGTGTGTGTGTGTGTGTGTTTGTGTGTGTGTGTGCGTTTGTGGAGGAGAGAGGCCAGGGAGGCCATGTTGGACTTCGTGTTTGTCTAGCGCGCGCGAGAGAGAGAGAGAGAGAGAGAGAGAGAGAGAGAGAGAGTGTGTGTGTGTGTGTGTGTGTAGCCATGTGAGTAATCGCTGGTCTGTCTGATTGTCTATGCATCCTTGTATGTATGTCCGGCAAGGCGGGGGACAGGAGGGGAGCACACCAGCAGCAGCGAGGGTCCCAAGCCGCGATAAAACCCCTTCAGCCCCTCCTCCCGTGTAATGGTCTGTACCGCGTGCACAAAACCGGTGTAGCGCGCCGCACCCTTCGGCAGCGTGTTCACCCCCGCGCACTTTGCCGATGTCCCCCCGCGCTGCAGCTGCAGCCGCGTCTTCAGGACCCACAGAGGGTTTGTAATGACGCACACCTACCAAACGCGCAGTGAGCTTCAGTCCCTAACCAACATCCCTTCCCCCATCCTACCACAGAACATCATAGAAATATGTTGCTGAGCACGAGCGCACTCCCAGTCAGAACTCAACAAATACGCACAGTCGCACCCGCACCTAAGACCAACCGTTAGGCTGACAATTGAACGCACGAATAGGGTAAAAACATACACAAACACACACATAACCACAACTATACTCAAATATGTATATACACACACAATAACGCAAACATATAAAAATGTTCCAACATTCCGAGCACACTCACTCACTCTCTATCTCAGTGTCCACCTGACTCTCTCTCTCTCTCTCTCTCTCTCTCTTACGCATGTCTCCCCCCCCCCCTCCCGCACCACCAACACACACACTAGCACACACACACACACACACACACACACACACACACACACACACACACACACACACGGGGATACTTGTCCTGCCGCAAGCAAATGAGAGAGATAATGAGCAAGACGTGAGCAAAGGGGTTATGGCGTACCAGAGAACCGGCTTGGGCAGCGCTCAGAAGATTCATCTGGGAATATAGCAATCGGGAGGATAAGGTCGAGCCAGGCACCCAACAAGCCAAACAAGTACAAGCAAGGAAGAAAAGGGCGCGGAAGGAAGGGTGTGCATGTGTGTGAGGAGGGATCTCATGAAGGCTCCTATTCCCACAGACAATGGAAGGAAGAGATGTACAGCATGCGAGGAGTCGCACCTGTGGGTTGAGCTCGTCCACGCCCAGCCACGCCTTGTTCTGCTGCTTTGCTCGGTTATACGCGAAGAAGTATATCCCCCACGAGGTGGCGGAGCCCACCAGCGCGGGGGTGAGCCCCGAGTACAGCGCGCGCCAGCCCTCCGTCCGCACAGCGCTGCGCACTGCGTCCACCATCCCGCGGTATGCTGGTAGCTCCGACCGAGGCATTCCGTCTTGCACTGTTGGCGTGGCATGCTGCAGTCTCAGCAAAGCTCCACCAGCGCTTAGCCGCACTACCCAAATTTACTTGCATGTATCAAAACACACAGATACAGCCAAACAGAGGCACACACACACACACACACACACACACACACACACACACACACACACACACACACACACCCCACACACACACACACACACACACACACACACACACAACTCTACCCTTTATTCTGTCCTATTTGCTCGCATCCCTGGCCCAACTGTTGCATTCATACAGCCCATAATAGTCTGTCCAGTGATAGATGCAGACCACCATATTAGTTGCACAGGGTGAACAGGCGGGCAGCACCTTGCAGCCTCGTCTTAACAACGTCCAGTGGGTGCAGAAACAACACGCTCGCGAGGCCCGCCATCCCACCCGCTACCGCATGCTTCCTGGGTGTAGCAGACAATGTGGCACGTTGGTGTCGGGAAGTAGCGTTCTGCGAGCGGGCACAGCTGACTACGGGCGTAGCTGTATTGATAGTGTGTCCATATGCCGATATGTATCTAGATGTCGTGTTTAGAGTATTTTTTGTGTGTTTCAAATAGAGCATACGTGAGGTGCTGTGTCATGTGCATGTACGTTAGTGCGTAAGCAAGCATGAGCGTGCATCGTGGATATCGTATTATGCGTGTGAACGTGTTGTGTAGCTGCTGCTTGTGCGTGTGGGTGAGCGTGTGTGCGCGCGCGCGCGCGAATGTGTCTTTGTGTTGACGGTATGCGTGTGTGTATGTGTGCGAATGTGTGCATGTATTCAGCGTGTGAGTATGTGTGTGTATTGGGGGGGAGGCGGGGGGGGGGGGGGGGGGGGGGGGTTGTCAATGTGTGTGTGTGTGTGTGTGTGTGTGTGTGAGTGTGTGTGTGTGTGTGTGTGTGTGTGTGTGTGTGTGTGTGTGCTCATAAGGATGTGCCTGTGCATGGGTGGTTGGGTGGGTGTGCTTATGCGAGTGTGTCTATCTTGGGTGTGTATGAGTGTGTGTGTGTGGGGGGGTGTGTGTGTGTGGCAGTGTGGCAGTGTGGCAGTGTGCGCCGGTGCTTCAGGCGGTGTGCCGACCCGATATATATATATAGAGAGAGAGAGAGAGAGAGAACGGAAATGTGTGTGTTTATATCGGTGTGAGGCAGTGTGTGGCGGTGTGCCGGCCATTCGACGGTCAACAAAGTCAAACACGCTTTGTGGGTTGTGACTGAAGGACGGCACGTGAGTCACTCAGATCATGTGTTTGATTAGTCACGAAATATTCCCCACCATTGGGCTGCTTGGCTGCGACCGTCAGGTGAAGACGAGGGCGGCGGTGTCGCCTTATCCGCCGCCGTTGCCTCTCTCATTTCGTCGCCTTCGCGACGCAGCCGCGTCATCGCCCCGACCACCACCCCCGCGCGCGTGTGACCCCCCGCCTATCCGTGCGCCACCCCTCCTCACCCGTGCGCTGATGCTCGCGAGCGATACTGCCCTCTCAGCTGAGGAAGGTTGATACGTTGTTAAACGTCGAGTGTATCGTATCAATTCTCGGCAGACACGGGGATGAGGCTCGGTCGAAGTGATGGCGGAAGTGGCGGTGACTGTGTCAGGTACGCCGCTGAAGCGTGTTTCCCGCGACGAGGGAGTAACGCGTGTTTTGGGCGCTACACGCACGTGGGGCGAAGAATGTGGTAACACGGTGCGTCACAGTGGCTTGTTTTGGGGGATGGGCGACGTCACGGAGGAGGTCGTAGTATCGTTAGCGCTGCCGCTGACGGTGATGGCGCTCCGTCGGCGGCCGTTATTATAGCGATGTGTCGTATTCGTGGACGCACTTGAGGGAAGCAAGTCGTGAATATCTTTGGGATCCGTATAAAAGACAATGATGCTGGCGATAATCCGTACATGTACGGGTAGCAACCATTGTTGCGCGAGTTCTGTTCCGGTCTCTTCCGGCGGAACACCGGATTTCTGTAGTATATACTTCCGTTCCGCCGGAATACCTCTCGGAAAGGACCGGAAGTCCCCTCCCCGGAAGTCCCCATAAAACTTTTTTTATTATGATAATATTGCTTACAAGAAGAACCAGATGAGCACGGACAGGGAAAGTGGGAGGGGAAACAAGAGGGCAAAAGTGACAAGAGGATCACGGAATCCAAAGCACGGCAAAAGGAAAGCACTACATTGTGCATAAACCTAGCAGATTAAACTAAGGAAACTCTTAAGCCACGCCGAGAATGCAACACGTGGAGGCGACAAGCGGCGCCTCACGCGCCGCTCGAGGAAGCACGGGGACGCTTGCGGCCCATGGCGCGGGTGAAGAGCGCCGTGGCTGGAGAAGGCATCCCAGCCGAGGAAGAAGTGGCCTCCGTGCCGTTCGCAGCGGCGGACAAACCGCGCAACTTTTTTTATTCCCTCGTATCTTCACGCACTGATTATTCATTTTACTCCGAAAGGGTAAAATCCGTCGAGAAAATCACCCTTAAGGCTGGCCACTAGAGGAATAGCGGAATAGCGAAAGCGGTACGTATCACTATACAGTACCGAAACGTACTGACACGTCGGAATTATTAGTAATAAATATATCGCGAAGCGATACGAGCTATAGGTCCAGGCAAATAATAGGAGGTATATTCGCGAATATACCTCCTATTCGGAATAGGAGGTATAGCGTTTTTCAAATAATATACACGACATACAGGCGAAGCGAAATAACGAAATACAACCGGATCGCTATGGGTTTGAGCGACCGCTCTATAGGTTTGGGCTGGCTGGCTCACCGACTACAGGTACCCGTACAGCAACGAGGGATGCCAGCAACGGGACAACGCAAAATCAGTGGCGTGCCATCGTCTAGAAGAAGGAATCCTAGGACTATCGCAGGCACCCCACATGTTCACCACGTAGTCGCTATCGCTATCATGGAATCCTGCGCGGCTTGTGTTGGAGTGAGCAGCGGACGCATTCGCCCAGCGAGCGATCTATCCGGACACACGCATTTTCGAAAATCTATCTTGTTGACTTGCCCACTCGCTCAAACAAGAGGTAGATCGACGCCGAATTTATCAAAAATCTAGAAGCGTACCTTGAGATACCTTTATAAAACAAGTTGCACCATCTGTGTGGCAGCAAGACTCTCGTCTACTCAACTTTTTCGATAGCGACTTGCGGGGTAGCTCCTCCCCGTAGTTGGTACTTGGTAGTAGCGATCGTCGCTAGATGGTTCACACCAGTACTTAACTGTAGTTGGTCCCTATTCGCTATTCGTTTAGTAACGCGAAATAGCACCCATACATCCTAGGCCGACTCGTGCTGACTGGACTGGCTTGAAATCGAGAAACGTACTGTGACGTACTATACCGTACAGCAACATGGTCACGTGTGCGCGATTTGGCTATTCCACTAGTGGCCGGCCTAAGCATTTTCTCTGGAATTTAACAAGGTTTGAACAATATATACTGCATGTAAATTACACAATGCTTATGTACTAATATTTGAATTTAATGATAATACAAATCCTGTCGTACAAGTACGGATAATATTTTCATTCGCTCTTAACTTTCTTGAAAATAATTCAGTTTTATTTCGGGGTTGTTCCGGCAGGTAGGGGTACCGGAACAACGGAATTCCGGGGCGGAATTCCGTTCAGTTCCGGCGGAAACTAATTCAGTTCCGCCGGAAGTATGCTCCGTTCCCTCCGGAACAGTGTTCCGCGGAATTCACCTGAATTCCGTTCCGGCGGAACGGAAAACTAAAAATCGACTTCCGCACAACACTTGTAGTAGCAAAATTGCTCAAGTAGAGCTTAGGGTTTATGCGATAAACCCTACGTACATAATTGTCGGATCCTAGTCATACGTCAAGAGACAACCGTCTGCAGCAATATTATAGTAATAATTGTCAATAGATGTACGTTCACAGTTGTGAACGGTATATAAGTGAATACTACAGGTAGTTCACTACTCGGTGATGCTTCCAAATATTATGTAACCATTACTCAGCGCCTCGGCGCTCGCACTTATCGACTCACCTCTACGGTCACAAGCACCTCCGATAAGAAGTTATGGGCCCTCACGTAGCCTAAAACGGATTACTTATACATGCGACATAGGCAATGAAACCGCAAGAATACCGCGGTGTGAAAATTTTAAGAAGGCGCAGCCGGCGGCGCCGGCAACACGGAGCAACGGCATACCGACCTACGCATATGCCTCTCAATCGACACTTGGTAAGGAAGTTGTCGCCCCTCCTACCGTGGATATCACTATGGACCCGATATGATCACAAATAGTTGAACTCATAGATACATCGATAGAACGCTCGCACGCACCTACGCACAAGATGATAATGTCGCAGTTTCACCTACTTAGCGCAAGTCTAGGGCAACAATAGAGGGCCCCACAACCGCCAGCACCGGTTGACGGTGGCTAACCTAGTCGGATATAGCATAACACTAGTAAATATTCGGACGACTCATTTATTTTGACAAAGAGTTGCCTAGCGAGAGCCAATTTCGACCACAGCAACCTTAGCATCTCCTTACGAACTTAAGAACCTACCTTCAGAGCTAACAGCAACTTCCATAAGTTTCGTAGAGATTATGTCAACTATCTACGCGCACTTAACCATGCCTTCCCGGAACTCGTAGTCTCTACAGCCACAACCGACTAATTTTAGTCGTTTGTGCCACAAACGACTAAAATTAGTCGGTTGTGCGTTTGGTCGTTTTCCATAGGTAGCACGCATTTTTCCAGACCACCAAGTACCTACAAATACCTAAAAGACTTGTAGTTCGGGAAATGTTCGGGAAAATTTAGTATTCTTGGATTGGCTGAGTAGAGAGAGGGAGCATCAAACGTTGATGATGCCACAAACGTAGTATATAGAGAATTCCATCGCAAGTTGTTTGGATACCTTTGTGTGACTATGGAACGGCTTTTAACAAGCATAGCCTTGTCAAATTTTCAGCAGAACTCTTCCCTCCCACCGAGAGTGCCAACATGCTCAAACGCATGACGCGCACTCATTGATATATGAGACAAGAGGGGCGTAGGCATGAGATTCAACTTGCTTTAAAAGATACTTGAATGTGACGAGTACAGTCATGCAACAGCACATTGCAGGACATTGTACATGTACTCGTTGCGGATACCAATTCGTGCTTTTCCACAGGATGGACGTATACTCGTGGGTACGTCGTTACTGCAATAATGTAATGGTGATGATGCTACAGTACGACCAGTTACTCCCGGTACGTACATATATGCATAATTAATCTAACCAGCCAGATGACGCGCCAGAACGAGCTCTTCGATGCAGAATGAGCCGCGTCGTGAAACCCAATGCTAGGCAGGCCGCGTCTCGAGGACAGATGACGACGGTTAGACAGCCCCAACGCCTGACACGTAAGCGTAGCTTGCAGGCGTAAGTAATATGGGCAGAAACCTATTTAAGCCCAGTGCAGTAGAGGGAGGTGACAGAACCTTTTAACAATTCCTTTGTTCACTTACAACATCTACTGCCTAAGTACAGTAGTGAAACATCTTTCACCATTGCCTCTCGACAACATCATCTTGCCATCTTGCAACGACAGAACTAGACAGACTAGAACAGATTTGTGCTAGCGTTTAGCTTTCAGAGGCTAACCGCCACATGAACCCCACAATTGTGATGAGTACAGTCATGCAACAGTACATTGCAAGACATTGTATAGGTACTCGTTTCTAATTCCAATTCGTGCTTTTCCATCGGAAGGACGTACAACATGGGTACGTTCCTACTGCAATTTAGCGAGGGTTTTGGTGCGTACTGTACTGCCAATACCTCCCGGTACGTACAGGTACGCACAGTTAATCTAACTAGCCAGATGATGCGCAAAGCGAGGTTTCCAATGCAAAATGTGATTCCCCAGACTGGACGAGCCGCGTCGCTAGTTTGTTAATGGCAGTTAGAAAGCCCTAGCACATGACACGAGGACCAAGCGAGGGCAGGTGCAAGCTAGCTAGGCAGAGACTATATAAGCATAGTGCAGTAGAGGGAGGTGACAATACCATTTAACAATTCCCTTTGTTCAATTAAAATATATTGTTAAATACTAACAATGAGACATCTTCCCAATTCTCCCTCCATCTGCACTTCCACCTACAGACACAACACCGACAGAATAAAACATAACAAATTTGTGTCTGCCGTTAGCTTTCTCGAAGGCTAGCCGCCACACTGGTTTCGGAGCTATTTGGTCGACACACGTTTTCGTTGTCGTTTGATTTATTCGACGTTGCTTGATTAACTCGAAATGGTTTCTGTTGGACTTGGTCATTACGTGGTGGTCGTACTACATGTTGGTGGTTCTAAAGCTTCCGACATTAAGCTCGTTTTATATCGTGAGCCCCGCATTGGTAAAACCTTCGTTTCATGCCGGTTCGATATCGCCTAACGAGTAGCATGTTGATGTTGTTGTTCGTGAGTTACTTGAGGAAACTAACCTTACTTTGGCTGCTGATGACTTAGCCATGTTGAGTGACGCTCCGGTTCGCGTCACATTACATGAAGGGCAACGTCAGCTTGCTTACGTATATTCGGCGTCTATTCCGGTTCCCTACGTGACATCTCGTTTACGTACACCTTCTGAGCTCGAGCATGTTGTTACTGCCCAATCGACTATTAATCCGGATGGTTCTTACATCGTGCCGCAAACGATTGACATTGACGGTCTTTATCTTACGCCAACCAAACATGGGTTACTTCCAGCTTTGTAATGTAAGTATGAGTTACTTCATTTTGGTTACTAGACTCAATGGGAAACTTTTCGTCGTGCAATTTATACTCACCAGGTACTTTGCCATGACGATACTTCGTTACCGAACCAATTTCTCTTCTACCCTCGATTTACGTCAGTCGACTTTGGTCATGTGTGGATGCTTATCCGTGGCTACATCAACCAGTTGTGTTGACATACTCCGACTCACTTACAATTGGAAACTCCAGTTCTTACTACCAACTTTGTTGGCCTACATGTTACCCTTACTGAGGCTCAACGTAAGGCTGCGATTAATTCTAAGTTTCAGTCTGGTCGTGAGACGCGTGAACTTGAAGATTGGCTCGACGCGCAACCGCAACGTTTCGTTTTGCTCGGAATTACGGCTGATTCTTACGACGCATTAATATGGGTTATCTCACAGTTTTTGGACCCATGAGCAACTGGTGGCTAAACCGTAAACAAAAGGCAGCCATTCCAGCTTCTTTTGACTCATTGGTGGAGGAGCTTCGTAAGATGTCCTTGTTGCCTAACATTCAAGATGACGCAATAAACGCCCTACTTGGAATTACGCAGGTTAACATGACTTACGACGTCTACACCCAACAGTTCAACGACTTTTACAAGAGGTCTCGTCAAAACCTGACAACTGATCTTCAATGTGTTCGTTTCATTAATGGAATGGCTAATTTTCAGCTCCAGACCCAAGCCAAGTCACATCGTCCACATAGAGGGTACAATTTGAAACTCGTGGAGTCGCAGAATTTTCTCAATGACGTCGTTACCGATTCGCCCCATCTAGGTGGTGTTAAGTCAACTGTTGGTCCGTCGACAACACATGGAGGCGGACAACCTACCAAGAAGCGCACTTATGAGGACCCCTTAGTAGGAGCCTCGAAAATCTAGAAGCGCAACGACGGTGTTGGTGCTGGTCGAGGTCGAAGACGTGGAGGAATACAAGAAGGTCGTGGCCGAACTTCTCAAAACACTAGCCGAACTGACTTTAGTGCCATCGCCGGAGCTTTGACCCATGAGGAGCTTGAGCGCCATATTGACAAGGGACTTTGCTTCAAGTGCCACAAGAAAGGACACCGTCTTTTTCAATGCCCGGAGCTGAAAGGCAAGGAGGCGATGAGTGCTCCTTCTAAGACGCAATGATGGTGGCATGGTTGTTCTAATGACGACCTGGAGCAGCCGGCTACATCTATGGATCGTCCTGAAACACTGCTAGCGACAAAGGTTATTGGAACTCTTTCGACATCTCCATCGACTACATTCGCGACACATGCAACAGTAATTGTTGAACCATGCAAACACAGTTAGTGTGGAAGATAACGTACGCAAACGTAGTTACAGTCACAGTCCCGCAAACGGAACAGTTACGGCGACAACCAGCCTACATGCGGGGTGTCGGGACAACAGAAGTGTGAGAGCTGTAGCCTAGCGACAGCTCTGTACCGAGTCAAACAGTTTATCGGTATGTCCGATCTAGACATGTACTAATCATATCTAGAGTAGCTTACAGTAGTGTTGAACGTGGTATGCACGGTTCGATAAGGAAGATACTGTAACGTGCGGTGTGCTGGTTACATGTACGCTACACGACCAGCCTTGGGTGGCGGCTGGTGTCGAGACAAGAGTGTGTGTTTCAGCTGTCAGCTGTCAGCTGTCTGTACGCTAGTTCGTGATATCGCGCTCAGACACTCTAGATGATGTCCTGTATATAAGGACTTCTATCAGAGCATACATTAGCTCTCTGTAACTAATCTGCATTAGGAATTACTTACAACACTCCCCCTCAAGATAGCTAAGGTGTGTCTTGTGACCAGATGGAAGTGATTACAGAATTCCCTCTACAAAGTGTGTCGCTGCATGGGTCCGGATGTCCCCAGAATGGCGCTCCTGTGTTTCACGAGTGCAGGTCCAGGTAGTGGCTTGGTCAGCATGTCGGCGACCATGTCACCAGTGGGTAGGTAACGTAGTTTGACGGTCCCCAGCTGTACGTGGTCCTTCACGAAGTGATACTTCAGGTCGATGTGCTTGGTCTTCTCGCTCACTAGTGCGTTCTGCGAATAGGCGATGCAGCTCTGGTTGTCTTCCCAGATTATGGTCGTCCCGCTGACAGGTCGACTGAAGATCTCCGACAACATCTGTCGAATATGGATTGCCTCCTTAGTCGCGTCCGCTGCTGAGTAGTACTCAGCCTCGCATGTTGACTGTGCGACGCAGGACTGCTTTCTAGACTTGTAGCTGAGTGCACCTCTGCCCAGTGTAAATACAAATCCCGATCGTGACCGGCGTGTCACACTGTCATTGCCCCAGTCTGCATCAGCAAAGCCTGTGAGTTGGAGAGTGTTGTCCTCACCCCCCCCAACGTCAGGCTCAGGGCTGGAGACCCTTTAAGATAGCGCAGCACTTTCTTATGGGCGTGCATGTGGGCCACTGTGGGGTTCGCTTGCGCAGAGCCCAGAATGCTGAGCGCGGTCGAAATGTCCGGGCGAGTGCATACAGCGGCGTACTGCGGACTGCCGAGCAGGCTCGGGTAAACGTCCCGGTCCGCGCCCGCGAGGGGTACAGCCGTCTGCTTGGAGAGTGCAGCCAAAAAACCGGGGTCCATCGGGAGACACGAGGGTTTGCAGTCCACCATGTCATGTTTTTCAAGCAGCTCGCGCACGTATTTGCCTTGATCGAGGCTGATGGTGCGCGCTGCTCTGTCCCTGGTGATGTGCATGCCGATGATGTCGGACAGGTCACCTTGATCCTTGATGTCAAATCGGGATCGCACCAGCGCGGTGAAGGCCACCCGCCAGGCGGTGTTGTTGCACGCCACAGGAATGTCATCCACGTAGAGGGCAATCATGGCGAAGACGCCGTCTGCCTCAAAGATGTAGATGCACGGATCAGAGATCAGCTGGCGCCAGCCTTGAGAGACGAGCCAGTCGCGAAGCAGCTCGTTAAACTCCCTGGGGGACTGCTTCAAGCCGTACAGGCACCGGCGGAGGTGACAGACATTGGTGGTACCGTTATCGAACCCCAGGGGCTGTCTGATGTAGACATCCTCCTTGATGGGTGCGTACAGAAACGCCGTGTCGATGTCGAGACCGCCTAGCTCGAGGTCACGAGCAGCGGCAATACTGAAGAAGACGCGGAGGCTAGCTAGGCGGATGACGGGTGAGAAAGTCTCCGTGTAATCAATCCCCTCGCGCTGGCTGCAGCCTTTTGCGACAAACCGCGCCTTGTATCGAGAGACAGCACCAGATGCGTCTGTTTTAGCCTTGTAGACCCACATGCTGTTGACCACGCGGCGTCCAGCGGGCAGGGGAACGAGATCCCACGTCTGGTTGGACGTTAGAGAGTTGAATTCCACCTGCATGGCCGTCCTCCATTCCGCGGACTGTGGACTAACCAAGGCGTCCTTGTAGGATGTGGGTTCAACACAGACGCGCGCGGACACCATGGCGACGTCACTCACAGGTCCTTCAGAGCACATGTGACGTGGCAGAGCTATCATCATGGAGAAGTCAGGGAGTGGAAAAATGTCGTCCATGTGGTCGGACAGGTCGTGTTCACACGAGTCAGTGACACACACGCGCGGCACAGTAGAGACATGGTCACATGGGCAACGTACTCCCCGTAGCGAGTAGGCGGTCCGCGAGGGGGAGTGTGTCTGTCGACCTCCTCCACACACACTGTGTCGTCTGTGTCCAGGGTCAGATCTGGGAGTGGGTGACTTTCAGGGGAAACATGGAGAGCCTCTGCGTCCGCACACACATCAATCGACGAGGCGACAGGGTGGGATGTACCAAACCCGGGCACGTTCTCTTCAAACTTGAAATGAACAGACGTGGTGATGCGCCTGGTCGCGGGGTTGTAGATACGATACCCTGGTGAGTTGTGAGAGTACCCCACCATCACACCTCGGAACGCTTTCAGGCCGAGTTTCCGTCTGAGGTTATCAGGTACCTTGGCAAATGCCGCACACCCGGACACGCGAAATACTGACGCGTCCGGGACTGCGCCTGTAAGAATGGTGACAGGGACCCCCCCAGAAGGGCCAACAGCCCGACTGTAGGTGCGGTTACGGAGGTGGACCACTGTGCTGATCGCGCAGGACCACATGCTGTTAGGCACAGACATGGCGTGAAGCATTGAGGACGCGCAGTCACGCAGGGTGCGCCACGGGCGTTCTGCTTTCCCAAGCATGTGATGTGCATAGGGCGCCGAGAATTGAGTGCTGAAACCCAATCTCGCGCACATGAGTTGCGTGTTCGCGGCCTCGAAAACCGAGTCTGAGTCAAATTTCAGAAACGGTGCAAATGCGTGGAGATGTGAGTGGTAACGGGCATGAGTATGCCGCGCGTCTAGGAGGATGGTCTCCAGTTTCGCGCACGTCTCATCTTTAGACCTCAGAAACCTCACCCACATGAAGTTAGTGTGATGGTCGATGACCAGCAGGCAATACCTCAAGCCGTAAGGGGAGGGGACACTGACAGGACCCCACAAATCACACGACATGTGTTGAAGTGGGGCGGCTGGTTTCTGAGATGCTTTGCGATTTTTTGGCGCAGACGTGGCTTTGTTCAGATTGCAAGACTCACAGGTGAGATCTGTTACAGAACTAGGCATAACAGGTACAGACACCGTGTTATGAGAATGCTGAGCTTGCAGGCTCTGCATGTTCAGGTGCCCCATTCTACTGTGCCACAAAGCAACGTCGCACTCAGCAGCAAGTGCGACAGATTTCTGGCTACGACTGTCTACGGTGGGCGATGACATCCCCGCACAGGCATGCGACCTCGGGAGGAGGTACAGTCCTTTCCCCGACGGGATTAGCATCCCCATTCCTGTGGTCACACGCACAATGCCAGAGTCAGTGTCTGTGGGGAAAGAAAACGCACACCCTGAGTGTTGCTGCATCCAGCTGACACTCAAGAGACGACTGATACGTTGCGCTGACCGAGAGGACAAGTCAGGGGTGTACAGGGCATGAGCGAGCCGAAAGACTGTTCTACCGGAAGTCAGGCAAATGGGGATGCGGATTTTTCCACTGCCCTGGACCGTGACACCGACGCCACCGACTGTGCTGCGGCGGGAAGAAGGATGAAATTCCGAAAAATCCGACCGAAATGACGTCAAGTTAACGGAGCAGGCAGAGTCAACTACCCAGTAATCAGACAGGTCTGCAACACGAGATGTAGCGGACGTGAAAGCAACAGAGGCAAAGGATGTACTGACCTCAGTGTCGTCATATTCGTCTTGCATGTCGTATTCCAGTGCGTCCTCAGCAGGAGCATGTCCCTCAGACGCTTCGGCAGCAGGAAGGTCGCTGAGGTGTGCAGTGGGAGGAGGCTGGTCGGCGTATCTTTCGGCAATCTGCTTGCGCTTGGCTAGTGTCCAGCGGAGAACATCAGCATCCGGCGCTTTGCAGGTCGACCAGACATGGTTTGGGTCTCCGCAGGCCCCGCACTTCATCGCGAACTTGGACTTCTTTTTGTCCGCGGGCCATCCCCCACTGCCACGGCCACCCTGCCGTTTACGATCCGCAAGGAAGGCATTGACCGCAGTCCCGGAATCAGCAGTGTCGGCCTTGTTGGAGACATATGCGTCCAGATTTTGAGCCTGGTGGATAATGCTCCCCATCACTCTGTCGGCCGACAGAATGAAGTCGGTGTCGAAAGCATTAATCACACACTGTTTGGCTTGGCCTAACTGCCCAACGTTTGAGAGACCGCGAATCATGACCAGAGCGAGGATGTGGGGGTGAATGGCTGCATAACCATCTTTCAGCTGCAGACACTCGTTCAGCTCATCGAAGCACTGCTTCACAGCGTGGACGTATGCATAGACTGATTGACCAGAGGCCTGACGAACCATCATGCGGTCCAGGAGCGACAGCGTGCGTGAAATGGACTGCGCGTCCAGTCTCTCGCACAACACTTCCCAGGCGGCTGTCCCGCAGTCGAGTCGTCCCGCGGGGACCCCCGCGATGGCTTGTGCAGCTGGTTTGTTCTGTTGGCAGCACTGAACGAGCATCGCGTGCGCGAACCGCTGAGCGACTGGATTCAGAGGCACGCCAGAGGAGGAAAGAGCCAGTTGAGGGATCAGCGCATCCCCCTTAATTGAAAGGAACGACAGAAAGTCCCGCTTCCAGGTTTTGAATTCACCCGTCCTCGGCATAAGCGGGGCGTCCATGCGAAAGGAATGGGAAAAAGAGTCACCGTCGAAGTTGGTGGCCCAGTTTGCTGTCATTGCAACGAACTCCGGGTCGATCGTGGGCCTGCGACTGGCGTTGCTGTGGAGAGGATACTCGAGTACCGGAGCAGGTACGGGATCGCTAGCAGGCCGGTACTGGTTGGCAACAGGTTGGGGCGGTGCCGTGTCGATAGGTGCCGGGTGATCGCGCAGTGCGTCCCGACGGAGAAGCTCCGATTGCGTCCGGTCCTGGTCGTCCATTCTGGCGTGGAGCAGCTGCAGCTGTTCCATCACCAATCGAATGTTGTCGCCGGCTGAGTCGGCCAACGGAGTGTCGCACGTACCAGAGTCGGCAGCCGAGTCGGCGGCCGATGCGGTAGGTGCCGGCTTTGATTTTGGCGCCATCGCAAGAGGGGTTGAGTACCCAACCGGACAGTGGAAAAATCCACTAGCGGTAACTGTGCCTAACGACGGTATACAAAGAGACGGCCTGATGCCCGCCGACCCGTCGGCCTGTAGCCCCGGGGTGTCTCAATGCACCTTTTTCGTATCCTCCACCCAGTGTGGGGCACAGTGACAGCCGAGGCAAGAACAGGCAGGTGTTGTCCGCTGCTCTACGGTACGGCTGATGCTGTCGTGCACCCTGTGTATGAGTGTTCACCCTCACAATGCTCCCCCCTTCCCCGCTCCAGCTTGGACCTGTATGCACCCTGTCCGCACAAGCGAGTGCGCTTGTGTGGGTGGCTAGGTCGTCGTGGCGTAGAGTAGAGTAGGTGGTAGTGGGACTGTTCTGGAGAGCAGAATATGAAAAAGTGGAAATAAATGTACAGAGGAAAGTACGATTATTCAAAGAAAAGAAATGGCTTTGCCTTCGGGCGAGTTTCCAAGTTGCACGCCGAAAGGCACTGTTGTCTCGCGTAACCTTCAGGTGGAGGGCTCCATAACCTGTTGAACGTGGTATGCACGGTTCGATAAGGAAGATACTGTAACGTGCGGTGTGCTGGTTACATGTACGCTACACGACCAGCCTTGGGTGGCGGCTGGTGTCGAGACAAGAGTGTGTGTTTCAGCTGTCAGCTGTCAGCTGTCTGTACGCTAGTTCGTGATATCGCGCTCAGACACTCTAGATGATGTCATGTATATAAGGACTTCTATCAGAGCATACATTAGCTCTCTGTAACTAATCTGCATTAGGAATTACTTACAACAAGTAGCTATCTGCAACTAATACGTATACGGTATTACTTACAACACTCCCCCTGAAGGTAGCTACGGGATGAAGCGTTGCATTGGGTCTTGTCCTCCAAAAATCGCACTTCGGTGTCTTGCTAGTGCAGGTCCCGGGAGGGGTTTGGTGAGCATGTCAGCCACCATCTGGTCAGTGGGGAGGTACCTCAACTTGATGGTTCCCTGTTCCACGTGGTCTTTGAGGAAGTGCCATTTCAGACCGATGTGCTTAGTCTTCTCGCTGACCAAGGCATTCTGGGAGTATGCAATGGCGCTTTGGTTGTCCTCCCAGATGGTGGTGGTTTCGGTGATGGGGGAGTTGAAGATTTCCCCCATGAGTTGTCGGAGGTGGAGTCCCTCCTTGGTGGCGTCGGCCGCAGAGTAGTACTCGGCTTCACACGTGGATTGAGCCACACAAGTCTGTTGTTTGGACTTGTAACTGACTGGCCCGCGTCCGAGGGTGAAGAGATAGCCGGAGCGAGACTTGCGGGTGCTGCTGTCGTTGGCCCAATCAGCGTCGGCAAAGCCTGTGAGTTGGAGGCTGTGGTCCAGGCCCCCCCCCAACGTCAGGCGCATGTCGATGGTGCCATGGAGGTAGCGGAGGACCTTTTTCAGAGCCTGCAAGTGTGCCTCGGTGGGCGAGGCTTGGGCAGAGCCGAGGATGCTCAACGCCGTGGAGACATCGGGGCGTGTACAAACGGCGGCGTACTAGAGGCTGCCCAGGAGGCTAGGGTAGATGTCCTTGGCCACTCCTGTGAGAGAGGGCGAGTGCAAGTGTGCAAGGCCGGCGAGGAAGCCCGGGTCCATCGGAAGGGACGACGGCTTAGAGTCGGAGATGCCGTACTTGGCGAGGATGTCGCGCAGGTACTTGGACTGGTCCAGCGAGATTGTGCGCGTGGAGCGATCGCGGGTAATGTGCATGCCGAGGAGTTGGGAGAGATCGCCGAGGTCCTTGATCTTGAACCGTGCTCCGAGTTGGGCTTTGAACGATGCGAGCCAAGTGGCATCATTGCAGGCCGCGGGAATGTCATCGACGTACAGGGCGATCATGGCGAACACGTGGCCGGTGCGAAAGATGTAGATGCACGGGTCGGAGACGCATTGTTGCCATCCATGGTCGACGAGCCACGCACGAAGTAGCATGTTGAACTCGCGGGGGGACTGCTTAAGGCCGTAGAGGCAACGCTTGAGGTGGCAAACCTTGGACGTTCCATCGGTGAAGCCGAGGGGCTGGCGGATGTATACATCCTCCCGGATGGGGGCGTAGAGAAACGCTGTGTCGATGTCAAGCTGGCAGAGTTCAAGGTCGCGGGCGGCTGCGATGGTGAGGAAGAGACGCAGGCTGGCCATGCGGATGACCGGGGAGAAGGTCTCCGTGTAGTCCAGTCCAGTGCGTTGACTGCACCCCTTGGCGACGAACCGCGCTTTGAAGCGGGAGACGTCGCCGGCTGTATCCGACTTGACTTTGAAGATCCACATGATGTTAACGACCATGCGGCCGGGGGGGAGGTCCACAAGGTCCCACGTGCCGTTGCTGATGAGGGAGGAGTACTCCTGTTGCATAGCGGCTTGCCATTGGGGGGCTTGGGCGCTGTCCAGTGCAGCCCGGTAGGATTTTGGTTCCACACACTCTCGGGCGGAGA
The DNA here is from genome assembly GCA_026401115.1 of Tetraselmis chui. Classification (NCBI taxonomy): domain Eukaryota; kingdom Viridiplantae; phylum Chlorophyta; class Chlorodendrophyceae; order Chlorodendrales; family Chlorodendraceae; genus Tetraselmis; species Tetraselmis chui. The sequence goes on from JAPMLY010000092.1 coordinate 173,875, forward strand.
GGAGGGCGATGGCAGTAGGGGACGTGCCGGCATGTGTGTGCGGGGGACCAGTGACAAGGTCGGGGACGTGAGGGTGCTCAAAGATGTCCTCTTGAGCTTGGCCTTGTTCAAGATCACAACACGCCGTTACGAGGGTTGGTGGGTAGTCGGACAAGTGGGCAACCATATCGCCGTAGCGAATGGGGTGGGAGCGGAGCCGAGCATGGCGAGAGGCTGCCGGGGGGGGTAGGGGTGTGGGTAATGTGAGGTCAGTGGGGTGGGACATGGGTGAGTCTGCGGGTACGTCGTCCGAAGAGTCGGTGATGGTCGAGTCGACGGAGGGTTGAGTGTCGAAGCCTGGGGTGTCTTCCTGAAAGACAACATGTACGGAGGTGGTGATACGACGCGTGTCCGGATTGTAGACACGATACCCGGGTGCGTCAGGGGGATAGCCCACCATGACGCCGCGAAATGCTTTTTCACTGAGTTTCCGACGTTGTTTGTCGGGGACCTTGGCGAAAACGGCGCAGCCGAAGACGCGGAACTTGGAGGCGTTGGGCACCGACGACGTAAGGAGTGTGAGGGGGACGCCCCCATTAGGTCCGACAGAGCGACTGTACGTGCGGTTGCGAAGGTACACAACAGTGATGACAGCACACGACCACATGGAGTTGGGGACGGCCATGTTGTGGAGCATCGCCGATGCATTGTCCCGGATAGTGCGCCAGGGACGTTCGGCCTTGCCGAGCATGTGGTGGGCGTATGGGGCAGAGAACTGCACCCCGACGCCGAGTTGTGCGCACATTCGGCGAGTGACAGCAGCTTCAAACACAGAGTCAGAGTCAAACTTGAGGACCGGTGCGAACGCGCCCGTCTGGGAGTGATGGCGGGCATGCAGGTGTTTGATGTCCAAGAGGATGGTTTCCAATTCCGAACATGCGTCGTCTTTAGACTTAAGGAACCGCACCCACATGTAGTTGGTGTGGTGGTCGATGACGAGCAAGCAGTAACGGAGGCCATGTGGGAAGGGGACATTGACCGGGCCCCAGAGGTCTGCGGACAGGTTGAGGAGGGGGTGGGATGGCTTCGCGCAAGCAGTAATAGCAGGTGGTCGTCGTCAAAACAAGCAGAGAGTGAGTCGTAAACAAGACGTTCAATTGATTGGAAACCGGTTGACACTATTTTTGAACCTCTGCACGCACGCTTTGACTTCACCTTGGAGGGGTGTTCTGATGATGAGGGTATGAACTCGCACAATGACTTACCTCACTATCCGCGGAGTGATTGGATCCTAGAGCGGGATTTGTCAAGAGAACGGGTGTTCATTAATCCACCCTGGGAGTTGGCTGAACAAATTGCACAACATTTTGAGAGTTGTCACCGTACATCTCCAACATCTACGATGGTTGTATTCGTTCTTCCTAAGTGGGCTAAATTCAACGAGCTCATTCGACACAAGAAATTCTATCAAGAATTCCCAGCCATGACATAACTTTTTACTCGCCAATCGTTGGAAAATCCTACCAAGCATGAGGTGGGTGCTCCGGCTCCTTGGCGTGTATAGCTTTGGTTAGTCGACGTTGATTGTACTTTTTACGATCATGCACCGACTATAGTCCTTGATCAACCCACCTCAGTTCGTGTACTACTTGACGACACGGAAGAGTCCATCGCTACGCTGCCACATTTTTCTTCGACAGCTACCGCCCTTTTAACGGACCTCACGGAAGCTCGGTGGTTAATTCGAATTGAGCTGACCGTAAAAACTCTTGATGGTGGACAGCTTGTTATTGATCTGGTTGACAACGCTGCGACTCTTGACTTCGTGTCTGAGGATTTTGTAAGACGCTTTGCTTTATAGACTCGTTAGTCTCCAACCAAGACTCATGTCAGACTTGCTAACGGTCAACGTGTGACATCTTCGACTTTCTCCGATGTTACTTTTGAGCTCGCTCGTCACGAATTTCAACGGAATTTTTACGTCTTACGTGATTTACGTGTTGCTTATTTGCTGCTGGGTTTATCATGGCTTGAAAAGGAGCGTGCCTCTTTACAATTTGGCACTACGCGTGTTTTTACCCTGATGGATGGTACAACTGTGGAGACTAGGCTTGAGGAGCGACGTCCTGAGTTTCTACAGTTGTCGTCTACTAAAGTTCGTGAACTTATGCGCAAGACGCGCCGCAGCAAAGGTCGTAATGCGGAATTTTACGTAATTGAAGTTACGCTAGCCGCAGACCAGCCAGCGGAATTTCACATTGGAGAGGAGCTCACTGCATAACAACGTCAAAACTTCCGGTCGTTACTCTATGATGACTTCCCGGAGTTATTGTAGCCCATGAATTCGCCGCATGTACGCCGACAGTGGGATCATCCCATTGAAACTACTGGCCCGATGAAACGCCAACGTCTAAACATGTTGTCACTTGCAGAGCGCGCTGAGCTTAATCGACAGCTCAAAGACGCCATGGAAGTTGGACTGATTCGTCCTAGCCATAGTGAGTTCGGCTCGCCAATTCTTTCTGTGCGTAAAGCCGATGGCTCCCTATTGTGTGGCGGTCGACTCAAGAGATCGACTTCAAGAGAGTTCCTAGAGCTTGTGCGCTAGTATTATATTAAACGGTACATATAATCTCAGATAACATGTATTGCTAGTAATAGTTCGGTTTAGTTAATAGGCAACACAAGCTACTGATTCTAAGGTTGTTTCTAGAGCACCGGAGGTGTGGATATTCAAGGACGGGGACTTAATGGCCGTGGGAAAGAACCCAAACCGGTGCAGACCAAATTAATGCCACACTCAACTTGTAAGAAACCTTGCTCCTAAGATAATCTTATCAGTTCTCTTTACACGTTGTATAATTAGATCCATAGATTAGGTTATACTATTAGTCTACAGATGCCAACTTAGCCTAACCAAAGTAGCACCTTACAAACTGCACGATGCGAGCGAGAACAAGTGCGCGGACCAGGCGGACAATTGCATCTCCGTTGCTCTCCCGGACTGCGCAACAATTACTTGGGACATCATGTGCGAGCGCTTGGATGACCGCTCGTTCGCACGCTCCATGTCGCTGCTCGACAACCTTATGCTTTGGCAACGCCCCAACCAGTCTCTCATTGAATACGTCCACTTCATGCGACAGACCTTCGATGACTACAACGAGACCTTTGACATGAGAGATGGCTTAACTGCCACCCACCCTCACAATTTGGGACTCCTCATGTTGCGTGGCATTTCAATCACCGGTCACTTCGGACAAGCAAAGCATTGTGTCAACAACGCATTCGACACAAACTACCTCTTGTCCGCAGACGAGGTGATGGCCATCATCCTCCACCTAGCATAGAACATGGACGAGGAACTCCCGGGCTCATACTTAACAACCCCTGCTAGTCCAACCTCTCCAATCTTTACCTTTGTCGTTGCTAACCGTGGTTCCCCTAATGGCCGTGGCCACAATAGCCATGGTGGACGAGGCGGTCGTGGCCTACCCACTAAGTGCAGTGCATGTGGCAGTCTTGGCCATATTTTGTCATCATGCATGGCCTCGGATGACGCACTAGTGAAGTGGACACTCACCAAGCGTAAAATGATCGTCCATACGTATGGCAACCCTAGCGGTAATTATGCCTTTGTGCACGCCGCCCACCTGAGTGACGTCTCAAACGACGACTCTCATGTGCATGCCTCTCACGACATGCCCACCCTGGAGGAGTGCACCGGCGAATATAATGACATTGACGTGAGTGTGCCCTTCAGTTCCGTTGCGTTATCATCTTCAATCGCCACCGGTCGTTACTTGTCTCAGTTATGGGTGATAAACTCCGCATGCTCGATCAACTTAACAGCTTTTCGTGGTGACTTCGTGACGTTCGATCCACCTTCGGGCACTTCTCTTGTTGATGGTGTCGGGGTTGACGTTAAGGGTAGTGACAAAGTTCAGATTATCATTCCCGTGGTGTTTGGCCAGTTTATCCCCCGCACAATCCATGCGTTGTATACCCTTGACATGTCGTGTCGCACCGCACAGCGCATAGGTTGTCTCCTCAATGTCAATCGGATGCAAGCCCACAGCGGCTGCGAATTTATTTTCCCCACTGACTTTGATAATGGATTGCTCATGGTCCTCGCATGAATGGGTGTGATGGAACCGTCATGCAATTAGTCAACGGACTTTACCTGCTACGCCTCAAGCAGGCGCCGAAGCAAAGCACCCCAACGGATAGGTCAAATTGTGTAGATTCTAGTGTTACCCTCCCTGCCTAGTGTGATCCAATATTGTGGCACCGCCGGTTCGGACACCTCAGCAAGCAAAGCCTGCAAACACAACATGCACACGATGTTCCGACTACCCCGGCGTTACCGGGTTCTATAAAAGCTGTTTCTTGCGATTCATGTTTGCTCCACAAAGGCCACAAATGCACCTCGAACATCACTGTTGCCTTAAACTAACGCGCCCCCTCATGAATCTGTCCTAAGACATATGGAGCCCGGTGAATGAACCCTCCCCACACGGGCTACGCTACTGCTTGCTCGCTATCGACCACCACAAGAAATACATGTGGATGCGGTTTTTGAAGTCGAAAGATGACAAGTGCTGAGAACTCGAGTGCATCTAGTTGGAGATCCGCCATATGCATGCACGCCATCACTTTTCGTCTGGTGCTTCCGCAATTGTCCTGAAATTTGACTTGGACTATGTATTTCAGGCTTCGGTGACCCGTCAAATGTGTGCTCGGTTGGGTGTGGCGTGCAGTTTTCAGCCCTATACGCTCACCACATGTTAGGCAAGGCGGAACGCCCATGGCGCACACTTAGGGACAACGCGTCACCGATGCTACACAACATGTCCGTTTTAAACTCTATGTGGTCGTTCGCGGCCAACACTTGTGTATACCCCCGCAACCGTACATACAGCCGCGCAGTTGGTGTCTCCATTGGCGTCCCGATAACCTTGCTCACGTCGAAAGCGCCCGACGCGTCCTAATCCGTATCGTCGGGTGCAATTTCTTCGCCAAAGTTCCTGACAAGTTAGGTCGCAAACTGGGCGAAAAGGCGTTCCGTGGCGTTATGGTCGATTACACACATGACGTCCCATGGTACCGTGTTTTAAACCATGTGACACGCCGCATCACCACATCTGTTCGTCTTGTCTTCCACAAAACCACTCCGGGCCTCGGCGCACGTCCGCCAATCGAACGTGTGCACCGAGGCATTGGACATGGACGATGTCCACGACCACACCCCATTCACATCCGCTTGCCTTTGACACGCACGATGTCGACGATACCCCTCGCCTACCTAAGGCAGCCTGCCCACGCCGCCTCCGGTCTCACCCCATTCACTACAGAGAACTTGTGGCAAACATATCCGATTATCCTCCCGTCCTTGTCACAGTGTGTTGCGACCATTGACATGGTAAGGCCAAAGAGGACATTTTCGAATAGCCAAACGTGGCCATGAGGAACACAAGACCACAATACCTCTCAGCAGGCGCAACGGTAGACACCATCGCCCTCCTATCGGCCAGAGACTGTGTCGAGCTGACGTCCTACCGTGCTGCCTTGTCCAGCGAACAAGCGCCGGAATGGCAAGCCGCGATGCAACATGAGTACTCTTCCGTCATGGCCAATGGCAAGTGGGAACTTGTCGACCTCCGCCCCGACTGCATGGTCGTCCATATCATGTGGATCCACAAGGTAAAGTCCGACACAAAGGGTGATGTCTCCCGCTTCAAAGCCCGCTTCGTGGCCAAAGGCAGTAGCCAACCCGCGGGCCTCGACTATACGGAAACTTTCTCTCCGGTTAGTTGGATGGCCAGTCTCCGACTCTTCCTCGCCATTGCGGCCGCCATGGACCTAGAATTTTGTCATCTACGTTCCTCTACGCCCCCATCAAAGAGGACGTGTACATCCGTCAACCACTCGGCTTCTCGGATGGCACTCCTAAAGCGTGTCATCTGAAGCGCTGCCTCTACGGACTCAAAATGATTCCCTCGCGAGTTCAACATGCTCATGTGGGACTAGCATGCCGAAAACTGGTGGTAACACTGCATCTCGGACCCGTGCATCTACATCGTCCGCGGCGAGACCATTTTCGCCATGAGTGCCCTCAACGTGGACGACATTTCCGCCGCGTGCAATGATGCTACTTGGCTCACATCGGTCAAAGCTCGAATGGGCGCCATATTCAAAATCAAGGACTTGGGTGACCTCTCCCGACTCTTGGCCATGCACATTACCCGCGACAAATTTGCCCACACCATTTCGCAAGACCAGCCCAAGTACTTGCGCAACATCCTCGCCAAGCACGGCATGACATATTGAAAACCATCGTCCCTATCTATGGACCCATGCCTCATGCCCGGCCTCGCGCACATGGACTCCCCTCCCCTCTCATGAATTGCGAAGCACGTCTACCCCAGCGTACTCGGCAGTCTCCTGTACGTAAAAAATAAATAAATGAAAGTTGAAAATTGAAATTGTTTACAACAATACAAGAATTAAGCGGCTGTTGTCTTTGCCCCCCCCCGTGCTATGCCAAATTGGGACTCATAAGCGTGGGATAGACCGTGAACCACTAATCCCAGCCTCTCCATTGGGAGTGACGATACCGTCTAAAAAATACACGTAATCATGTATTTATTACTTGTCAATCTATACGTTTTTTTGGATACAATATGAAATAAAAAGTGTCGATAGTCTCCATGATACGCGGCCTGCTCTAGCCGCTGCGGGGATGCTGATCAGCGAGGCTGGTCAGTTTGAGTTGTTCGAGGCGAACGTGCTTGATCTGGGGTACCGTGCGACTCCGGTCGTGCCGGAGCTAGGGGGAAAGGCATGTGAAAAACCCCCTCGCTCAGATCTTCGTCGGTCCCGTCTCGATCCGTGCTCATCCCCGCCCGAGGTAGTAGGTGCTCCTCCCGACGCACTTCGCCGCCTAGCCGAGTCTTCCCTCCTCCGTCGGGGGCAGGGAAGAGAAAATAACAAAGGTGCAGACGGTGTCCGGCAGGCTCTCGTTCCCCCGTGTTAGATGTTGTCTTGTCCCCTGTCCTTGTTCCGTCTGTTTCCAACACCCGTCTCATCGCGCTGTGGCCGGCCGTACCCTCCCCCGGTGGTTTGCGTTGTTAGGGGGCCGCCATTACGAGCAGCGTGCCGTTACGATAGCCCTAGGCACACTGCCTGAGACAGCTTGTCGATAATCGGGTACCGACTAGGGGAGGGGTGGGTCGGACACAGGGATCGAGTCGCCCAACCAGAAAAGATGTTGGGTACGGGAATATATTTCCAAAAGCCCCCCGTACCGGGTTTTTCAGGCGGCGGTCGATCCTAAGGATCGCCGCCGCCAGACCGTGCCGCTCCTCGGACCGCGACCTACCTCCGTCCTGCGTAGCTTTAGGCCTCGCCCCCACGGTAGACTTAAAACTCTCGCAGGGCCGGCGGCTGCTAGCGAGCGCCGTGCCCTAGCGCTGCTTCCCAACTGTCCGCCGCCAGCTCCAAGACCCTCGTCCCACCGCTGATCCGTCCGTACCCTTCCTCGCCAAAAAAAAATCCGCAGACATCGTTCCCGCCGTGACCGGAGAGTATCTGTGAGTATTTAGTTGCTGAAAAAACATAACGGACTAGCCGAGCGGGAGATCCTTGTGTTGGTGTACGGATATGATGCTTTTCCAAAACCTCCATACATGGCTTCCCGACAGCTGCTGATCCCGCGGATCGTAGCTGTCGGTACCTCGTTCAGCCTTCTACCGTGTCAAGCATGGCACGGCTACGGGGTTACCAACGCCCACCGCGTGGAGGTAGAGGTAGGTCCCGGCGGGCCTGCGAGCGCACCACCTCCGGGGCCGCCGCCGCTGCGCCGCCGGCGGGCGCCCCAGTACGCAAATGTCTACACGGGCCTTGATGTCTCTACGGCGTTGAGCGTCCTTGGATTAGCTGAGGCGCATCCCACGGAGACTCACCTACATGCCATGAAGAAGGTGGTTCGCTACCTTCATGACACCATTGACCAACGCGGTATGTTGGGGGGGTAGCGGACCACATTCTCCAACTTCGAGGCTTCGCATATGCTGATTAGGCCAACAGTAACATCACGCGCAAGTCACGTTCGGGCTTATCGTTTACACTCGGCCGCGGTCCTATCAACTACAAGTCCAAGCAACCGACATATGTCACCCAATCGACTTGCGAGGCTAAAATCTACTCCGCGGCAGACGCCACCAACGAAGGACTCCGCCTCCGCCAACTTATGGGGAGACCTTCAACGCCCCCATCACCGGAACAACCACCATATGGGAGGACAACCAAAGCGCCATCGTGTACTCCCGGAATGCCTTGGGCAACGAGAAGACCAAACGCATCGGCTTGAAGTGGCACTTCCTTAAGGGCCACGCGGAACATGGGACAATCAAGTTGAGGTACTTCCCCATTGACAAAATGGTGGCCGACATGTTCACCAAACAAATGCTAGAACATGATGCTCTCACAAGAAATCGAAGTGCAATCATGGGAGGAGCACACCAAATCCAACGCTTCATCCCGCAGCTACCTTCAAGGGAATGTTCATACCCAATAGTTATTGATTGCAAATAGCTATTGTACGCTATTCCGGATATAATTAGTACATATGTATAGATCGGACACACTGGTACACTGTTTGACTCACTATAGAGCTATCGCTAGACTACAACTCCCCACTTCCTTTGTCCCGACACCAAGCCTCGCGCTGGTTGTCTGTGTGATTGTCCCTTTGTGTGACTGTGATAGTACCTACGTATGCGTCAGTTACCATCCATACTGAACGTGTTTGCATTGTTCAAGAAGAAGTCGCCAATATATACTCCATAGCCATATTCCTCACCAACTTACACTCCACCTCCTCCTCCACCTTCACAATCATCACGAGCGTAGAGATCAACACGTACCACCACCACCACGGCTCCTTCCCCAGCCAATGGATTAACCGCGCTAATAGAGGCCAACCTCCGCACCCGGCTATCCCGCACTACCCCTCATGATCATCACATGGCAGCACTCTCACTTCGGCTTCATGCACATCACACACGACTCGGACACATGGATAGACTCCCTACACCACGACCCCCCCTCAGCCCTTCTCGACCGCTCTAAAGCCCTTCCCGCCGCGTGGAACACCGCCCCCCCCCCCCCCCCTTATCCGTCTCCTCAGCCCCCCTCCGCCATCAAAACGACATTGCATTGGCATGGTCATGTAGGACGCATGTCCTACTACACACCTGCTTTATCCTCGCCCCCCCCCCCACCCCCCCCAACCAATCCTACTCCCCTCCCCCTTCGACTCACGCGACACTTTTCACGCAATGTAAATCCTCCTTTGGCACCACGCCAACCGCTCCACCCTTCTCCCCGTAGGCCACTCCTCTCTTCTTACCGCACTGGCCCCCCCGCCCCCCCCCAACCCCTCATCCTCCCCCCCCCGCACATCCCCATACGCCCGACTCCCACTCCCATCCCGACCCCACAACTCTCACACCCCGCCCCCCCAGTAACTCCCTCGCCCCCTTTCCCACTCCCAACAGCCCCTCCAACCCCTCCCCACCTCTCCCCCTCCCCCTCACCACACTCCACAACCGCTCTACCTCATCAACTTCAACACCCACAGCCTCCACACCTCCATCCTAGACGTTGAACACCTCGCCACAACACACCACCCGGACGTCCTCTTCTTCACCGAAACCAACCACACCTCACACAAATCCAGATGGCGCATCGCCCTCCCCCAATACAACCTCAAAAGCGTCAGCCCGAAACAACCTCAGACACCCCTACCATACGCATGGATCATGTTCGCAGTCCGCAGGTCCTCCTTCCAGTCGGCCACCATTCTGTCCCCACCCCCACACCTCACTCCCCACATAGCGGGCCTATCCCTTATCGGGCGCCCCCTGTCTCCTCAGTTTACATGCCGCAACTCCACACCAAACAACTAACCCGACTTGACTTAGAGGTTGCGGCGCCGGGCCTTAGACTCGCGGACGACTTCACAACACACCGCATCTTATGAGGAGGCGAATTCCAGACCACCACGCACCAAGGTACATGCCACCCCGCCCCTCACCACCCTCCTCCAATCCCACCTCACACCTCCCCCCCTCTCCTCATTTTTCCTAGCAACGGAAGCTGCCTCGACCACTAGCTCATTGCCCCCCCCCCCCCCCCCCCCCCCCCCCCCCCCCCTCTTCCCTCGATATCACCCCATCGGCTACCTCCACCTTTCCACACCCTCACACTTCACCGACCACTCCGCAGTCCACCTCGTCATCCCTCCTCCCTCATCGCTCGACCACCCCGCTTGACCACTCCCCCCCGCCCCCCCCCCTCCCCCCCCCTAGGCACGCATCTACTCGCGAAAACAACTTCAAACTACCACTCACACCAACGCACTTTCAAGAATACCAATCCAACACTCCCGACCTCATCTACCAAACCGCCACACTGCATGATGCAATACTCAACACACCAACAGACACAGCAACCACCGCCGACCTAGTCACTCTTGCCACCGAATTCACCACCCTCCTCTCCAACCACACGACCACGCGGCAACGACATGGCCCCTCCTACCCTCCAAGAAACCCAAACACCCGAACACCGACCCCAATCTCACGTGATTCTCGAAATAATCACTCAAAACCGTCAAGTCCCTCCGCTGTTGCAATAAAAAAATGGCCCCCTTCCCCTCGCCCAATCCTTCCTACATACAAAAGAATACATGTCCCCAGACACCATCAAACGCAAATGCCAAGAACGCATCAAACACCTAATCCACGCCGCCACCATAGATAAATTGCGTAAAAAAAAACACGCGCCAACCCCACCTACGACATTAACCCGAAATCACACCATCGTCTCCTCAAAATTAAAGGTGGTATGCTCCCAAATAATACCACCACCTCGTCCGTTTCCAAAATAAAACGCTGGCCTCATTGACTTGTTGAGAGGGGGGTACGAGTGTGACGAGTATTGTCATGTAACAATGCATTACATGATATTGTACATGTACTCGTTACTAATTTGATAAATAATTTTTCATTGGAAGGACGTACCGGGATTACGTCGCCGCCACTGCAACATCTCGAGGACATTTTATAGTAATGTACTACCCGTACCCGCCTCCACGTACAATTCGCAGAGTAAATCTAACATGCTACACAACACAACGCTATGTTCTGATTTCCCGGGACAAGCATGCTACATCGCTAGTATGTTGAGATTGTTACGAGAGCCCTAACGCGCAAGCCACGAGGAGCATGCGACACCATATGGAGTTAGCTAGGATACACTTATCTAATCCTAGTGCAGTGGAGGGAGGTGACACACACCATTACATTTAATATTTTTAATATATTCTATGTGTAAACACTAAACATACTTGTACATCTTTCTTTTCTCCATGTGTACTCCCACATGCAACAAGAGTTGATTTGTGTTAGCATGTTAGCAACCGCCGAGGAGGCAAACTGCCACAATGAAGTACTATCAACGACACGATGACATGGAAAAAGGCAAAATCTAGTAAGAGGGAAAAGGGTGAGTGTCCTTCGTTGTCACTCTTTGCGCCTTTATATGGGTAGTTTTAAGCCAGATTTGCAGTGCCATGGTATATATGCGCTGCTTTATTCCCGCGAAAAGTATCGTCACTACAATATATATCTTAGTTTCCAGCTTTCGCCTATAGTATTTGTAATCAAACTATGCTGAAGTAAAGTCTCAGTCCGTCGTCTGGCTTGGTGGCCGATGACCGACGAGGTCCATCTTTCGCCGCTGTTCGGGGTCGGCGGCGGGCCGACGAACTCCGTCGAGATGAAAGACGGAACGCTGGTCGTCCTCAGAATTCTCAGCGAAAGTCAGGAGGCGGCCAAAGGCGCAAGGTAAAAGAATTAAAACCCAACGAAGTTAGCTACGCTAGCCGTTAACCTCAGCGAAACGTCTATCCACGGTCTGTATCGGTGTCTTCAGGAGCCGCTGCCCGGGATGCTGTGGCGGCTTGCCTTAGGACGGATCGTGAGGCGGGAGAGGTGCGGGAGCTGGCGCAATAACAAACATACTGAGCGTCGGACACTTGGTCTATGGGATAGATTTGTGTACTGCCTCGAAGTTTACTCTGTGAATGCATAGCACATGGTGTGTGAGCGCACGCAGTGCGAGTACTCAGCCGGCCGGCTGCCAAACCATCGCCCATCACCGACCCATATAACCCGTACCTTGTCTGTTGTCCTCTCTCCATCGTCAGATGGCGCAATACGACGGTGTCTCTCCTCTCCAATCGCAACGCAGTAGAGGCGCAGCGGCAGTTTGGAGACGGGGAGAAGGTTACCGGGCTGATAAGCACCCCCCACGCTAACCATACGTCGTCACACCGCCTGCTGCTCTCCTCCAGCTGGCTTCCTCAAACCGGCGACCAATGCCGAAATCTGCGCTCCGCTAGCGTAGCCGTGCACACCACCGGCGGAGACGTCGTGTTATCCAACCAGAGCTCCAGGTTCGTGACGAATGCAAGGTACCCACCCGTGAGCACGGCACCCAACTGAATTATTGAACTATCACTAACTGCTAAGTCGCGTCGTTTTAAATTGACGAATTTAACTTAGTTAGCACTCCGGCGTTACGTCCCATATCTTTTTGCTCTCGCTTGCTGAGTGTCTATGCGTCCGTGCGATCGTAGTGAGGTAGAGCCCGAGAGCGGAGGCGACGGAGGGGAGGGGGTGTCCAGCGCAACATTTGTCGAGGATTTTCGTCGTGTTGCCGCTGATGTGCGCAGCGTTGCGTCTTTACCGTCTAGCAGTGACAGAGACGTCAGGGAGAACGAAAGGGTCAGCGGTGGGGATGAGGAGGCCAAGGCTGCGTATTATGACGCGTGTGAGAGGGCATCAGAGCGTATCGAGGTAACAAGCAACTGTATTTTCTCGTTACAGCAGTTGTTACAGTATTTCATTATAACGGCACTGTCCGCCTCGTGTCACTGAGCACTTTCGTTGGTGTCGTCGTCGTCCTGGGTGCGATACTGCGACAGACCTTTGGCGTCGCTAACGTGGCAGCGCTGCTCTCAACGCACGCCGACACGCTACAGCACTTGAAGGGAAAGAGCGATGATGGGGGACAAGGGGCGGCAGGGGCACGACTGGTGGGAGCACTGCTGAGTAGAGCGAAGTCGCTTCTAGCTGGCTGCGACGGGCAAGAGCTGACGGACGTTCTCACAGCGGTGGCTGCTGTCAGGGTGAGTCCTTGCGCAAGGGCGCCCTATAATACAATCGGCAACACCTTAATAACTTATCTGAAACAATATACTGAAATGGACGCAGATTTAAATGTCGGCATTTTCCAGTGTTTCAAATTTGCAATTTATACCATTTATTTGCGATATATCCATCACTCTGACGATATAGCTGTAATCATACCGGACTTTTCTTGATTTATTTCTGTTTTATTGTCCTCGTAAATGTCGCCGATATATTTTATGGACTGGTGTATGAAAGTAATATCTCGATCTCACATGATGGACGATGATACTACTAAATAATCATGAAATTTCTTACAAGAGAAAGCAGTGGAGGCCACCAAGTGGACGATGATACTACTCAACATTTTCATGTCTTGCGGATTGCCTATTTGATGATAGGGTTTATCCTAAAGGAAGATACATTATTTTATATTCGCTCCACGGCATGAAGCCCTGCGCAGCGAGATTTATTGTTTGACTCACCTCTTCGGACGTCAGATATGAATTGGGCCAGCACAATGTCTCTAAATGAACGTCAATGAATTCGCTTCTTGACTCGCAAGGGCTTGCGTGTCGTGGTTGTCTTCCTCAGGATACCCCGAGCGATGCGTTTCTATGCGAGGCGTTGGAATGCTTGACGAGGCTGGATGGTCGTCGTGCTCTGAGCAGGGAGCAGCTGGTCGGCTGCCTCGGCGCCTTTGCGATCGTTACGCCCGGAAGCTGCCTGTCCGAGCTGTCGCACATGCTCGGTGTGCTGCAACACAGCGTGGCTCGCGTGAGCGACCATCTGACGCCGTCAGAGATGCTCCTCGTTGCCAACTTGTTCGTGCAGGTCAGCACACACTCACCCGACGACCCCTCATTTCTGTCAAAGCCGGTAAAAGCACTGCGAGCCTCGCTGGCGTCTCGGTCGTCCAGCCTGAGCCTACCGGAGGCCTGCGAGGTCATTCGCATCTTCGACGACGCTCCCCGTGGTGGATTAGGCGAGCGACTGGAGAGCGCGATTGAGGGTCGACTCGCCTCCGTCTTCGATAACAGTCCTGACGACCTCTCTTTGCCGTCTATTGCTTTGGCCCTCCACTCCCTCGCCGCTGCCCGACACGTTCCGCCCCCTCCTCTCTTCGCGCAGATGGAGTCAGTTTTTGCGAGCTTGGCGACGTCAGCGGAGGGCAGCGGGCCGTCACACGACGATGTGGTGCGGCCAATGGACGTCGTTTGCGCCGCTCGCGGTGCGGCGATGTTACTGGGCGAGCGCGCGGCGGGGGCACTGACGTCGCTGGAGGTGGTGTGGAGCAAACGTTGCCGCCCCCTTCGACAACGTGCTCCGCCCTACGAGGTGGCAACTCTTTCGTGGGCATTCGCGGTGGGGGGCACACTCACGCCGCGCTCGCTGCGCCGTCTGACCTCGCATCTCACGTATCGGTCGGAAAAAAGCATCGATAGCGAGGGAAGCCGTGAGCGCGCAGAAAGGGATGGGATACGACTCCGTCGAGGCGTCCGTCTGACAGATGCACAGGCATGTAAGCTGTTTCAGTCTGAGATGGCCCTCGCCAGTAGTTCCTCGCCGGTGCTACCCGCGGCTCTTCACGATTTGGGCCGCTCGGTATGGCTGAGGCAGGTCGCTGGCGCGATTCCGTCAGCGCTCGCGAAGATGGTAGCGACCGAGCTGCGCGCCATTGGAGTCAAGGAGCTCGCGACTGAGGCACTCACGGACGACGGCCTTTTGGCGGTGGACCTCGCGATCGGCGCGGGCGGGGAGGCGCCGCTCGCTGTCGAGGTACACGGACCGACACACTATGCTCGCAATCGAGGCCGTATAGGTCACGAGCTGGGGCCTAGCCTGCTTCGACGACGGTTACTCGAGGCGCGAGGGTGGCGTGTGGTTGTGGTTCACGGCCATCAGCTGCAACAACTATCCGCAGATCGGCGTCGGCGATGGCTCCGAGCGCACCTGCTCAGTGAGCTGGACAACAGACACACCGACCGCGCCAATTGATCTTCCTTGAAATAATGGCAATTGAATCACGAGGTATCCGTTACGCATCGTGTTCATTACATCTATTTGAATCTAAACAATACTCCATGTCCTTTTGAGAAGACCAGGCAAGAGAAGCAGTGCCAAAAAGACTACTTTGACAAGTAATCCTAAGTAATTACTTATCGCGACTCTATCGATGTAAATTTAACATGGGGAGGTGAAGGAGTCTTTTTCACGCATTCTGTATTCACGATTCGTGAAACTGCACAGAGAAGATGCCCCGCAGCAGGTTCTTCAAGCCACCACGTACAGCTTAGCTACCAGCGAGGAGGGGCGCCCACTGCCGCTTGTGCTCGATGTCAGCACTAATGGCACCGACATCAGCGGGCGCAGGACCAGCGGCAGCTGCACTGGCGACAGGCCTTGCGGGTTGGTGACCGCAGGCAGCCCATAAACGAAGCCGTCAGGCGCTGAAGGCGTAGACACTGTGGTGTGACCCGCCTTGGGCTGCAACGTCAGCTCGCCAGCCGCCTCGTTGTAGAACGCATCCCCACACCCATGCACTTCGTCCACCTGCCAATATTGTGCATCTGATCAGGAGATCGGACCCCCATGGCGGTGTTGACTATTCCGGGAAGAATGACTTGAGGAGAGGGATTGGAAAGAGGGGTGAGGACGTACCTGGACACGGACCTCCACTCCAAGTGGGGCCACATAAGCGGCGAGGAAGCGGTTGCCGCCGATGGGTAGCAACGTGCCGGGAAGGATCGTAGGCTTCGCCTTGAGCCAAACGCAGAGGTAGATCTTCAGGGAGGCGTCCTGCGCATTCTTCGCTGAAAGCTTGCACTCGTTCGCGTGCTTGGCCACTTCGCTGGTGCGCTCCTCATCGCGCAGCCTGAGAAAGACAAACCAACTCCGGATTACAGTTTGGACAGGCAGCACGGGCGAATGTAGCAATGGCTAATATTCGGAAATGTGTTCGTGCGTGCGTGCGTGCGTGCCTGTATGTGCGCGCGTGTGGTGTGCGTGCGTGCGTGTGTGTGTGGTGTCTTGTTGATGTGAACAGTGAAGGTGGGGGCATGCGTTCGGCTGTGAGTGTGTAAACGGCAGTTGCGTCGCAATATGGTTTGGAGAACTATACGGGATAGCGTGGGCGAAGGGGGGGGGGGGGTTAGATGAACGCGTGCACATGTACTTGTATCTTTCAGGGAGTGGCGAGTTGTGGGTGAATGTAATCGTAACCGTGTGTGTGTGTGTGTGTGTGTGTGTGTGGTGAGGCAGGTGGAAAGGGAGGTAGATAATGCGCACCCGAAGTGAGCAGCCGCTTCTTCCTTTGAGCGGCCTGACTGCGTGTCCAGCGCAGCTGCTAGAAGACGGTGCACCACGACGTCGGGGTAGCGGCGGATGGGGGAGGTGAAATGTGTGTAGTGCGACATCGCAAGCGCGTAGTGGCGCCACGCCTCTGGAGAGTCCTGCACGAATGGTGCGCGGGGGGGGGGGGGGATGGGGGAAGGGATGTGACTGCTGAGATTGCTACCTAAAAACGCAAGGCTAAGATGTCGGACGAGATTGGCGACCCTAAACGCTTAACCCTAAAAACGGTTGGTAAGGCAGTTGATGCGCACCTTGGAGGGGCCGGTGCAGAAGTACTCGGCCAGCTTCATTGGCTTAGTGGCCTGCTGCGTGATGATGTCCACTACAGCAGGCTCCATTTGCTCTGCAGCGTGCCCACAGCATGAACGATAAGCCCACTGCAAGTAACCCTCCCCTCTCGCTGGTTCGTGGGGTTGCAGGTGAACGATAATATGCAACTTGTGTTGCTGTTACTTGTTGAGGTGTGATGTCAATGATAATTGGGGAAGGCACCTCTCAACTGGACGAGTGAGTTGTGCAGAGCGCCTGAAGAGGAGATGTCCAAGTTGATGCCCATCTTGACCGTCGCCTCCTGCAGTGCGTCCAACTGCCGCTGATCTGGGCGGCAATGCCGGCGCAGGAGCGCCCTGTCAGGGTAGACCTCGGAGATAAACTTGGCGACACTGCGATTGGCCAGCAGCATAAACTCCTCGATGGTCTGGTTGGCCTCGCGCTGCACGTGCGGCGTCGCGCCCACCGGGTTGCCATCCGCATCCAACGTAAAACCCAGCTTGATGTTGTCCAGGCGCAACGCGCCGCTGTCGAATCGATCCTTTCGCAGATTGCGGGCCACCTTGGCCAGGCACAGCACGTCCTCTACCACCTGGACCAACCAGGGCAATCATAAATACCCTGTGCTTGACAACACCACTGTACCTCTCCCCTGCATCCCTTCCCCACAGTGTTCGGCGTACTCACATCCTTCCAAGTATGCGGCTCCTGCAGTGGTGCTGGAATGGGATCCTCGCCCTCCGTGGCTGTATAACTCCCATCTATGATGCGCTGTGCGTGCTCGTATGCCAGCTTCACGCAAGAGCTGCACTCGTAAGTTCACGACGAGTGTAGAATATCAGAAAACAAACCCTCTTGAAACCACATTCAATAAAGAAGAAGACATGTATGGGATGTAGAGCAGACGAGAGTGGAGGGCGGACCGGATGACAGTGCGACCCAGCCACTGCGACACGATCTCTCCCTCAGCCGTCATATCCCACACTGCCGAGAAGGCGAGGCGGTCGACGCCAGGGTTGAGACTACAGAGCTCTTGGCAGAGGAGGTGAGGCAGCATGGGGATCACGCGCTGCACAAGGTACACACTCGTGCTGCGGCTGACTGCCTCGTCATCCAGCGCGGTCTGAATCCACAAAAATACAATGTGTACACGATCAGCTGGCGGCAGGTCACCGACAGTGATACAAGGATAGCTATACAGGGGCGTGGGCCGCACGTTTGGCTTCACAAAGTGGGTGACATCCGCGATGTGGACACCTATGCGGAGGAGCCCATTGTCCAGTCTCTGCACACTCAGAGCGTCGTCGAGGTCTCTCGCGGTGAGCGGGTCGATGGTGAAGACCCGGACTGATCTGGTGAGCGCCAGTGCCCAGACGCCACTGATGTGTCAGTAGTAACCAAGTAGACAAGAAAGAGAAAAGGGGAGTCACATCACAGGCCAGTAGGGGCCTGCGCCGGAGCTGATGAGGGTGGGGGTGGCACCTGAAGTCACGCCGTTTGGCAATCTCCTCCTCGTCAACCTCCCACGGGCTCTCGGGCAGGCAGTCAATCACGTCTTGCGAAAAGTCTGCCTCCTCAATCCCCTCAGCCGCCAGAATCGCAGCCGTCTCAGTCTCAATCTCCCCCGCCTGCCCGATGGACTCCCGCACCTGCGCCAACGGTGTGACCTGGTGCGCATCCCAGGCCACTAGGCGTGCTGACACGAGGAGGTGTGGAGTACCTGCAGCCTTTTGACAGTCCTCCTGCGATAGCCCCGAAATGTACTGCATCAGATTCTTCCACTCATACTGCACCAGAAAAGCAAGCGCTTACGGGTTGGTGAGAGCAAAAGGGGCGCCCACCATAAGTTCCTCTTTCAGATGTGCAGGTAACGTATGCATTTTCACAATCATGCGTGGCATTCTCGGGTCTGACGGTACCAGCGCCGCAAGACCTTTGGCCTCCGACATCAGCGAGCCTGCAGGAGTTCACGGGCACAAGGGATAACACTCATGTTTAAAACCGTGACTGTACTATGTAAGCTGTTCAACAGGTAAATGGACCGCACCAATGATCCTCTCTCGCCGGGCTGCTTTTTGAAGGATTGCTACAACTCGTCCGCGAGGGCGCTTATTAGGGTTGGCTGCAAGGCATTGCGTGATGTTCGCTATCGCCTCCTCTGGGTTGCGGGGCAGCTCCCACTGCCTCACGGCCTTATCGGAATCCGTAGGCCCGTCTTCAACAGCTTGCAGTCCCGCACTGCCTCCCTCCCCACCCCTTTGCACCTCATACCACTCCTCCTCTGGCAAAACTTGAACAGCTACCTCATCCCCGACAATGGCACGATTTTGGTCCGTAATCCCCTACACCGCAACGGCAGATCCCAGATAGGACCGCACCACTCGATGAACACCGGCCTTCTGCTCAGTTCATGCAGTCCATGCCATCCCTGACAGGAAATCATTCAGACAGGTAAAGGTCGCACACCTTGATAAGGACGTCCATTGGCAGCCCATCAATTCCGACGTAAGCCTCTGTCCTGTTACTCACATTGCACCGAAACAGTGCCCTGAACACAGTCCCCGTCTTCATTCCCTTCTGCAGCTCTGCCTGGTCCCAATACTCCTACAACAAGCAGACAAAACACACAAACAAACAAACACACACACACACACACACACACACACACACACACACACACACACACACACTGTCATGACCCCGCCGACGCCGATTGAAATCTTGAGGCTCTCTACGACCGACTTGACATATTGCTTACCTTGAAGCGGCCCTTCTTCGTGCGCGACTTCTTCTTCTGCTCCGAAGTGGGTTGTGAAGACACGCTGTCTTCGTTTACATCCACTCGAGGGCCTGCACGGAGTACCCGGTCTCAGAGCATATGAAACAGACCAACATGCAGAGAGCTGCTGCCCCTGTAAATGGGTAAGGGCGAATGACTGTGAGCCGACCTGATTGTGCTTTACCACCGCTGCCGCCACCCCTGGACTTCGCCTGTGATGCGCCCTGATCACCGCCGTTTCCACTTTCGGAGTCCTTCAGCTGGAAATCAAATCTAAACTCACCCGCATCCGATGGATCCGTGTCCATGCGCTGAACTTGACCAGACGCCCCCGGCTTCTTACCGCCCTTGTCACCCCTCCTAGCGATACAGCGGCAGCGTGCAGGCCTGAGCCCTCCATTTACTGCCACCGAAATCAAAGAGCAAACCAAAGTAGACAGTTATCAATCCCGCCCCACCTGGCACTGTTCTTCGGGCGGCCCTGGCTCCGTTGATGCTGACCCTCAGTAGGGTGGGCGTTACTGCTGCTGCCATCCGCGCCCATCTGCTCAGTTGATGCACCATCACCTCCAGCTTCACCCTTGCCACCTTTACGTCCCCTATCAATAACGTGGAGTCAGGGCAGCAGTCAGTGCTCATTGCAGCCCACTGCAGCATCCACTCCCATTCAAACTCAGCCACCCTCAGCATGTGGACCCTCTCATACGCCACACCTGGAATTCTTCCCTTGCTTCGCGCCCTCTCCTCCCTGATGCTCCGCCACAAGGGTACTCTCATTGGCACTCTTACCCGCATTTCCTTTGGATTTCTCAGCGGGAGGGTTGCTGGGTTTCGGCTTCCCTCCCCTGTTTCCCCTGGCAGCCCCCACAAACACCATCACGCAGTGAAACGTCGTGGCAAACTCCATTTCTTTCTAGCACTAGCTAGGCATCGCATACAGAGCCCACATGTGCACCACACCTGCCGCCGTTCTTTGGTTGGGGCCCGTCGTGAACGCTGTGCTGCTGTGACGAACCCTTTTCTTCCTTTTCATCTGACGCACCCCCCGCCCCCTTCTTCCCGTTTTTCTTTCCTCCCCTGAGCGTGGCATGCAATGGCGCGAGTACTGAGTAGCCCGTTGCACCCAAATGTTGAGAGTTGCCTCCACCCACAGGCAGCGCACCTTCCACTCTTGCTGGTGCGCCCTGATCCAACCCCGTCCTGCTGCTTCTCTTCCGCTGCTGGAGCGGTTCCACCGGCAGCCCGCAGGCTGGCGCGGAGCAAATCAAGCTGCGCCTCGTTTTTCAGCCCAGGCGGTGGCTCTAGTGTGCTGTGGATTTAGCATCGGGAAATCAATTAGATGATTTTCATACACGTTACATTCATTTGATGTCAGGTAAAGTCGCTGTTGGTGCCGGCAGGCGTCCCAAGGCCCGTCGTGCTTTGCTGAGCTGACGCCACCCATAGCAAAACCGGCAAGACGGTTGCTTCTCGCTTCGCGATCATGATTAGACAAAGATCCATTCGTTTGAAACTACTCGTTGTTGGTAGCGCAATGCTGCCCGCGCTGACGAAGCACAGCTCGTGTTTCTCGTGGGTATTTGTAATAAAAGATACGTGGCGCCGAAAAACGAAAAAAATATATGCCAGCATCGGAACAAACAACGGACGCTGTTCTCTTTGTCTCCATACGCACCATGGCTACAGAGGTCAAGCTAGCCTTCTTTCGTTGCGGGGTGATCTGCTGAACACGAGCTGAGGGCGAGTGATCGGCGCCGTGCAAACGTACTATAGCTCGGAAATTCCAGTTCTACTCTTCAAACAGGTCGAAAGCGAGGGATACTTCACAACCTACCGCTGCATTGTCGAAATAGTCAAAAGTAAGCTATCCGAAGCAGGCTTGTGTATATGGTATTTACTAGCAGTGGGGCGAACGGTGGGCAGAAGATGAAGCTGCAGTGCTTTTATGAAGTGGAGGGGGAGCTGGCTTTCGGCTCAGCTCGCTCGCGAGAACGGCAGCTGATTGACGAATCGGCCTCGCCAGATCGTGTCGACTTCGAGACGGACGATGATGACACAGCAGCGTTTTTATTAAAGTTTTATTAAAATTTCTTACAAGAAAAAGCAGTGGAGGCCACCAAGCAAGAAAAAGAAAGAAAGGAAGAAAAAACCTAAGCCCGAGGAACAGGAAGGCATGCCACAGCATCAGCACTGCCTTCCTGAAAAGCGTCGCGGAGATAAGAACCCAGAGTGCCATGAAGAGCAGCAGAAAGACGTTGCATGAATTCTCGTCGCACATCCCCCAAAAAACGCCGAAACGGAAGAGAAGTAGATCGACGAACAAAATGCTGCATACGGACATAACTATCAGAGCGCAAGGAACGAGAGTCAGCGGCCCCCATGCCAGGGAAGCGACGTACAGCCACCAAAATAGCCAAGCGATCGACCAACTCAGCCGCCATCGGCGCCAACCGGCCCCCATCCTCCATGGCGAAGGGGTAGTAGTCATGGACCGACTGAACCGAAGGCGTGCCAAGCAAAGCGGAAGTGCGGAGGTCCGCATCAAGTTTGCCTTGCTGAGCTCCCAATGCAAGGCTGCCAGGGAGTGGAAGGCGAGCACCTATACGAGGAACGTTGGTGTTCGTGCGAGCACTTGTAACCGTCACATCAACAACAAGATGGCGGTGCGGAGCCATGAAGTCCAACCAAACCACATCCCCAGGACGATCACGTGAAGCTCCCGACCGAATACGGCGGACCTCCAACCGCAAGTCCCGGCCCTTAGTAGCCCCCGCTTCAAGCATGAACTCTTCAAGCACGTGGACAATGCGGTCATGGAGTTGAATGATATACCAATAGCACGGGCACCGGGGGATATGGTCCATGAGCGTAGCGGCTGTTGAGCGCTCACCCGACATAAAGATGCCCGATACCGTCGACGAAGATCCATACCCGCGAGATTCTGAAGGGGCCTCATTGCACCGAGGGCATTTTCGAACATGAGCGGCGCGCTCCGCAGTCAAGCCAAGCACCCGGTGGGCTGCCATCATATAGCAATCGGATGGCACCTTGAAACTGGGCTCATGTGAAGCGAAAAAGAGAGCCAAAGCCCCGCGACCCGTACCCGAAGTCACCCTCATATAGTCCGGTGGGGAAGGTCTGCAGAACGCCAAGAGGTCAAGGTAGGCCCGGGCACGAAGAATGCGCGAAATGCCCCGTTGGATGTGGCCCCCAGAATCTCCCAAGCGAGTAAGAGCATCGGGAGTCGGAAGTTGTAGGCTAGTCACTTGGGTAGCGGGTGCCACCGCATTGTTGACCGTAGATACCACCAACTCGACATCGGGCCCGGCATAATCAGAAAGGTCAGCACAGGCAGGTGCAGAAGCACCACCAGCGGCCTTGCCACCAGCCACATGTCTGCGCCCACAAGCACCATCACCAACACTAGCAGCCCGGCGCGAGCGAGCTCCGGCAGCCGCAAGTCCCATAGATGTAGCAGTTGCAGCAGATGCAGCACCACTCGCCGCAGTCCTCTACTCATGGACACTGGTAGCAACGGCTGAGCGCCAACCACCACCAACAGGTGCCAAGGGGTCTCCGGCAGCAACATAGCCAGCTCTTTGCCCATTAGGACCACCACATGTAGTACCTTCACTACCGGCAGCAGTAGCAGCAGTAACAACACCCCAAGTTGTAGCCCTCCGCACATCAGTAGCAGCGCGCTGATCTCCAGTAGGAACGGCACTCTCCGCACTCCAACCAGTACCACCACGTGTAGCAGCATGAGCAGCTGCACCCTCCGTAGCAACACCAGTAACACCAACACCCCTAGATGCGGCTCTGCACACGCCATTCTCACCAGCAACAGTCGACCGCCGACCAACAGCCGCAGCAGAAGCAGCAGGAGCAACGGCGGCACCAGCACGACCATTATCTCGACGTCCGCCGGCTGCTGCAGCAGCAGCAGTTGTGCGCCGACCGGCACCAGCAACACCACCACCAGCAACAGCGACGGCGGCACTAACACGACCAGTATCTCGACGTCCGCTGGCTGATGCAACAACAGCAGCAGCAGCCATGCACCGACCAGCAGCACCACCACCAGCAACGGCGGCACCAGCACTACCAATGTCTCCACGTCCGCCGGTTGCTGCAGCAACAACAGCAGCATCTGTGCGCCGAACGGCACCAGCACCAGCACCAGCAACAACAACAGCAGCACAAACCCGACCAGTATCTCGACGTCCGCCGGCTGCTGCAGCAGCAGCAGCAGCAGCCGTGCGCCGTCCAGCCCCAACAGCAGCACCAGCAGCAGCACCAAGAACAACGGCGGCACCAGCACTACAAGTGTCGCTATGTCCGGCAGCTGCAGCAGCAACAGCAGCAGCAGCCGTACGTCGACCAGCACCACCACCAACAGCAGGAGCAGCAACAGCAATAGCGGCACCAGCACTACCAGTGTGTCTACGTCCGCCGGCTGCTGCAGCAACAGCAACAGCAGCCGTGCGCCGACCAGCACCACCCTCAGCAGCAGCAGCAGCAGCAACAACAACGGCGGAACCAACACTACAAGTGTCTCTATGTCCGGCAGCTGCTGCAACAACAGCAGCAGCAGCCGTGCGCCGACTAGCACCACCACCACCAGCAGCAACATCAGCAGCAGCTGTGCGCCGACCAGCACCACCCTCAGCAGCAGCAGCAGCAGCAGCAACGGCGGCACCAGCACTACCAATGTCTCTATGTCCGGCAGCTGCTGAAGCAACAGCAGCAGTAGCCGTGCGCCGACCAGCACCACCTCCATCAGCAGCAGCAGCAGCAACGGCGGAACCAACACTACCAGTGTCTCTACGTTCGCCGGCTGCTGCAGCAACAGCAGCAGCAGCCGTGCGCCGACCAGCACCACTCTCCGCAGCAGCAGCAGCAACAACAACAGCGGCACCAGCACTACAAGTGTCTCTATGTCCGGCAGCTGCTGCAGCAACAGCAGCAGCAGCCGTGCGCCGACCAGCACCACCAGCAGCAGCAACAGCAGCAGTAGCAGCAACGGCGGAACCAACACTACCAATGTCTCTACTTCCGCCGGCTGCAGCAGCAACAGCAGCAGCAGCTGTGCGCCGACCAGCCCCAACAGAAGCACCAGCAGCAGCAGCAACGTCGGTACCAACACTACCAGCGTCTCTATGGCACGCGGCTGCAGCAGCAACAGCGGCAGCAGCTCTACGCTGAAAGGCATCGGCATCAGCCTCCCTCGAACCACCGGCGGCAGGGGCAGCCCGCCGCCCACCAGCGGTAGCCCTAGCAGCTCGCCGCAGAGGAGCAGGTTTTTCCGACCGACTCGTAAGCGGGCGACGGACGGCGCAAGTGGCGCGCACGACAGATGCCCAAGAGCCACCGAGGGGGGGTAGAGACAAAGCATAGCGAAGAGGGCGTCGCGCATTGTGACGAGGAGTAGCGCGGCGCCCCGATGCGGAGGTACCGACAAGGGATGCGGGGGGGGGGACAGCAGACGACGCACGGACCGTAGCACGGGCCCGACGAGCAGCAGAATCGCGACGGGGAGGTCCAGACGCGGAGGACCGGGCGAAAGGGGGAAGAGGAGAAGGGGAAGCCAGTCGGGACGGCCCGGGAGCAAGACGCGAAGGCCGGTCAATGGCCCGGTCGTCGGCCATAACGAGGCCCCGGGAGCAGCGTTGATCGCTACAAAACACGTAGAGCCACCCCCTCCCCAGCCTCCCCGCTACGAACAGGGAGGAGGGAGGGAGGGTGAGGAGCAGGCGGGGGCAACCTGCCTGAGCTCCGACGAGGTCCTCCGCCGACGAGGTCCTCCGACCGACGAGGATGATGACACAGCAGCGTTTTTATTGGTCTGCTTGCAGGTGAGTCAGCTAGCTAGTCTCGCGAGCATATAAACTACACGAACCGGTACATAAGGCCTGTCTACATGGATGAACCGGTTTAGGTCACTCCCCCCCCCCTCTCTTTTTTAGCAAAATTAGTTTCGTTATTCGTATAAACTCTTAAGTTTAATATTAAGTACTGACGGGTAAGGGCCCGACGGTCTTAACCTCATTCCTCGGCCAGCCCACTTCTCGTTGCTCAAGCCAGACAAGAATGTCGCTGTGCAGAGCATCATCGGATGTTGTCCGTTGTGTTTCGTGGCGGGGGAAGAACTTGGTTGCTACGAGAAAAGGCAAATGTGAGCAGCCGAAAAGCGTTCACTATTGGGCGGGGTTCCTTCGGCTCATGAACCAAAAAAACCCTCGCTCATGTCGCCGACGGTCCCTTCTCGACCGAGGCACACCCTCGTCCGAGAGAACCGTTGCTACTCATCCCGTCACAACTCGCCACCTAGCCTAGGCTAAGGCTAGGTGTCAGCCATCGATGCATCGTTGATATCATCGTCATCACCCGTGATGGTGCCATCGATGTGCTAGGTTGTGAAATCGACATCGACATGATGACAGAAGTGCTTACACCAATGCCATAAATTACATAATATTCATTTAGGAAAAAAAAATTATCAAAGCCCGAGATGTTGATATATCGTCCCAAATATCGATACATCGGCGATATATCGGCTTATTGTGCCATCGATGTCAACATCCCAAAATATCAACGCCATCAACATAGACAGTCCAAGATATCAAGCCGATCAACATCGAAGTTTCAAAATAGCACTACCATCAACATCCACAAAATTCACTCGATCCCCATCCTTCCTCCTTCGAGGGCTCGGAAGAAGACTAGAAGAGAAGGCCAAAGCCTTAGACGTTGTCAAGCTCGCGAGCATTCCTCCGTGCCATAATATTTTCTCATGTCCATTGTCTAACGCTTGGGATCAAGTAAATTTTGTCGATGTATGTGGTATTGATATTTTGAAACGTTGATGTTGATGGGCTTGATATCTCGAATTGTCGATGTTAATGGCGTTGATATTTTGGGATGGTGATATCGATGGCGCATTAAGCCGATATTATCGCCGATGTATCGACACTTGGGACGATATATAAGCATATCGGGCTTTGATTACATATATTTTATAAACATTTTGATAATGGATGGCATTGATGTTAGCACTTTTGACATCATGTCGATGTCGATATCACAACCTAGCACATCGATGGCACTATCAAGGGTTGATAATGATACTATCAACGATGTATCGATGGTTGATCCCTAGCCTTACCCTAGTCCTTCGCCGTTTGTATTCCGTCACATGTCTGCTCGCGTTGTGTCCGTCCGTACCCTCCCCCGGTGGTTTACGTTATTAGAAGGCCACATATTCGAGCATTGTGCCGTTGTGATAACCCTAGGCATAGTGCCCAAGGTATCCTATCGACAATTGGGTACCGAATGGGGGAGGGGTTGGTCGAACACGCGGATCGAGTCGCCGCTCCGCAGAAGATGATGGGTACGGAAATGCATGTTTGAAAACCATGTGCTTCCTCGCAAACGCAAACGTCCCCGTGCTTCCTCGAGCGGCGCGTGAGGCGCCGCTTGTCGCCTCCACGTGTTGCATGTTTTTCAGCGTTGCCTAGGAGTTTCCTTTATTCTCCTTCGGTGATGGTGGATTCCATTGCTTTCTTTGTAATTAATTTTACAATATTAATTCAGCAAGTTTTTTTTTATGGTCAGATTGATTTGAATCTAGAGGTTTGCATATCCAATTTCCATGTGTACGGGACACCAACACTAGCGGTTACTGCCACCGTTAAAAGGCGGCGCGTCGCACCCGCAGGGCAACCGCCTCGCCTTGCAGTTAGACGCAACCAACGACCAACGGCTTCCCCAACGGTCAGCTCTAGCTAGCCCGAGCCTTATAAGCCGTAGCTAGCCACGAGCCTAGGCACTCTCTGCTTTCGCGCTCAGCCAATCTAGGCTTCGCGCGAATGCAGTCTCGACTCTCGTAGTCGAGCAGGGTGCCAGTCTTACCATTCGTCCCATGCGCACACGAGCGTCACGCGACACTTCCCCTCGTTCAGCTACGCAGTTCCACACATGCAGCCTAAGCAGTCTACGTCCGCCGCTGCGGCCGACCCTCACGCTACCTCACTCGAACAACGCACCGCCGAACCGATTCGTACGGCAGTTTTAGCATCGGAACAACGGATCACTGAGCAGTTTTTGGCGGCTAACGCTGCCTTACTCGCCCAGCTCCAGCAGACGACAGCTACACATGCTATTGTTGATCAACAGCAGTCCATTCCCGCCGACGCGACCCCAGCGACGGAGGGTGGTAAAGCGGCCCCTGAGCCACCTATCGACCCGCTTGACGACGAACCCGACCCCTCCGCGTTCGATTTCGTCGACTTCGCCTACTACGGCGAAGTCATCCCGGCCGGCCTCGAACGTCCCCCTCGCGACGTCGTGGAGCCACGTCTGTGGACTCTCACGGACGACACCGCCCGAGCTCTAAGCGACAAACGCACCCAATTGGCATACGACGAGTACCTACACATCGGTTGCTATGCCTTCTTCGACAGTTGCGCCAACGCGGCAATTGGCGAGGCTTTGGACACGCTGTCGCACGGCCCACCTCTACCGACAGAGCAGGCGGAAGCGATTGCCCTCATCCGAGCGGATCATCGCACCCACACAGCGACGGAGGAGGCCGCCCGTACTCGATTGGGCTTCCTCCGCCTCACCAAGGGCGGACAAACGAGCACAAACGCGGACCGCGTCTTTGCTGAACAGGCCCACGAGCGTTTCTGCCGACCACGCCCTACCACGGTCTCCGGCCCACTAGATGCGCTTCGCCAAGCGTTCATCGACCGCACGCTGGAAGTCAGCCTACACGCCGCCAGCAAGGCAGCCGCCGGAGCCGCCTTCGCTAAGGTCACACCGGACAAGCCTACCGGCCCCGATGCGCGAGCCCGCAAGGCCGCTGCCGACAAACGCAAGGCCGCCGGAGCAGCAGCGGCCGCAGCCCGCGCTACCCCTCCCCTCAAGCCGACCGACCCGGCTAAACCCTCGACCAAGAAATGACGGTGTGGCCCGCCGCGCCGATTCCTGCTCCCCGACATCTACCTTCATGCGCCACCGCGTGCGTCGAGGATGGCGGGAGTGGGAGCGCATCGGCGCGAGCGGCCAAGTCCTAAGTTGGACCCGCCATGGTGTCCGGGTGAAGTTCAAGCACGGCTTACGCCCCAAGCCCTTCAACCACGGCATCTCTATGCTAGACGCGACACCGGCCCAACTCGAGTTTCTAAACTCGGAACTCCCACGCTTCGAGGCATGCGGTGCGTGGGAGCGAACAAACAACCCTCGCTACGTTTCCCGGATGTTTTTGGTCCCAAAACCCGGATGCAACCAATGGCCGCTGATTATCGACCTTCGCGAACTCAACCGTTACTGCTCGACCTTCAACATGACATGCGAGACGCTCAAGCACCTACGTCACCTCTCGCGTCCGAGCGACTACTTCGTCTCCCTCGACCTTGCCGACGGGTACAACTTCCTTGGCATCCGGGAGGAAGACCGAGACATCTTCACGGTCAACTACCGGGGCACGCTATGGCGCCTCGCATGCTTACCGATGGGCTCGTCGGGCTCGGCTTACTATTTTTACAAGCTCACACAGGTGTTCACGAACCACCTACGTCGCCCCCCACCTCCCGCATCGGCGGCTACGCCACCCTACGCTGGCCGGCCTACCAAGCGCTTCCTTCGAAACGCTCGCTGGCGTGGGACCCGTCTCCTCCCCTACATGGACGACTTCCTGTTCTTGGCCGACTCTTACGACGACGCCTTACTACTTCGACAGCGCGTCCAAGACCTGCTCGACAGCCTCGGCCTACAACGCAACCCCCAAAAGGGTATCTGGACTCCAACACAAGTGGACGACCATTTGGGTCTAACGGTGGACCTCCAACGCGGAATGCTTCGCGCCCCTACCGCGAAACTTCAACAGCTCGCTCAGCAGGCCTCATCGCTGCTCGGTCGAGCAGCGTCGAACGCCCGATGGCTGCCCACACGACAGCTAGCGGCCTTCGCGAGAAAGGCCCAGTTTCTCTACCTCGCCATCGCCCCAGCACGGTTCTTTTTGCGAGAGCTCCACAACGTGTTAGCCACACGGGTTGGGTGGGGAGGACGCGTCCGCCTCACCCACCAGCTACGCCGCGACCTCGAATGGTGGCGCACGGTACCCACACAACACAACGGCCGGTCGATCTACAAGCCGATCGAGACCGCCTATCTTCACGCCGACTCAAGCGACTACGGTTGGGGCGACGTTCTGAACGAGGACTCCAAATACCAACCCCGCGGTTTTTGGACCGCTACCGACCGCCTTCAACACATTACGTGGAAGGAACTCCGCGCGGTGCGTCACGAAGTGGAATCTTTCCTACCGCAGCTCCGAGGCCGGCAAGTCCTCCTACACGAGGACAACACGGCGGTGGTCGCCGCCCTCACCAAGCTAACCTCGCGGTCACCCGTCATGATGACCGAGCTCCGTCGTCTATGGTTCCTCCTCGACAGCAACGACATCAACATCCGGCCACGCTACATCCGCTCGGCGGCCAATATTTGGGCCGACACGCTAAGCCGCGAGATGGACTATGAGGAGTGGCAGCTCAACCCTCGGGTCTTCGCCCACCTTCAGCGCCGGTGGGGCCCTCACACGATCGACCGTTTCGCTTCTATGCTCAACGCACAACTGCCCCGCTTCAACGCTCGTTGGCGGGACCCCTTGTGCGAAGACATCGACAGCATGCACCTCTCCGACGAGGCCTGGCGACGCGAGAACAACTACTGCAACCCCCCATGGTCTGCCCTCCCAGCCCTGGCCGCAAAACTCGCTCAAGCTCAAGCCGCGGCTACTGTCATCACGCCTTTCTAGCCAAACAAACCATGGTACCACGCGTTCGCCCGGTTGGCCACCGAAACTCTTCACTTCCCGGCGACACGCGACCTATTCTTTCCCGGCAAGCTCGGCAAGTCCGAAGGGGTCGGATCTCCCGCGTGGAGCATCGTGGCCTTTCGGCTCTAACCTCCGCGTGGCTCTACACCCGACGCGGAGCGATTGGCCGGGCACTACGCCCGAACCGATTAAATGCGCCTGTACCGCGCGAGACGCCTCTGCGTACATGATCGCCTCGCTACTGCCTGCGCCTCGGAACAGCACCGGCGCCCTGGTCCGCTGATCTAGCTGAAACTTTTCAAGGCCTCCTAGGATCACACTAGCTAGGGGTTACGGCGGTCGCTCTACTCAGCAACTCGCTAGCGCCCTCTACGTACGCGAGCTACAAAAGTGCGCTGCGGCAATTTTTTACTTTCTGTACACAGGAAAATATCGCCCCGCTACATGCCACTCCGGCCACAATGGTACGCTACACAGCGTGGTTAGCCCTGCTCGGGACAATCGCCGCCGGCTCGCTGCACCCCTACTTCTCAGCGGTTATTAAGTTCTTTCGCGACCACCAACGCCAACCTATTGCGGTGGGGGAGCTACTCCCTGACGCCCGGCGGGGCCTCGAAATGCTACAACACCGCCTTGTCCCGCTCACCTCGCGCCTCCCGCAACCTGCACCCGTTGCCCTCGCCATCTTACTGGCCGCCGACACTCTACGCCGCACCCTCCAGTGGACCCTTGTTGCCCTCCCTCAGCTACAACGTTTCAGAGCATGCTTAGCGGTTTGCGTCAATTACACCTTTTCTTGCCGCGCGGAAACTGGCGCCCGCTGCGAGACAGGCGACCTAATCGTCGACAGACCTTCGCAACAAATCTGTCTATTCGTACGCAAATCTAAGGGCGACCAGCGCCGCGACGCCAGCGACAAGCCCGTCATCGCTATCCATGTAGCCGCCAACCCAGTCCTCGCGGACCTGCTCGACTACTACACGGAGCACCGCGCCTTATTCTGCAAAAAAATCTACAAACGGCCACCCCCGCTCGCCTTCATGAGCTTCTCACCTGCTGAACCTTCCGCCGATTGGGGCGCCGCATCCACCATCTCCGCTTGGCTCTCCCTCGCCCTCCTCGCAGTCAACACGTCCGCGCCCGCCGGATTTAAATGGACATCGCACAGCCTACGGAAAGGCGCGGCGTCCGCTCCCAGCTGCATCGGCGCGCCCCTCCCCGTAATCAAATGTATGGGTGGCTGGGCCAAAAACAACTCTGTGACTGAAGGAAAGTATATTGACCCAACCATGACCCCAACCCCTGCTGCTTGGCGGTTCTTCGGCTGGCTCACTCCGCCCCCCCCGCAACACTAATTTTGGCTGTGCAAGCCTTTGGCTTTAGGTTAATGGCAAAGCGTGCCCTAGGGTAAATGGTCATATTGATTTGAATCTAGAGGTAAGCATATCCAATTTCCATGTGTACGGGACAGCAACACTAACGGTTACTGCCACCGTTAAAAGGCGGCGCGTCGCATCTGCAGGGCAACCGCCTCGCCTTGCAGTTAGACGCAACCAACGACCAACGACTTCCCCAACGGTCAGCTCTAGCTAGCCCGAGCCTTATAAGCCGTAGCTAGCCACGAGCCTAGGCACTCTCTGCTTTCACGCTCAGCAGGCCTCATCGCTGCTCGGTCGAGCAGCGTCGAACGCCCGATGGCTGCCCACACGACAGCTAGCGGCCTTCGCGAGAAAGGCCCAGTTTCTCTACCTCGCCATCGCCCCAGCACGGTTCTTTTTGCGAGAGCTCCACAACGTGTTAGCCACACGGGTTGGGTGGGGAGGACGCGTCCGCCTCACCCACCAGCTACGCCGCGACCTCGAATGGTGGCGCACGGTACCCACACAACACAACGGCCGGTCGATCTACAAGCCGATCGAGACCGCCTATCTTCACGCCGACTCAAGCGACTACGGTTGGGGCGACATTCTGAACGAGGACTCCAAATACCAACCCCGCGGTTTTTGGACCGCTACCGACCGCCTTCAACACATTACGTGGAAGGAACTCCGCGCGGTGCGTCACGAAGTGGAATCTTTCCTACCGCAGCTCCGAGGCCGGCAAGTCCTCCTACACGAGGACAACACGGCGGTGGTCGCCGCCCTCACCAAGCTAACCTCGCGGTCACCCGTCATGATGACCGAGCTCCGTCGTCTATGGTTCCTCCTCGACAGCAACGACATCAACATCCGGCCACGCTACATCCGCTCGGCGGCCAATATTTGGGCCGACACGCTAAGCCGCGAGATGGACTATGAGGAGTGGCAGCTCAACCCTCGGGTCTTCGCCCACCTTCAGCGCCGGTGGGGCCCTCACACGATCGACCGTTTCGCTTCTATGCTCAACGCACAACTGCCCCGCTTCAACGCTCGTTGGCGGGACCCCTTGTGCGAAGACATCGACAGCCTGCACCTCTCCGACGAGGCCTGGCGACGCGAGAACAACTACTGCAACCCCCCATGGTCTGCCCTCCCAGCTCTGGCCGCAAACCTCGCTCAAGCTCAAGCCGCGGCTACTGTCATCACGCCCTTCTAGCCAAACAAACCATGGTACCACGCGTTCGCCCGGTTGGCCACCGAAACTCTTCACTTCCCGGCGACACGCGACCTATTCTTTCCCGGCAAGCTCGGCAAGTCCGAAGGGGTCGGACCTCCCGCGTGGAGCATCGTGGCCTTTCGGCTCTAACCTCCGCGTGGCTCTACACCCGACGCGGAGCGATTGGCCGGGCACTACGCCCGAACCGATTAAATGCGCCTGTACCGCGCGAGACGCCTCTGCGTACATGATCGCCTCGCTACTGCCTGCGCCTCGGAACAGCACCGGCGCCCTGGTCCGCCGATCTAGCTGAAACTTTTCAAGGCCTCCTAGGATCACACTAGCTAGGGGTTACGGCGGTCGCTCTACTCAGCAACTCGCTAGCGCCCTCTACGTACGCGAGCTACGAAAGTGCGCTGCGGCAATTTTTTACTTTCTGTACACAGGAAAATATCGCCCCGCTACATGCCACTCCGGCCACAATGGTACGCTACACAGCGTGGTTAGCCCTGCTCGGGACAATCGCCGCCGGCTCGCTGCACCCCTACTTCTCAGCGGTTATTAAGTTCTTTCGCGACCACCAACGCCAACCTATTGCCGTGGGGGAGCTACTCCCTGACGCCCGGCGGGGCCTCGAAATGCTACAACACCGCCTTGTCCCGCTCACCTCGCGCCTCCCGCAACCTGCACCCGTTGCCCTCGCCATCTTACTGGCCGCCGACACTCTACGCCGCACCCTCCAGTGGACCCTTGTTGCCCTCCCTCAGCTACAACGTTTCAGAGCATGCTTAGCGGTTTGCGTCAATTACACCTTTTCTTGCCGCGCGGAAACTGGCGCCCGCTGCGAGACAGGCGACCTAATCGTCGACAGACCTTCGCAACAAATCTGTCTATTCGTACGCAAATCTAAGGGCGACCAGCGCCGCGACGCCAGCGACAAGCCCGTCATCGCTATCCATGTAGCCGCCAACCCAGTCCTCGCGGACCTGCTCGACTACTACACGGAGCACCGCGCCTTATTCTGCAAAAAAATCTACAAACGGCCACCCCCGCTCGCCTTCATGAGCTTCTCACCTGCTGAACCTCCCGCCGATTGGGGCGCCGCATCCACCATCTCCGCTTGGCTCTCCCTCGCCCTCCTCGCAGTCAACACGTCCGCGCCCGCCGGATTTAAATGGACATCGCACAGCCTACGGAAAGGCGCGGCGTCCGCTCCCAGCTGCATCGGCGCGCCCCTCCCCGTAATCAAATGTATGGGTGGCTTGGCCAAAAACAACTCTGTGACTGAAGGAAAGTATATTGACCCAACCATGACCCCAACCCCTGCTGCTTGGCGGTTCTTCGGCTGGCTCACTCCGCCCCCCCCGCAACACTAATTTTGGTTGTGCAAGCCTTTGGCTTTAGGTTAATGGCAAAGCGTGCCCTAGGGTAAATGGTCATATTGATTTGAATCTAGAGGTAAGCATATCCAATTTCCATGTGTACGGGACAGCAACACTAACGGTTACTGCCACCGTTAAAAGGCGGCGCGTCGCATCTGCAGGGCAACCGCCTCGCCTTGCAGTTAGACGCAACCAACGACCAACGACTTCCCCAACGGTCAGCTCTAGCTAGCCCGAGCCTTATAAGCCGTAGCTAGCCACGAGCCTAGGCACTCTCTGCTTTCACGCTCAGCAGGCCTCATCGCTGCTCGGTCGAGCAGCGTCGAACGCCCGATGGCTGCCCACACGACAGCTAGCGGCCTTCGCGAGAAAGGCCCAGTTTCTCTACCTCGCCATCGCCCCAGCACGGTTCTTTTTGCGAGAGCTCCACAACGTGTTAGCCACACGGGTTGGGTGGGGAGGACGCGTCCGCCTCACCCACCAGCTACGCCGCGACCTCGAATGGTGGCGCACGGTACCCACACAACACAACGGCCGGTCGATCTACAAGCCGATCGAGACCGCCTATCTTCACGCCGACTCAAGCGACTACGGTTGGGGCGACATTCTGAACGAGGACTCCAAATACCAACCCCGCGGTTTTTGGACCGCTACCGACCGCCTTCAACACATTACGTGGAAGGAACTCCGCGCGGTGCGTCACGAAGTGGAATCTTTCCTACCGCAGCTCCGAGGCCGGCAAGTCCTCCTACACGAGGACAACACGGCGGTGGTCGCCGCCCTCACCAAGCTAACCTCGCGGTCACCCGTCATGATGACCGAGCTCCGTCGTCTATGGTTCCTCCTCGACAGCAACGACATCAACATCCGGCCACGCTACATCCGCTCGGCGGCCAATATTTGGGCCGACACGCTAAGCCGCGAGATGGACTATGAGGAGTGGCAGCTCAACCCTCGGGTCTTCGCCCACCTTCAGCGCCGGTGGGGCCCTCACACGATCGACCGTTTCGCTTCTATGCTCAACGCACAACTGCCCCGCTTCAACGCTCGTTGGCGGGACCCCTTGTGCGAAGACATCGACAGCCTGCACCTCTCCGACGAGGCCTGGCGACGCGAGAACAACTACTGCAACCCCCCATGGTCTGCCCTCCCAGCTCTGGCCGCAAACCTCGCTCAAGCTCAAGCCGCGGCTACTGTCATCACGCCCTTCTAGCCAAACAAACCATGGTACCACGCGTTCGCCCGGTTGGCCACCGAAACTCTTCACTTCCCGGCGACACGCGACCTATTCTTTCCCGGCAAGCTCGGCAAGTCCGAAGGGGTCGGACCTCCCGCGTGGAGCATCGTGGCCTTTCGGCTCTAACCTCCGCGTGGCTCTACACCCGACGCGGAGCGATTGGCCGGGCACTACGCCCGAACCGATTAAATGCGCCTGTACCGCGCGAGACGCCTCTGCGTACATGATCGCCTCGCTACTGCCTGCGCCTCGGAACAGCACCGGCGCCCTGGTCCGCCGATCTAGCTGAAACTTTTCAAGGCCTCCTAGGATCACACTAGCTAGGGGTTACGGCGGTCGCTCTACTCAGCAACTCGCTAGCGCCCTCTACGTACGCGAGCTACGAAAGTGCGCTGCGGCAATTTTTTACTTTCTGTACACAGGAAAATATCGCCCCGCTACATGCCACTCCGGCCACAATGGTACGCTACACAGCGTGGTTAGCCCTGCTCGGGACAATCGCCGCCGGCTCGCTGCACCCCTACTTCTCAGCGGTTATTAAGTTCTTTCGCGACCACCAACGCCAACCTATTGCCGTGGGGGAGCTACTCCCTGACGCCCGGCGGGGCCTCGAAATGCTACAACACCGCCTTGTCCCGCTCACCTCGCGCCTCCCGCAACCTGCACCCGTTGCCCTCGCCATCTTACTGGCCGCCGACACTCTACGCCGCACCCTCCAGTGGACCCTTGTTGCCCTCCCTCAGCTACAACGTTTCAGAGCATGCTTAGCGGTTTGCGTCAATTACACCTTTTCTTGCCGCGCGGAAACTGGCGCCCGCTGCGAGACAGGCGACCTAATCGTCGACAGACCTTCGCAACAAATCTGTCTATTCGTACGCAAATCTAAGGGCGACCAGCGCCGCGACGCCAGCGACAAGCCCGTCATCGCTATCCATGTAGCCGCCAACCCAGTCCTCGCGGACCTGCTCGACTACTACACGGAGCACCGCGCCTTATTCTGCAAAAAAATCTACAAACGGCCACCCCCGCTCGCCTTCATGAGCTTCTCACCTGCTGAACCTCCCGCCGATTGGGGCGCCGCATCCACCATCTCCGCTTGGCTCTCCCTCGCCCTCCTCGCAGTCAACACGTCCGCGCCCGCCGGATTTAAATGGACATCGCACAGCCTACGGAAAGGCGCGGCGTCCGCTCCCAGCTGCATCGGCGCGCCCCTCCCCGTAATCAAATGTATGGGTGGCTTGGCCAAAAACAACTCTGTGACTGAAGGAAAGTATATTGACCCAACCATGACCCCAACCCCTGCTGCTTGGCGGTTCTTCGGCTGGCTCACTCCGCCCCCCCCGCAACACTAATTTTGGTTGTGCAAGCCTTTGGCTTTAGGTTAATGGCAAAGCGTGCCCTAGGGTAAATGGTCATATTGATTTGAATCTAGAGGTAAGCATATCCAATTTCCATGTGTACGGGACAGCAACACTAACGGTTACTGCCACCGTTAAAAGGCGGCGCGTCGCATCTGCATGGCAACCGCCTCGCCTTGCAGTTAGACGCAACCAACGACCAACGACTTCCCCAACGGTCAGCTCTAGCTAGCCCGAGCCTTATAAGCCGTAGCTAGCCACGAGCCTAGGCACTCTCTGCTTTCACGCTCAGCAGGCCTCATCGCTGCTCGGTCGAGCAGCGTCGAACGCCCGATGGCTGCCCACACGACAGCTAGCGGCCTTCGCGAGAAAGGCCCAGTTTCTCTACCTCGCCATCGCCCCAGCACGGTTCTTTTTGCGAGAGCTCCACAACGTGTTAGCCACACGGGTTGGGTGGGGAGGACGCGTCCGCCTCACCCACCAGCTACGCCGCGACCTCGAATGGTGGCGCACGGTACCCACACAACACAACGGCCGGTCGATCTACAAGCCGATCGAGACCGCCTATCTTCACGCCGACTCAAGCGACTACGGTTGGGGCGACATTCTGAACGAGGACTCCAAATACCAACCCCGCGGTTTTTGGACCGCTACCGACCGCCTTCAACACATTACGTGGAAGGAACTCCGCGCGGTGCGTCACGAAGTGGAATCTTTCCTACCGCAGCTCCGAGGCCGGCAAGTCCTCCTACACGAGGACAACACGGCGGTGGTCGCCGCCCTCACCAAGCTAACCTCGCGGTCACCCGTCATGATGACCGAGCTCCGTCGTCTATGGTTCCTCCTCGACAGCAACGACATCAACATCCGGCCACGCTACATCCGCTCGGCGGCCAATATTTGGGCCGACACGCTAAGCCGCGAGATGGACTATGAGGAGTGGCAGCTCAACCCTCGGGTCTTCGCCCACCTTCAGCGCCGGTGGGGCCCTCACACGATCGACCGTTTCGCTTCTATGCTCAACGCACAACTGCCCCGCTTCAACGCTCGTTGGCGGGACCCCCTGTGCGAAGACATCGACAGCCTGCACCTCTCCGACGAGGCCTGGCGACGCGAGAACAACTACTGCAACCCCCCCTGGTCTGCCCTCCCAGCCCTGGCCGCAAAACTCGCTCAAGCTCAAGCCGCGGCTACTGTCATCACGCCCTTCTAGCCAAACAAACCATGGTACCACGCGTTCGCCCGGTTGGCCACCGAAACTCTTCACTTCCCGGCGACACGCGACCTATTCTTTCCCGGCAAGCTCGGCAAGTCCGAAGGGGTCGGACCTCCCGCGTGGAGCATCGTGGCCTTTCGGCTCTAACCTCCGCGTGGCTCTACACCCGACGCGGAGCGATTGGCCGGGCACTACGCCCGAACCGATTAAATGCGCCTGTACCGCGCGAGACGCCTCTGCGTACATGATCGCCTCGCTACTGCCTGCGCCTCGGAACAGCACCGGCGCCCTGGTCCGCCGATCTGGCTGAAACTTTTCAAGGCCTCCTAGGATCACACTAGCTAGGGGTTACGGCGGTCGCTCTACTCAGCAACTCGCTAGCGCCCTCTACGTACGCGAGCTACAAAAGTGCGCTGCGGCAATTTTTTACTTTCTGTACACAGGAAAATATCGCCCCGCTACATGCCACTCCGGCCACAATGGTACGCTACACAGCGTGGTTAGCCCTGCTCGGGACAATCGCCGCCGGCTCGCTGCACCCCTACTTCTCAGCGGTTATTAAGTTCTTTCGCGACCACCAACGCCAACCTATTGCCGTGGGGGAGCTACTCCCAGACGCCCGGCGGGGCCTCGAAATGCTACAACACCGCCTCGTCCCGCTCACCTCGCGCCTCCCGCAACCTGCACCCGTTGCCCTCGCCATCTTACTGGCCGCCGACGCTCTACGCCGCACCCTCCAGTGGACCCTTGTTGCCCTCCCTCAGCTACAACGTTTCAGAGCATGCTTAGCGGTTTGCGTCAATTACACCTTTTCTTGCCGCGCGGAAACTGGCGCCCGCTGCGAGACAGGCGACCTAATCGTCGACAGACCTTCGCAACAAATCTGTCTATTCGTACGCAAATCTAAGGGCGACCAGCGCCGCGACGCCAGCGACAAGCCCGTCATCGCTATCCATGTAGCCGCCAACCCAGTCCTCGCGGACCTGCTCGACTACTACACGGAGCACCGCGCCTTATTCTGCAAAAAAATCTACAAACGGCCACCCCCGCTCGCCTTCATGAGCTTCTCACCTGCTGAACCTTGCGCCGATTGGGGCGCCGCATCCACCATCTCCGCTTGGCTCTCCCTCGCCCTCCTCGCAGTCAACACGTCCGCGCCCGCCGGATTTAAATGGACATCGCACAGCCTACGGAAAGGCGCGGCGTCCGCTCCCAGCTACATCGGCGCGCCCCTCCCCGTAATCAAATATATGGGTGGCTGGGCCAATAACAACTCTGTGACTGAAGGAAAGTATATTGACCCAACCATGACCCCAACCCCTGCTGCTTGGCGGTTCTTCGGCTGGCTCACTCCGCCCCCCCCGCAACACTAATTTTGGTTGTGCAAGCCTTTGGCTTTAGGTTAATGGCAAAGCGTGCCCTAGGGTAAATGGTCATATTGATTTGAATCTAGAGGTAAGCATATCCAATTTCCATGTGTACGGGACAGCAACACTAACGGTTACTGCCACCGTTAAAAGGCGGCGCGTCGCATCTGCATGGCAACCGCCTCGCCTTGCAGTTAGACGCAACCAACGACCAACGACTTCCCCAACGGTCAGCTCTAGCTAGCCCGAGCCTTATAAGCCGTAGCTAGCCACGAGCCTAGGCACTCTCTGCCTTCACGCTCAGCCAATCTAGGCTTCGCGCGAACCCACCCACCCAACCCTATAATCCTGCGCTAATTGACCCCCAGACCCTGCCTGTGGGTGTCTTTTGGCCAAATTATAAGCAAGCTGACATCTTTGGCAAAACGTGCCCTAGGGTAAATTTGGAAAACTATGATTTCAAATCGTATTCATTTTATATTATGATTGTCATGTCATCTCATTTTATGTCCTCACAGCAACCAGGCTTGTGACGCTGGACAGTTTTAAGGGGCCTCTGTGTCAGGGGTTGCCAAGCGACGTCCTGCTGCTTACAAATAATAGTAAAACACCGGCGATAACGTCAGCGCCACGTAAACCACTGACCACCCTTGACTTGAGTACATTTCAGGCCTGGTCACTAGGCTGCCAAAAGCGACAGGTGAAGGCCATGAGCGCGATGAACAGTACAAGTGGGCCTGTGCCCACCCTCGCTTCATCCGCTCCCGTGTTTTTCCCCCGAGACGTATTGAAGCGGGTAGTGGCGGAAGTACCGGCGGGGGCGCGCGCCGCTCTCCGCCTCGTCTGCCGCGATATGAAAGAAGCCGTGGCGGAGACAGAGGCGGAGGTGGGTTTGGCAGAGGGAGCACGCAACCGAATCCACATCAGCCAACTCATATATAGTGTCGAACAGATGGCGTGGGCTCTACAAGAGTTACGCTGCCCGCGACACGGCACGCTTTGCGCGGCCGCTGCGGGGCGAGGCAATTTGGAAGCGCTACAGTTCGCTCGGCAGTTCGGCTGCCAGTGGGGTCCGTCGACCTGCGCTGCTGCGGCAGCAGGCGGTCACATGGATGTCTTGCGCTGGGCGAGAGCGCAGGGGTGTCCATGGACGGCAAGCACTTGCGCTGCAGCCGCAGGCGGCGGACATCTTGAGGTCAGTCGAGTGCTGCTCATTGTTTTCGTTTTTTCATCAAAATAGATTATTTTATGTCGCGCAAAAGAGGTTCGGCTAAGTATGTTTGCCGACCCCCGCTCCCAACGAAACGACGTTTCGAGATGGTTTCGCGTTGTCATGAGAGACAGTGGGCTGGTGGATGCTGCTGTCCGCTAGGTGCTGGCCTGGGCGCGCGACAACGAGTGCCCCTGGAGCGCGAAAACGTGCACAGCTGCCGCCGGCGGAGGCCACCTCGCGACTTTACACTATGCGCGCCAAAAGGGCTGCCCTTGGAGCGTCGCCACTGTGGCAGTGGTGCGACTGATGCCCTCTTGCATCTCCGCCTTCACCACCATCATACTGCCACAGAGTGACATAGCTTTGACGCCCACCATTTGTCTAAAATCCACAACCCCTTTCTCTATCTATGTTTCTGTGTTCGAAGTGACTTATTTACAGCTTAAGTGATCCGGTGGTTGTGGGATTTATTTGTGATAGGCGGCGGGGGAAGGTAAAATGTCCGTGCTGGAGGAGCTGCTCACCCTACAGTGCCCCTGGGGAGACAGTGCGTGCACCGCAGCTGCAAAGGGCGGGCACAGTGCTGCGTTGGAGTTTCTGATGGCGCAGGGCGGCACTCCATCCGCTTCCACATGCGCTGCCGCTGCCCATGGCGGTCATCTGGACATGCTCCAGTCACTGAAAGCTATGGGATGCCCCTGGGACTCGCGCACCACTACTGCTGCCGCGGGGTCTGGCTGCCTGGAACTGTTGCAGTGGGTTCGTTGGAACGGATGCCTGTGGGGGGTGCAGGCAACGGTGGCGGCTGCTCGGCGTGGTCACCTCTCAATTCTGCAGTGGATGCGCTCCCAAGGGATCCCAATCAAAGTAAAAACATTCACAGCAGCAGCCAGTAGCGGGAGCTTCCCCCTGGTAGAGTGGCTGCTAGAGGAGGGGTGCCCTTGGGATGGCAGCACCTGCGCTGCTGCTGCAGAGGCGGGGCACTTTGGGTTGTTGCGATGGGTGAGGGAGAGAGGGTGTTGTTGGGACTCCCGAACCTCGGCGGCTGCTTCCGGGTATGGTAACTTGCATATACTGCAGTGGATCGCCCAGGAGGGTTGCCCATTCGACGAGGCCGCGTGCGCGAATGCTGCCAGGAACGGCCGCATGGACGTCTTGATGTGGTTGCGCACGCAAGGGTACAAATGGAACGAAGAGATCCCCGCACAGGCAGCTCAGGGGGGACACCTGGACATCCTGAAATGGGCCAGACTGGAGGGGGGCTGCCCTTGGGATAAGCGCACGTGCTCTTGGGCAGCGCATGGAGGCCACTTGGATGTTCTTATCTGGTGAGTCTCCCCCTTCCCCTTGTAGTCAACACATGCGTTCCTTACTTATCTTTCACTATATGCGCACTCTGAATGCTACCACTATATATTTATGTCTGATTGCGTGTGCGTATGTGTGTGTGCTAAGGGCCAGGGAGAATGGGTGCCCCTGGACAGAATCCACAGTGGTAAACGCAGTGCGGTGCGGGCACAGTCATGTGGTGGAGTGGGCTGTGCGTAACGGGTGCCCGTATAGCCCGGGCATGGAATCGTCGTCGTACCTTCAGAGCATCTGGGCCGGCACGGTGTTCATTGAGGAGGAGCATGAGGGGGAGGAGGACGAGGTGTGCTGCTTCCCATAACGATTAAGCAGAGGGAACAACGCTTAGGCAGACGGCGACTCCGGCGACGGTTCCCGCCGTATATGATTCATATTGAAACGAATAATGATCCATGTGTTAACTGATGGCTGCCATGCTTTTATTACTATGGATGTAATATAAGGGGAGGATATGCTAATGATGGAAACTCCGCATAAAGCAACTGGTTTTTTATAGTTTTTTTTTTTACTGTGCTCTGTTGTAGCGTGAATCTGACATGCCTTGCCAAAAAAGGGCGCCCACGTCTTACGGCATGGAACTCTTGAAGAAGTAGTCCAATGCGCCAAATGGAAGACTTCCTTCCGCACCCTCCGTGTACATGAACTCGTCCCTGAACTGGTTGAACTGGTTTACGGGCACCTGCGCAATTTCGCGCGCCCAGTCGCGGTCGCTGTTGTGGACAAAGTCTCGCAAGGGCACCTCGTGCAAGTTACGTCCCTGCTGCTTCAGGAAAGCTGCCCTGGGTGCCACCTACGTCGCAACAGTAGCGCATGTCTTGCATAAGTCAAGGTAGGTATCGAGTAGGGTTGGGCTCTGTATGTGATAGCGGTGCAGAGTCCCTATTGGTTGGTATGAGTAATGCCACCAGGAGCGTGGCTCGCACCTTCCCAAGCCTCATCAACGCATACGCAGGGCACTCGAGCAGGTCCGGCACATCTCGGCCCATCACTTTGCGAAGGAAGAACAGTTTTCTCTCCTCAGTTGAATAACTGCAACGCACCACACATGGTAAGTTCTCGCCATCCAGCATGCTGGCACTGGTATACGCTACATCGCAGCAACCACCCCCCTCTCTCCCTCCCCTCTGCAGAAGCGCTCAACAACCCTCAGTTGCTTGCCCACCTAAACTTGAGCGAAAGTATCCGTGGCTCTGCGACCAATAAGGACGCAATCTGCTCCTCTGACATACCACATTCCTGCACACGGTGACAGTCGTGTTAAATCTTACTCTGCCCGTTGGAGTCTCTGTGAACATCCTGAATACGCTAAATAGGGAAAATTTGCCTTTTCACTGCCTGAACATGCAGTCCTTCATTTCCTGTCAGCATTGCTTGCCTTAAGAAACTGCATTGTTGGCAAAACGTCAAGCTCCAGGTCAAGGGACAAGATATCTGGGGACAGAGTGATCATATTCCGAAGAGTTTCTTTCTTCAGGCCACACCCCTCCAGGGCGCTACACTTAGCCTGGACCTCTGTCTTGCTGTAAGTCAAGATCTGGCGGTGCACACGCAACCTCAGGTAAGTACACAAGGCGTAGGCAAATGAAATTGGTGTTTTGGGGAAAAGAAGAGTGGTAGGGGTGGTTACCTGTGGCCAGAGCCCTATCATTGCGCACGTCTCTTCGCGGCCCAGCTGCAGCATGCCACCTTCCAGCCAATGCACGAGCGGTTCGAGGTTGTGCGCGGGGGGGTGGAGGAAGATTGAGGGGAAGCGTTCAAGTATGAATGGCATCACCCGCCAGTTGACGCCCAGCTCGCTGCCAAGGAAGTTCGCCACGCATCCGACCTGCCATTTTCATAACATCGACCTTAAACACCGTTCCGCTTCACGGCATACTGCCACATACACTGACGTCGTAACATAGGTTTGTTACATGTCATTACATCGGCCCTGTAGGCAGATTGAAGATGCGGGGCTCTGATCACCTCATAAATAGATGCATGCAGCAGTTGAGGGCATTTAGCGAGCGTGTCGCTAAGTGCGGACTCCCTATCATCACATGCGTGACCGAACAACAAAGTTAGAACCACGCCGGCGTTCGTTGGGCCAGCTGCATATGACATTGTGTGTGTGGGGGGGGGGATTCCCCTCTGCTTCTCCTAACCCCTTTCCCCATTATCGTGAGCTTTGAAGGAATGCTGCATCCAATTTCCACATGGTGAAAGGGGCAGAGCATCGAACCTGACACCCATCGATTTCAAGAACTGCA
Organism: Tetraselmis chui; assembly: GCA_026401115.1. Taxonomy (NCBI): domain Eukaryota; kingdom Viridiplantae; phylum Chlorophyta; class Chlorodendrophyceae; order Chlorodendrales; family Chlorodendraceae; genus Tetraselmis; species Tetraselmis chui. The sequence goes on from JAPMLY010000092.1 coordinate 218,320, forward strand.
GCTTCGAAGCCACAGCCTTCCCACCAAGGCACAGCACTCCAGGGGCGTCACTCACAACCTTGCGTAGAGTAGATCTCTGGACGCAGTACACATCCCTAAGCCATGAATCATCTACGTATCTGTGTGCTGCGTTTTCATGCAAGTTTGAAGCCCACACGGGTTAGGAGCGAACCGTCGGCCGGCGCACGTACCTCCACTTCATATTGGCGCAGCGCTTCCACGACGGGAACGGCTTGTCCGTCGATATCGGGTAACGCCCCTTCTGTCTCCATTCGCTCCACGACAAGATAACACCGAAATTCGGATACGCCAAGGTCGGACAAGAACGAGCACAGGGCTTCACCTCTGCTGCTCTGCGGTTCTCGCGTCGGCCGTGCTACACTCGAGCTGGCCGCGCCGCTACCATGGCCGCGACTATCACGCCTCGCGCAGCAGGGAGGTAAACGGAGGCCGTGCCCCGTATTCGAAGGCACTCCAGCACCACTAAATTCTCGATAGCCGACTCCCAACGCCGTACACGGATTGACTCTCGACTGTCGCTGTTCTGGCGGTGCGAGGTGGAGCTGTCCGGCAGAGGCCACCAGGGTCGCCGTGGTCAGTGGATGATGCGTTGCACACCTCATTCTGGCCCCTGATATTGCGCAAACGCCAGTAGTTAAAATGTCCTGTGGCGAAAGTTAGGAAAGTTCCCCCCCCTCACAAAAGTGATTGGCAAGTACTGAGCTTCATCATCGACGACAGTAGGCTCCTTCTGCTCCTTCCCGAATTCCTCCTCTCATCGCTCACCGGTAGCGATAGTTCCCGCCAGCAAACGCCATTTTATATTTCGTAATCCCTCGATATTCTGACCGGTAGTTATGTCAGCCCGTACCAATATTGTCCCTTAAAAATCGACATCATCCGTCAAAAGCGACTACATCAGAACTACATCATCATCAGTCCAGCAGTGATTGCTTGCCGTGAACCGGCGGTGGATGATCGTCTCCTACTTTTTGCTTGGTGGCTTTATTCGCATCTTTTTATCCCGCAGGTAGAGCAGATATCGCAGAACGCGCCAGAACACTTAACAAAAAGCAGTAATCCTTACAGGTACTTTACGCAGGTACCGATGCCCGGCGCCTAACAGTACTGGGTACATCAAGATATTATTATGGTCAGATTGATTTGAATCTAGAGGTTTGCATATCCAATATCATGTGTACGGGACAGTAACTCTAGCGGTTACTGTTACCGTTAATATCGGCGCGTCTCGCCTGCAGGGCAACCACCTTGCCCGAACAGTTAGACGCAGCCAACGACCAACGACTTCCCCAACGGTCAGCTCTAGCTAGCCCGTGCCTTATAAGCCGTAGCTAGCCACGAGCCTAGGCACTCTCTGCTTTCGCGCTCAGCCAATCTAGGCTTCGCGCGAATGCAGTCTCGACTCTAGTAGTCGAGCAGGGTGTCAGTTTTACCTTTTCGTCCCATGCGCACTCGAGCGTCACGCGACACTTCCCCTCGTTCAGCTACGCAGTTCCCCAATATGCAGCCTGAGCAGTCTACGTCCGCCGCAGCGGCCGACCCTCACGCTACTACACTCGAACAACGCACAGCCGAGCAGATTCGTACGGCAGTTTTGGCATCGGAGCAACGGATTACTGAGCAGTTTTTGGCGGCTAACGCTGCCTTACTCGCTCAGCTCCGGCCGACGACAGCCACACCTGCTACTACTTATCAACAGCAGTCCATTCCCACCGACGCGACCACAGCGACGGAGGGTGGTAAGGAGGCCCCCGAGCCACCTATCGACCTGCTCGACGACGAACCCGACCCCTCCGCGGCCGAGTTTGTCGACTTCACCTACTACGGCGAAGTCATCCCGGCCGGCCTCGAACGTCCCCCCCGAGACGTCGAGGAGCCACGTCTGTGGACTCTCACGGACGACACCGCCCGTGCCCTAAGCGACAAACGCACCCAAGCGGCATACGACGAGTACCTACACATCGGGTGCTATGCCTTCTTCGACAGTTGCGCCAACGCGGCAATTGGCGAGGCTTTGGACACGTTGTCGCACGGCCCACCTCTACCTACAGAGCAGGCGGCAGCGATTGCCCTCATCCGAGCGGGCCATCGCACCCACACAGCGACGGAGGAGGCCGCCCGTACTCGATTGGGCTTCCTCCGCCTCACCAAGGGCGGACAAACGAGCACGGATGCGGACCGCGTGTTCGCCGAATTGGCACACGAGCGCTTTTGCCGACCGCGTCCTACCGCGGTCTCCGGCACATTGGACGCGCTACGCCAAGCTTTCGTCGACCGCACGCTTGAAGTCAGCTTACACGCTGCCAGCAAGGCCGCCGCCGGCGCCGCTTTCGCGAAGGTCACACCGGACAAGCCCAACGGCCCCGACGCTCGGAGCCGCAAAGCCGCCGCCGACAAACGCAAGGCCGCCGCAGCAGCAGCAGCCGCGGCACGAGCAACCCTCCCACCCAAGCCGACCGACTCGGCTAAAACCCCAAGCAAGAAATGATGGTGTAGCCCGCCGCGCCGATTCCTGCTCCCCGACATCTTCCTTCATGCGCCACCGCGTACGTCGAAAATGGCGGGAGTGGGAGCGCATCGGCGCGAGCGGCCAAGTCCTAAGTTGGATCCGCCACGGCGTACGTGTGAAGTTCAAGCACGGCCTACGTCCCAAGCCGTTCAACCATGGCATCTCCATGCTAGACGCCACACCCGACCAACTCGAGTTTCTCAACTCGGAACTACCACGCTTCGAAGCTTGCGGCGCGTGGGAGCGCTCTACGAACCCACGCTACGTCTCCCGGATGTTCTTGGTTCCAAAACCCGGATGCAATCAATGGCGCTTGATTATCGACCTTCGCGAACTCAACCGCTACTGCTCGACGTTCAACATGACTTGCGAGACCCTCAAGCACCTCCGCCATCTATCTCGACCGGGGGACTACTTCGTCTCACTCGACCTCGCCGATGGGTACTACACCCTTGGCATCCGGGAGGAAGACCGGGATTACTTCACGGTCAACTACCGCGGCACCTTATGGCGCCTCGCGTGCCTCCCCATGGGGTGGTCGGGCTCCGCCTACTACTTTTGCAAACTCACGCAAGTGTTTACGAACCACCTACGCCGCCCACCACCTCCCACGCCCGCAGCTACACCGGCCGGCCCACACCGCCCGTCCAAGCGCTTCCTCCGAAACGCGCGATGGCGAGGAACCCGACTACTCCCCTACATGGACGACTTCCTCTTCTTGGCGGACTCCTACGACGAGGCACTCTTACTTCGGCAGCGCGTCCAAGCCCTGCTCGACAGCCTCGGCCTGCAGCGCAACCCCAAGAAAGGTGTGTGGACGCCAACGCAAGTCGGCGACCACTTGGGCCTCACGGTGGATTTACACCGCGGCGAGTTTCGCGCCCCACTCGCAAAACTGCACCACCTCGCACAACACGCTTCGTCCTTGCTCGGACGAGCAGCGTCCAACGCACGATGGCTACCCACACGCCAACTCGCAGCCTTCGCGGGAAAAGCGCAATTTCTCTACCTCGCCATCGCGCCCGCCCGATTCTTTTTGCGCGAGCTCCACAACGTTTTGGCTACCCGTACCGGTTGGGGGGGACGCGTGCGCCTCACCCACCAACTCCGGCGCGACCTCGAGTGGTGGCGCACGGTACCCTCCCAACACAACGGCCGGTCGATCTACAAGCCCATCGAGACCGCCTATTTGCACGCCGACTCGAGCGACTACGGATGGGGGGCCGTCCTCAACGAGGACGCCAATTACCAAGCCCGCGGGTTTTGGAGCGCCACCGACCGCCTCCAACACATTACGTGGAAAGAGCTTCGGGCAGTCCGGCACGCGGTCGAAACCTTTCTCCCGCAACTCCGCGGACGACAAGTCCTCCTCCACGAGGACAACACTGCCGTGGTCGCCGTCCTAACCAAGCTAACTTCCCGGTCGCCCGTCATGATGACCGAGCTACGGCGTTTGTGGTTCCTACTCGACACCAACGACATCCACATCCGCCCACGCTACATCCGATCGGCCGCCAACGTCTGGGCCGACACGCTCAGCCGCGAACTGGACTCCGAGGACTGGCAGCTAAACCCTCAACTCTTCAACCACCTCCAGCGTCGGTGGGGCCCGCATACAATCGACCGGTTCGCGTCTATGCTCAACACGCAGCTGCCACGCTTCAACGCCCGCTGGCGCGACCCCTTGTGCGAGGACATCGACTGCCTACACCTCCCCGACTCGGCGTGGAGACGCGAGAACAACTACTGCAACCCCCCTTGGTCGGCCCTACCCGCACTCGCCGCGAAACTCGAACAAGCTCAAGCCGAGGCAACAGTCATCGCCCCCTACTGGCGAAACAAAACATGGTACCACGCGTTCGCCCGCTTGGCCACGGAGACCGTGCACTTCCCGGCGTCCCGCGACCTGTTCTTCCCCGGCAGGCTAGGCAAGCAAGAAGGGGTCGGACCTCCCGCTTGGAGCATCGTGGCCTTTCGGCTAGCACCCCCGCTTGGCTCTACACCCGACGCGGTGCGATTGGCCGAGCGATACGCCCGGACCGATTAAATGCGCCTGTACAGGACGTCCGCCCTCTGCGTACAGGACCCCCGCGCTACGAATTACGCCTCGAAGCAGCACAGTCGCCCTGGTCCTCCGAATTGGCTGAAACTTTTCAAGACCTCCTAGGATCAGATAAGCTCGGGGTTACAGCGGTTGCCCTACTCAGCAACTCGCTAGCGCCCTCGACGTACCTGAGCTACCAGAGCGCAATTCGACAGTTTTTTATTTTTTGTGCAGAAGAAAATATCGCCCCGCTACAGGCCACGCCGGCCACGATGGTCCGCTACACGGCCTGGCTAGCCCTCTTGGGAACGGTCGCTGCCAGCTCGCTGCAGCCTTACTTCAGCGCAATTAACAAGTACTTCCGCGACCACCGGCGCCAACCTATCGCCGTGGGCGAACTCCTGGCGGACGCCCGCCGTGGACTCGACATGCTACAGCGCCGCCTGCTGCCCACCGCCGCTCGCCTCCCGCTACCCGCACAAGTCGCGCTGAACATCCTACACGCCGCCAACACCCTACGCGGCACGTTCGCGTGGACCCCTGCTGCCCTCCCTCAGATGCAGCGCTTCAGAGCCTGTTTAGCGGTGTGTGTCAATTACACGTTTTTCTGCCGCGCCGAAACTGGCGCCCGCTGCCAGACCGGCGACCTAGTGGTCGACAGGCCCTCTCAACAAATCTGCCTGTTCGTACGTAAATCTAAAGGAGACCAGCGCCGCGACGCGGCAGATAAACCTGTCATCGCTATCCCGGTCGCAGCTAACCCCGTCCTGGCAGACCTGCTCATCTACTACACGGAACAGCGCGCGACTTTCTGCAAAAAATTTTACAACACGCCACCCCCACTCGCCTTTTGGAGCTGCTCCCCTGCTGAACCTTCCGCCGAGTGGGGCGCCGCGGCCACCATCTCCGCCTGGCTCACCCTCGCCCTCCGTACCGTCAACTCCGCCGCCCCCGCCGGTTTCAAGTGGACATCGCACAGCCTACGGAAAGGCGCAGCGTCCGCTGCCAGCTGCATCGGCGCCCCCCTCCCCGTAATCAAATTTATGGGTGGCTGGGCCAAAAACAGCTCGGTGACCGAAGGAAAATATATTGACCCAACCATGACCCCAACCCCTGCTGCTTGGCGGTTCTTCGGCTGGCTCACTCCGTCCCCCCCGCAACACTAATTCTGGCTGTGCAAGCCTTTGGCTTTAGGTTACTGGCAAAACGTGCCCTAGGGTAAATGGTCAGATTGATTTGAATCTAGAGGTTTGCATATCCAATATCATGTGTACGGGACAGTAACTCTAGCGGTTACTGTTACCGTTAATATCGGCGCGTCTCGCCTGCAGGGCAACCACCTTGCCCGAACAGTTAGACGCAGCCAACGACCAACGACTTCCCCAACGGTCAGCTCTAGCTAGCCCGTGCCTTATAAGCCGTAGCTAGCCACGAGCCTAGGCACTCTCTGCTTTCGCGCTCAGCCAATCTAGGCTTCGCGCGAACCCACCCACCCATCCCTATAATCCTGCGCTAATTGACCCCCCAGACCCCGCCTGTGGGTGTCTTTTGGCCAAATTGTAAGCAAGCTGACATCTTTGGCAAAACGTGCCCTAGGGTAAATCGCAGCACTGATGAAATCAGTCGCGGCGGGCAGCGACCGTACTCAATGCGCGCACAATGTCAGCCACTCATCAGAGTCTCAGACTGCAGTCCAGTCCCTCTCTGACAAGGCTGTGGGTTGTGGTATTGTCGCTAGCCTTTCCAATCGCCCAAGGAAGTAAAGCAACACTGAGCAAAAGCCGCCAGTGTCGCCACCCATTCGACGATATGTCTGTCTCCGTCGGTAACCACTTCAAAGGCCCGTACGAAGCCGAGCTGATCGAGACAGCGAAAGCGATCGCGACTCCGGGCAAGGGCCTCCTTGCTGCCGACGAGTCCACTGGGACCATTGGCAAGAGGGTAAAGACTTCCCCCGTCCCTTGTCAACTTCCTGAAATTTATCTCCCTCTCCCCCATAATTTTCAGTCTACCTAGGACGCCCCTGCGCGCCTCGGATCTGTCAGCCGAGTGTCCACGTCAGCGTTATGCCTCGTCGAGAACGGTTGCACTGTGACGTCTCTATCGCTCCCAGTGCGACAGCGTTTCGGTACCGGTCGCACGCCCTTCGCACTGGTTTGGCTTGAAACTCCCAGGCTATTGCTATTCATGCTGTGACAATGCGTTTAACGGCCATCCATTGTCCAACCACCAACTCAGCCGCCGAACTCCCCCCCCCCCCCCCCCCCCAATCGATAAAGATTTTTGAGACCTCGTGGTTCACATCGCGTCCTTGGACGTCCGCCCAGCGGCGGTTGGCCGTCGTAGGGGTGCACGCTCCTGAAAAGCTCAGTGTTCTTTCAAATCTGTAAATGTATATGATTTAATGTAAGGACCTGATTTCTCACCTTTGCCCTCGTTGCTCTCGTCGACGACGAGCAGCACCGTCCGCCTCAGTCCGCCGTGTTACCGGTGACGGGCGTATTGGCGTGTTGCGGGACAGCTGTCACCACTCTTTCCAATATCCACCCTTCCTTAAACCTTTAGCTGATTCCCTCTCAGCAGAGTCACCTCTTTGCTCTCTCTAATTCCAAAGCGCCACAGCACTGCTATGAGTGCTACTCTGCTACTCTTTCTCTTATTGCCATTCAGACTTATCAGCGCACATACTCCCTTCTGTCAGCACCAACCACTTATTTCTGTACATACATAACTTCCCGCAACTTTAGCCTGTTATTCACCCCCCGCATGTGTGCATTCCACTCACCACGCTGTGGGCACCTGCCACAGTTGTCGTCCATCGGGGTGGCCAATGAGGAGCCCAACCGTCGCGCCCTGCGCGAGCTGCTCTTCACGACGCCCAACTTTGAGAAGCACATCAGTGGCGTAATTCTCTTCGAAGAGACGCTATTCCAGAAGGCAGCGGACGGCACTCCCATGGTGGAGCTCCTGCAGAAGCGTGGCGTCATTCCTGGCATCAAAGTGGACAAGGGTGTGGTGCTGCTGCCTGGCACCAATGGCGAAACTGAGACCACCGGCCTAGATGGCCTTGGCGACCGCTGTGCCAAGTACTATCAGGTGGCGCCCTGCATATTCCTCACCGCCGCACACACACACACACACACACACACACACACACGCACGCACACACATTCCAGCCCAATTGGTGCTGTAGAGAGGAGCGTGGGTTGCTATGACAGGGGGACTTTATCCGGGGAAGGCTGAAGTGCTTGCATGGGACAGGCGGGGGCGCGCTTTGCCAAATGGCGCGCGGTGCTTAAGATTGGCCCCACGGAGCCCAGTGAGCTTTCCATTCATCAGAACGCGGTGGGGCTGGCACGCTATGCGGTTATCTGCCAGCAGAACGGGCTTGTTCCCATCGTGGAGCCGGAGATCCTCTCGGACGGTAGTCACTCCATTGAGGTGTGCGCGGCGGTGACGGAGCGGGTGCTCTCCGCCTGCTACAAGGCGCTCATCGACAACCATGTGCTGCTTGAGGGTACGCTTCTGAAGCCCAACATGGTGCTCCCTGGCGCGGAGGCCGCGGCAGTGGACCCGCGACATGCGGCCGCGCTCACGCTGCAGACACTGCGTCGAACGGTGCCGCCCGCTGTGCCAGGCGTCGTGTTTCTGTCGGGCGGGCAGAGCGAGGAGGGCGCGACCGCGCACCTGAATGAGATGAACAAGCTGGAGGGGCGGCCTTGGGTGCTGTCATTCTCCTTTGGTCGTGCGTTGCAGGCGAGTGTGCTCCGCACGTGGGGTGGGAAGGCAGAGAATGTGGAGGCGGCGCAGGCGGCGTTCGCGAAGCGCACAGAGGCCAACGGGCTGGCTACGTTGGGCAAGGCGCCGATGGAGGCCGCGGGTGAGTCGCTCTACGTCAAGGACTACAAATACTGAGCCTCGCCTGCCCGTTCATCTGGAAGCTGCGAGCTGGGCTTGAGGGGGGTGGGAGAGATTGGGAGGGGGCACAGGTGAGTGGGTGGGTGTGAGTTGAAAGGCGCGGAGCTGTTGGGTGATGGTACTGGGTAGCAGAGAGACTGTCTCAGCGCGTCAGCATATGTCGAGTGGCAGAGGTGTTCCAGACTCTAGGCGTATTTGATCGACAGGAGTGTGGAATGCATCCGGTAGTTACTTCTCGGTTTAACACATGCCGTGTGCTGCCTGCCAGCCTGAGAAATATACGATTTTGAATTTTGTAAGGAGAATGCGCGTTTGGTCAGACCTCATCTCTGCATGGTTATTGATTGGGACAGACAGGCTGCACGGCAAGCACTGCTGGCACCATGTGATAGCTGCTGGTGGCATGGCAGGCACAGGAGATGGTTGGGGTCACTGTGGAGGACTCGTGAGGACATTGCTGGCTGCTCCTCTGTGGTGCACCATCGCCCACAGCAGGTAATCGGTAACCCACTCCAGCGAAGTGAGCTGAGGAGCGCTGGCACCCGACTGGTTAATTGCTAAGGTGCGCTATCTGTGGCTGCCTGCGATCGGCCTCTTGCTTTCATTATGTCTGTGCTCTTATCTCTGAGTGAGGAGCACTTTGGGTACGTGTGTGGAGTGCTTGTTGGCACATATTTCGTTACCAGTGGCGAGTCGATGCCTTTACAGATAATTTAGTCTCAGCGTATTTCTTGTCGCAATTTGTTCATGTATCAATATTGCGTGTTTCTGGACAGATATATGGTAACCATTTTGCGCGCACGAAACACTGGTTTGCAACATAAAAAGAGTTCCAAAAAAAAAAAAAAAACTCTCTCACAAGTCCGCACGATGCTTGCCCTGGCAAGGCAACGGTGCAACGTTATGTCGCTGTTTGAGCACTAGCTACTAGATCAAGTACATGTGTATGAGGATATATGGTACCGCTGATTTACCGAGAGATAGAGAAGTACACTCTTCCCATAAAGTCCGTTACTAGCGGCACGCATTTAGTTACCCGCCACGCACTGCCGCGATGGCCATGCAATTCCATTGGGGGATAGAGTGATGATTTTTCAACAACACACCACGGCGCGTTGTTCACTAACGTGAGCACCTCTATCGGCACGCCCCAATTATTATGGGCACACACGTTGGATTTGCAGCCCATATTTTGCAGGCCGAAACTCGTGCATGTGCAGGTTATGCACGCCTCTATGCGTGGCTCGGTGCACGTAGTATCGCGACAAGCCGGGAGACTATTCGACATTGGGCTCTCATCATGTTTGCACAATTGCACGAGTATCCGCCGAGTGTGTTGCGCCCGGCCGCCTGCACAGCGGCAATACCGAGAATGGCATATCGTGTGCACTAGGTTTTCTTGCCTCATGCCCGAAAATACAACCAAGGAGCACGGGCTAGGGACCTATTGGGCTTGAGGGGCGGTTGACTTGAAGTGTAAACACCTTAGCGCGCGGATCGATGGCCATTGAAGCTTGCGCATCGCCGGGCGTAAAAACTGGCGGGGAGCTTTCAAAGTACCCTAGCACGGGCCTTCATCTGGCCGGCGGCAAAGGGCACGGCACCATGCCATCATGGGGTATGAAATGGGCAACGCCGTGAGTAGACGAAATATAGAGCGCTGACGGTTGAGCGTATTGGCGGAGCGGGTGTGCGGGTACCACCTGTCCAAGGGTTGCTAGCCCCGCGCGAATGTGGCAGATTTTCAAACCCTAAAAACATTAGTTGGCTGCACGAGGGCGTGGATGACATCGGACGGCGAATTTGACGCGAAAACCAGTCGGTAGGGGTAAAATGAGCCGTAAACTTAAGTTTATTTGGGGGAAGGGCTTCCATTTGCAACTTAGTTTGCTCAAATCGGACACGGTACGGCAAAGTTGGGCTTCTTTAAGCCTCCCAAGCTGTGGGTTTCCGGCCCCTATCCCACCTACGTCAAGCATCTTAACGGCACATGCCGTCACACCCACTTGCTCCCATGTTTGCGGACAACATGTTGGGATCATAAAAACCGCATGTTGTGTCGCCGATTTCGGGAGTATTCACGAGCCAAAGTGTGGAAGATCCGAATTCCGGGGCGCCCGAATCGGGGTTGACCCGCAAACCCTAATACGTGAGATCGTAGCCGTGCCATGCCCCATTTGTGCCCCGCGTCCCCCTTTACTTCACTGTCAACTCAAGTTTCGGTCCGCCTTTTCAAGGAGCTAAAGTACAGTTAAGCCCTAGAACCCCTACATGATAAACACCCGCCCTACGCGAAAGGCCATGTTTCACTAGTAACGGATTTTATGGGAAGAGTGTAGTTTCGTTTCCACCTTTTATTCATATTCGCTGTGAAACTGACATCGATATCCTCAATTTCTCCCTCAACCACGTTCCACCCGCATTTGATTTGTGTTATTAGCAGTCGGCAAGGACGAGACAAGCTGCCACACTCGTGTTTGTGAGTCGATAGATTGCATGCACATTCACCTTGACACGTGGTAGGTCATCCCACGTATCCATACCTTATTCCGACTACCAATTCACCCCCTTGATCTGCCATGGAAGAGTTAGAGTTCCATCGTCCCTGGGACGTTGCGGCAAACGAAAGAGTAAATGGGCGTGTTCGGTCATAGCCTACCCATAGGGAGACTCGGGAGAACACACAGAAAGGAAATAAGTACTTTCTCATCTACCGATGCATTGTAGTCGCGGCATTCGTTTATTTGATGAATTTTCGAATCCGTTCTTCTCCTTCTCCTTGCAAAACTTGCTTGTCCACCCCGTAATCCGTTGCGACGTAGCTCATCAACAATACTGACTCGACCTGAAGGTAGGTTTACATACACCGACTCAACAAGTCAACACGGCCACAATCGCGTGTTACACGCATTTCTGGGAATTGGATTGTCGGATTCCTGAACGTCACTCATCAGTAGTCGGCTGCCTCGCACACTTTCTCTTATTTTTATGTCGGGTCGTTGACTTCACTAATGGAGAACATGGTGCTGCTATATGTGATGCACGTCAGCACGTCAAATGCATGACGAAGTCCATCATCAAAAAATACATATAGTAATGCATTATTTTAGTTGACTTCGAAAGCGCGGGGCGCCCGCCGGCGGCGCAGCGGCGGCGGCCCCGGAGAGGGGTGCGCTCGCAGGCCCGTCGGCACCTACCTCTACCTCCACGCGGTGGGCGCTGGTAACCCCATAGCCGTGCCAGGCCTGGCACGGTAGGGGGCTGAACGAGGTACCGGCAGCTGCGATCCGCGGGATCAGCAGCTGTCGGGAAGCCCTGTACGGAGGCTTTTGGAAAAACATAATATCCGTACACCGGCACAAGGATCTCCCGCTCGGCCAGTCCGATATGTCTTTTTCGCGACTAAATACTCGCAGATACTCTCCCGACGATGGGGCGGGGGCGGCGTTTGCGAAATATTTTTTGGCGAAAAGGGGTACGGACGGATCAGCGGAGGGACGAGGGTGTTGGAGCTAGCGGCGGACAGCTGGGAAGCAGCGCTAGGGACAGCGCTCGCTAGTAGTCGCCAGCCCTGCGAGAGCCTTAGGTCTCCCTTGGGGGCGAGGCCTGATGCTACGCAGGACGGAGGCTAGTCGCAGCCGGAGGAGCGGCACGGTCTGGCGGCGGCGGTCCTTAGGATCGCCCGCCGCCGGAAAAGCCCGGTACGGGGGGTTTTTGGAAAAATTCCCGTACCCACCATCTTTTGAGGACCGGCGACTCGATCCCTGTGTTCTTCCAACCCCTTCCCTAGTCGGTACCCCGTTATCGATAGGCTGCCTCAGGCAATGTGCCTAGGGTTATCGTAACGGCACACTGCTCGTAAAGGCGGCCCCCTAACAACGTAAACCACCGGGGGAGGGTACGGACGGCCACAGCGCGATCAGATAGGTGTTGGAAACAGACGGGAAAAGGACAGGGGACATGAGAAAATCTGGCTCGGGGGCAGGAGAGCCAGCCGGACACCGTCTGCAGCCTAGTTATTTTCTCTTCTCAGCCCCCGAAGGAGGAGAGAAGACTCGGCTAGGTGGCGAGCTGCGTCGGGAGGAGCGGCTAATACCTCGGGCGGGGTTGAGCACGAATCGAGGCGGGACCGACGACGACCTATGCGAGGGGGGTTTTTCACCTGCCTTTCCCCCCAAGCTCCGGCACGACCGGAGTCGCACGGGAGCCGAGGTCAGGCAGGTTCGCCTCGACAAGCTCAAGCTGGACAGCCTTGCTGATCAGCGACCCCGCAGCGGTTGGAGCAGGCCGCGTAACGTGGAGATTAGCGACATTTTATTTTTCATATTGTATCCAAAAAAATTACGTATAGATCAGAAAATAATAAATACCTGGATAGATACGGGTATGTTTTAGACGGTATCGTTACTGCCATTGGAGAGGTTGGGATTAGTGGTTCACGTTCTACCTCACGCTTAGAAGTCCAACAACAAGTTGAGCATAGCAAAAGGGGGGGCCCAGAGACAGCAGCCGGTTCTTACTGGTATTGTTGTAAACAATTTCAATTCAAATTTCGAAAGCGCGGGGGATGGGGGGATTGAAACAGTATGTATGTGATAATGAGGATGTGATGCCCTTCAACAAGCACCAATGATATGAGCGGCATTGTTATCTCAGTGTAGCATGGCATGATGACATCTTATGGTAAGATTGATTCGAATCTAGAGGTTTGCATATCCAACTTCCATGTGTACGGGACACTAACACTAGCGGATATTGTTACCGTTAATAGCGGCGCGTCGCACCTGCAGGGCAACCACATCGCCTCGGCAGTTAGACGCAACCAACGACCAACGACTTCCCCAACGGTCAGCTCTAGCTAGCCCGCACCTTATAAGCCAGAGCTAGCAACGAGCCTAGGCACTCTCTGCTTTCGCGCTCAGCCAATCTAGGCTTCGCGCGAATGCAGTCTCGATTCTCGTAGTCGAGCAGGGTGTTAGTTTACCATCGTCCCATGCGCACTATGCGTCACGCGACACGTCCCCTCGTTCTCCTACGCACTTACGCATCATGCAGCCTGAGCAATCTACGTCCGCCGCAGCGGCCGACCCTCACGCTACCTCGATCGAACAACGCACAGCCGAACATATCCGTACGGCAGTTTTCTCTTCGAAACAACGGATTATTGAGCAGCTTTTGGCGGCTTACGCTGCCTTACTCGCACAGCTCCAGCAGCCTACAACCACACCCGCTACTACCGATCAACAATAGTCCATTCCCGCCGACGCAACCCTAGCGACGGAGGGTGGTAAGGCGGCCCCTGAGCCACCTATCGACCTGCTCGACGACGAACCAGAACCCTCCGCGTCCGAATTCGTCGACTTCTCCTACTACGGCGAAGTCATCCCGGTCGGCCTCGAGCGTCCTCCACGCGACGTTGACAAGCCACGTATGTGGACATTGACAGACGACACCGCCCGCGCTCTAAGCGACAAGCGCACCCATGCAGCCTACGACGAGTACCTCCACATAGGTTGCTATGCCTTCTTCGACAGTTGCGCCAACGCGGCAATTAGCGAGGGCTTGGACACGTTGTTGTACGGCCCACCTCTATCGGCAGAGCAGACGGCAGCGGTTGCCCTTATCAGAGCGGGTCATCGCACCCACACAGCTACGGAGGAGGCCGCCCGTACTCGATTGGGCTTCCTCCGCCTCACCAAGGGCGGACAAGCGAGCACGGATGCGGACCACGTCTTTGCCGAACTGGCCCACGAACGCTTCTGTCGCCCACGCCCTACCGCGGTCTCAGGCCCACTGGATGCGCTCCGCCAAGCGTTCGTCGACCGCACACTTGAAGTCAGCCTTCATGCCGCAAGCAAGGCAGCGGCCGGCGCAGCATTCGCCAAGATCACGCCGGACAAACCAATAGGCCCCGACGCCATGGCCCGCAAAGCAGCCGCCGACAAGCAAGGTAGCAGGTACAACAGCAGCAACAGCCCGCCCAACCCCTCTTGCAAAGCCGACCGACCCGGCTCGGCCACCGCCCAAGAAATGATGGTGTGGCCCGCCGCGCCGATTCCTGCTCCCCGACATCTTCCTTCATGCGACATCACGTGCGTCGAAGATGACGGGAGTGGGAGCGCATCGGCGCGAGCGGCCAAGTCCTATGTTGGATCCGCCGTGGGGTACGCGTCAAGTTCAAGCACGGCGCACGCCCCTTGCCTTTCAACCACGGCATCTCTATGCTAAACGCTACACCATCCCAACTCGAGTTTCTAAACTCGGAGCTCCCACGATTCGAAGCTTGCGGAGCGTGGGAGCGCTCGGACAACCCTCGCTACGTCTCCCAAATGTTTGTAGTCCCCAAGCCCGGATTCAATCAGTGGCGCCTCATCATCGACCTTCGAGAACTCAACCGCTACTGCTCCACGTTCAACATGACCTGCGAGACTCTGAAGCATCTCCGCCCTCTCTCCCGCCCGGGCGACTATTTTGTCTCCCTAGACCTCACCGACGGGTACTACACCCTTGGTATCCGGGAGGAAGACCGCGGCTACTTCACAGTCAACTACCGCGGCACCCTTTGGCGCCTCGCTTGCCTTTTGATGGGTTGGTCCGGCTCGGCATACTACTTTTGCAAGCTAACACAGGTCTTTACGAACCACCTACGTCGGCCCCCGCCGCCTACGCCGGCATCTACACCGGTCGCGCGCCCGTCAAAACGTTTTCTCCGGAACGCTCAACGGACGCGACTCCTTCCTTACATGGACGACTTCCTTTTCTTGGCCGATTCGTACCACGACGCGTTGCTCCTTCGCCAACGCGTCGAAGCCCCACTCAACAGCCTAGGCGCAATCCCAAGAAAGGCGTATGGACGCCGACGCAAGTCGGCGACCATTTAGGCTTAACAGTGGACCTACAACTCGGCATGTTTCGCGCCCCACCCGCAAAACTACAACAGCTCGCCCAACACGCGTCATCCCTACTCGGCCGGGCGGCCTCAAACGCCCGGTGGCTACCCACTCGCCAACTCGCGTCCTTCGCGGGAAAAGCCCAGTTCCTCTACCTTGCTATTGCGCCCGCACGCTTCTTTTTACGCGAGTTACACAACGTCTTAGCCACACGCAGTGGCTGGGGGGGACGCGTGCGACTCAACCACCAGCTACGACGCGACCTTGAATGGTGGCGTACGGTGCCAAGCCAAAACAACGGTCGGTCCATCTACAAACCCGTCGAGACCGCCTACCTCCACGCCGACTCTAGCGATTATGGCTGGGGAGTTGTCCTGAACGACGACCCCAACTACCAACCGCGTGTTTTTTTAAGCGCTACCGACCGGCTGCAACACATCACATGGAAGGAGCTTCGCGCGGTTCGACACTCGGTCGAGTCCTTTCTACCCCAACTGAAAGGCCGGCAAGTCCTCCTACCCGAGGACAACACGGCAGTTGTCGCCGCCCTAACCAAGCTTACCTCCTGGTCACCCGTCATGATGACCGAGCTCCGGCGCTCATGGTACCTCCTCGACACCAACGACATCCACATCCGCCCGTGCTACATTCGGTCGGCCGCGAACGTGTGGGCGGACGCACTCAGCCGCGAATTAGACACAAAAGACTTGCAGCTCAATCCCCGCCTATTCGCACACCTTCAAGAACGGCGGGGCCCCATACTATCGACCGGTTCGCGTCCATGCTCAACACCCAGCTCTTGCGGTTCAACGCCCGATGGAGGGACCCCTAGTGCGAGGACGTCGATTGCTTACGCCTTCCTGACACCACCTCGCGCCGCGAAAACAACTACTGCAACCCGCCTTGGACCGCCCTACCGGCACTCGCCGCCAAACTAGACCAATCACAAGCGCCAACGACCGTCATCGCCCCCTATTGGCCAAACAAGACGTGGTATCACGCCTTTGCTCGCCTCGCCACCGCGACCTTGCACTTCCCAGCGTCCCGCGACCTTTCCTTTCCCGGCAAGCTCGGCAAGCGCGCGGGGGTCGGACCTCCCGTGTGGAGCGTCGTGGCCTTTCGACTAACACCCCCTCATGGCTCTACACCCGACGCGGAGCCATAAGCCGGGCTTTACGCCCCGCCCGGGGGTGGTCTCCAGCACCGCCGATTCGCCCTCCGCGTACCGGCCCACCCCGCTACCGCCTACAGACAGACTCAGCACATGCCTCCTGGTCCTCCGAAATTGCTAAAACTTTCCAAGGCCTCTTGGGAACCGATAGGCTTTGGGTTACGGCCATCACCCTGCTCAGTAACTCGCTAGCGCCGTCTACGTACGCCAATTACGACAGCGCGCTACGCCAGTTTTTTGCATTCTATACATAAGAAAATATCACCCCGTTACAGGCTACGCCGGCTACTATGATTCGCTACACCGCTTGGTTGGCCCTATTAGGCACAGTGGCCGCGAGCTCACTGCAGCCCTACTTTTCCGCAGTCAACAAGTTTTCCGTGACCACCAGCGCCAACCCATCGCGGTAGGTGAACTACTGGCCGACGCAAGGCGCGGCCTCGAAATGTTGCAACACCGCCTCATACCGGCCGACACACGACTCCCGCTACCCGCCCCGGTCGCCCTCGACATCCTACTGGCGGCCAACACGTTACGCGCCAACCTCACGTGGTCCTCCGCCACCCGTACCCTGCTGAAGCGTTTTCGAGCATGCTTAGCGGTGTGCGTCAATTACACATTACATTGTCGCGCAACAACCGGCGCCCGCTGCTAGACCGGTGACATCACCGTGGACAGACCTTCTCAGCAAATTTGCATGTTTGTCCGCAAATCTAAAGGCGACCAGCGTCGCGACACCCGCGACAAGCTCGTGTTCGCGATACCTATTGCCGCTAACCCCATCATGGCAGACCTCCGGGACTACTACACGCAGCACCGCGCCGCTTTCTGCGCGACCTACTACAAGCGACCACCCCCCCCCCTTGCAGCCTTTTGGAGCTTCTCACATGCTGAAGCCTCCGCCGACTGGGGGGCCGCGTCCACAATTTCCGCATGGCTCTCCTTCTCACTTCGCACAATCACCACTTCCGCGCCCGCCGGCTTCAAGTGGACATCGCACAGCCTCCGGAAAGGGGCCGCTTCCGCTACCAGCTGCATCGGCGCTCCCCTCCCCGTAATCAAATACATGGGTGGCTAGGCCAAGAGCAGCTCCGTGACCAAAGGAAAGTACATTAACCCCACCATGACCCCAAGACCTGCTGCTTGGCGTTTCTTCGGTTGGCTCGCCCCGTCCCCCCCGCAACACTAATTTTGGTTGTGCAAGCCTTTGGCTTTAGGTTACTGGCAAAACGTGCCCTAGGGTAAATGGTCAGATTGATTCGAATCTAGAGGTTTGCATATCCAACTCGAGAGGTAATTGATGAAAGATGTTTCACTGCTGTACTTGGGCAGTAGATGTTGTAAATGAACAAAGGAATTGTTAAAAGGTTCTGTCACCTCCCTCTACTGCACTGGGCTTAAATAGGTTTCAGCCCAGACTGGTTACGCCTGCAAGCTATGCTTACGTGTCAGGCGTTAGTGCTGTTCAACCGTCGTCATCTGCCTCGAGACGCGGCCTGCCTAGCATTGGGTTTCACGACGCGGCTCCTTCTGCATTGGAGAGCTCGTTCTGGCGCGTCATCTGGCTAGTTAGATTAATTATGCATATCTGTACGTACCGGGAGGTACTGGTCGTACTGTAGCATCAGCACCATTACAATATTGCAGTAGCGACGTACCCACGAGTATACGTCCGTCCTGTGGAAAAGCACGAATTGGAATTCGTAACGAGTACCTGTACAATGTCCTGCAATGTACTGTTGCAGGACTGTACTCGTCACACTCGTACCCTCCCCCTCTTGACAGATCAATGAGGTCGCCGCGAGGCAGACCTCCGTGGTTCTTGGCTCCTTTACTGAAGCAATTACTGGGACTCAGGAATGCGCGCTGGGTGAGCGTGCATAAAATCAATGTACGCCTGAGTCTTGGCGAACTTGCGCCATTGGGGCGTCTCCAAGAATTCTTGTAACGCAACTGTTCGATGCACCTCGTTCAATCGGTGCCAGACAGGTGGAATGTCGTCATCACTGAAATGCGTCATGAAGAGCAAATATTTGCCTCGTCGCCCAGGTAGCGACTTGATGCACACAGCAGAGATGTGTGAGATGTCAAACTCCTCGTCGTCTCCTTCAGGGACAGTCACCGGGACAGCTGGCCGTAGCAGAGCGGTAGAGCAGGGTCTTAAGTTGTTAACGTGGAACACAGGATGTAAGCGTACTGTCGCTGGAAGTTTTAATCTGTAACTGTGTTTCCCAATCTGCTCCTCCACTGAAAAAGGGCCAAGCTGTCTGTCTCTGAGTTTCCTGTTCGGCTGTCCTCGCAGAAAAAGATTTGCTGTGACGACTGACACCTTGTCTCCCTTAGCGAAGTGTGGCGCTGTAGACGGTTCTGTGCGCGCTTGCATCTCGTTCTTGTGTAGTTGTAACACTGAGCGTACCAAGCTGTGTACTTCCTGTAACAATCTCAACCGTTCTGTTGCGTCTTGCGAAAAAGGAATCGATGGTCGCATGCTGAAGAGCAGGTCAGGAGGCTCCTCAGGAGAAAAACCAAAGTTAGCCTCGAACGGCGTGTGCTCAATTCCAAGTGCACGCGAAGCGTTGTACGCAAACTCCACTTGCGGTAAAAGTGTCGACCAGTCAGAGCCATCATAGCAACAGAAGCAACGAAGAAGCTGCTGAAACGTGCTGTTCACGCGCTCTGTCAGTCCGTCTGTTTCTGGGTGTCGGCTGGTAGACATGTTTAGTCGCGTTCCAAGGCGTCTCCACAATGTCTGCCAGAAGGCGCTGACAAATTTCGGGTCGCGGTCACTGATCAGCACTCGGGGCAGTCCATGTAAACGGTAGACTCCCTGTAAAAACAAAGTTGCAGTTTCTTCGGCAGTAATCGACTCTGTGCATGGCAGAAAATGGGCCATTCGAGTTAGATGGTCTACTACAATCAGCACACTGTTAAAGCCGTTGCTCTCAGGCAAGTGTGTCAGGTAGTCAAGACCAACTGTGTGCCACGGTCTGGGTGGAACAGGTAACGGGTAAAGAGTCGCGGCCATCTGAGGTCGAATCTTCGCTCGTCGGCACACGACGCAGCGTTCACAAAAATCTTTCACATCTTGGCGGATTCGTTTCCACCAGAATCTGTCGAGTGCTTTAGCAAGAGTGCTAGCAACTCCTCTGTGACCGGCTGACGAACTTTCGTGCAGCTCTGCGATCAATTTCAGTCGGAGCTCAGAGTTCTGTGGAATACAGAGGCGATTGAGACGCCAAAAGTACCCGTCTCTGGCTTCTATCCGGCTGTCTCTTGTCCACTCACCATCGTCCCCATAAAACGAATCTCGTGAGAACCCCTCGCGAATGAGATCAGCGAACTCAGGGCTCAGCTGCAACGCGTCAACAGTCAGTGAATTTAACTGTGCGTCTTCAAACAGCAGCTGGGACTTCCGTCGTAATTCTCGATCTGACGGAACCTCGCCATCCCAAAATAAGGGTACTGTGGCCTGAGGTACGAAGTCTGGTCGCCGGCTTAACGGGTCAGCTTCGTTCAGAGCTCCCTTGCGATATGCAAGTGTCATCGAGCCCACAAACGGTTGCAAATCCCGCAGGTATCTTGCTTGCCGCTTGTTCAGCCTGTTGTTCGGTTGCCTGAGCAGGTGCCGCAGTGTGTCGTGGTCTGTTACGACAAGGAACTTAGAACAGCCTTCAAGATAGCACCTCCAATGCTTGACAGCTTCGCATACGGCCAAAGCTTCTAAGTCGTACGCAGAGTAAGTGTTACCACGCTCAGCTGGATTCAGCTTACGCGCCCAGTAAGAGACTGGTTGAAGACCGCCTCCTTGGTCTTGCAACAGGACTGCTGCAATCCCCACTGTGGAAGCATCTGTAGCTACGGTGAACGTCGCGTCCGAGCCGACCTCCGGAAGGATCAGGCATGGCGCGGAAATGAGCCGTAACTTGAGAGTCTCGAAGGCTTCCAAACAGGCAGGCGTCAGCGTAACCTTCTGTGGCTGGGACTTCCGCAGTAAGTCCGTCAATGGAGCCGTAAGGTCGCTAAAATGGTGTATGAATCTCGCATAGAAGTTGCAGAACTGTACGAAACTGCGAACCTCCTTCTGCGTCTTGGGCACTGGCCAGTCTGCAACGGCCTCGACTTTCTTTGTGGAAACCGAAATTTTTCCGGCTGACACAGTGTAGCCCAGATACTCCATTTCTTGCAATCCGAAGAAGCATTTCTTAAGGCGCAATTTCAGCCCTTCCTCCTTGAATCGCTGTAGCACTAGACGCAGGTGCTCCAGGTGCTCTTCCAGAGTTCGACTGTAGATACAGACGTCATCCAGGTAGACTGTCACGAACTTATGTAAAAAGTCGCGAAGTATGTCGTTCATCATCCTCTGAAATGTAGCTGGTGCATTACACAGGCCAAACGGCATGGCGACCCATTCCATTAAGCCATCAGGGGTCTGAAAAGCCGTCTTGTGAACGTCCTGATCACGCACTCGAACTTGCCAGAATCCAGAAGCGAGGTCGAGGTGTGTGTAAAAGTTCGCGTCCTTAAGTTCGTCCAGTGTGTCGTCCACACGCGGTAGCGGGTAAGCATCTTTACGCGTAACCTCGTTAAGACCGCGGTAGTCAATGCAAAGACGTAGCGAGCCATCAGCTTTTCGCACAAAAAGAATTGGCGAGCCGAATTCACTGTAGCTGGGGCGTATCAACCCAGCTTCCACTGCGTCTTTAAGCTGTCGATTAAGCTCAGCGCGCTCTGCGGGTGACAATCTGTTCAGACGTTGACGTCGCATCGGGCCAATTGTTTCAATGGGATGATCCCACTGTCGGCTTACAGGTGGAGAGTCGACAGGTCGCAGTAACTCCGGGAAGTCATCAAAGAGTAAAGACCGGAAGTTATCACGTTGTTCTGCTGTTAGTTCCTCTCCAGTGTGAAAGTCTGTCGTTTGTTCAGCGACTGACGTAAGTTCAATGACGTAAAAATCAGCATGACGTCCTCTGCTGCGGCGCGTCTTGCGCATGAGCTTCTGAACTTTCGTAGACGACAGGAGTAGACACTCAGGGCGTCGTTCCTCGAGTGTAGTCTCCACAGCTGTGCCGTCCATTAGTGTAAAAATTCTGGTTGTACCAAATTGTAAAGAGGCCTGTTCGTCATCAAGCCATGGTAAACCCAGGATTAAATCAGCTGTGCGTAAATCACGTAAGACATAAAAAGTCCGGTGAAACTCGTGTCGAGCCAGCTCAAAAGTGACGTCGCAGACTGTCGTAGAAGTCACTCGTTGTCCATTAGCGAGTCGAACTGGGGTTTTACTGGCAGACTTCCGAGTCTGTAAAGCAAAGCGTCGTACAAAGTCCTCTGACACAAAATCAAGTGTCGCAGCACAGTCCACTAATCCAGAAATGTGGTGTCCGCCATCAGGAGTTTTCACAGTCAGCTCAGTTCGAATTAACGGGCGAGCTTCCGTGAGGTCAGTCAGTAGGGCTGTAGCTGTCGAAGAAAATTGTCGCAGCGTAGCGATGGACTGTTCCGAGTCGTCTGTTGGTACAGGTACCGAGTCGGGTTGATCAGGTGCTGTAGGTTCTGGTGAGTCGTTAAACGCACAATCTGCGTCGACTAACCACAGCTGTACAGGCCAAGGGGCTGGAGCAACCACCTCCTGTTGCGCTGGATTCTCCAGTGACTGACGTGTAAAAAGCTGTGTCCTTGCTGGGAATTCTTGATAGAGTTTCCAGTGCTTAGTCACCTGAGTAAATTTCGCCCACTTCGGTAGTACAAATACAGCCATCGTAGATGTCGGAGATGTTCGACGACAATCCTCAAAATGCTGCGCAATCTGCTCAGCTAACTCCCAGGGTGGGTTGATGAACACCCTCTCTCCTGTTAAGTCTCTGTCTAGAATCGAGTCACTCGGCGAACAGTGAGGTAAGTCACCGTGCGAGTTAAGACCTTCATCATCAGCACATCCTTCCAACGTGAAGTTGAATCGTGCATGCAGAGGGTCAAAGACTGAGTCAACCAGTTTCCAATCAACTGAACGTCTGGTTACAGGTTTACGACTCTGTCTCTGCTTAGTCTGACGACGACGACCTGCTACTTGCGTTACAGGTGTCGCAACTGTAGTCGATGGAGATGCCGAGAGTTTATCGACGACCTCTGTCGCTAGCAGTGTCTCAGAATGAACAGTAGATGTAGCCGGCTGCTCCAGTTCATTTGTAGAACAGCCTTGCCACCATCATTGCTTCTTAGGTTGCATTGGTGCCTTGCCTTTGAACTCCGGGCATTGGAACAAACGGTGTCCCTTCTTGTGGCACTTGAAGCAAAGTCCTTCGTCCATGTGTCGCTTACGCTCCTCAGCTGTCATTGCATTTGCGATTGAATTAAAATCTTCGCGACCGGATGGTTGACCACGTCCACCATTGTTGCCACCACGACCACCATTGTTACCACCTCCACGTCCACGTCCGCGGCCTCGTCCTCGGCCACCCTTGTTACGTTTCCAGACGTTAGAGGCTTCCTCAAAAGGGTCTTCAAGGTTGCGCTTGCGAGAGGATTGGGTAGATGGTCCAGCAGCAGACCTTGCATGCCTAATTCCGGCGAGTCTGTCACGACGTCATTCAGAAAGTTTTGTAGCTCCGCGAGCGTAATCTGGTAACCTAGTTGCGCTCGGTGTGATCTAGCCAGTCTCTGGAGGTCCACGTTTGCAAGACCAGTAATGAAGCGTACACACTGTACCTCCGCTGTCAGGTCTTGACGAGAACGGCGTAAGTAGTCGTTGTACTTCTTAGTAAAAAGCGCGTAACTCATCGTGTTGCTCTGTGTAAAACTTAGCAAAGCTTTAATTGCGTCATCCTGAATGTTCGGAAGAAACGTAGACTTGCGTATCTCCGCAACAAGCTCGTTGTACGTAGATGGAATTGGAGGACGATTTTTCCGGTTCAACCACCATCCACCAAGGAGTCCAGAAAACTGTGAAGTAACCCAGAACACTGCATCGTACGAGTCAGCTGCAATCCCAAGCATTACAAAACGCTGAGGCTGAGCTTCGAGCCAATCCTCCAGTACAGGTGGGTCTTGACCATTCTGGTACGGTGAAGTAATGGCAGCCTTACGCTGAGTCTCCGTAAGAGTCACTGATAGTCCTGCCAAGTTGTGGGTAGGCATCGGCATTCCCACTCGTAAATCTGTAGGTCCCACTCCAGTCAGTCGGTTGATGTGTCCAACAATCAGCAGCCAGACAGAACCAGAGTCGACCGTTGTAAACCGGGGGTACATGTGGAGCTGTCTCGGGATAGACGTGTCTTCATGCATGACTGGAACATGTTGTGTCATTGCTCGATAGAAAGATTCCCACTGAGTCACGTAACCAAAGTGAAGTAAATCACTCTTGTGCTTCTCAGCACGAAGTAACCCAGTCTGTGCAGGCGTAAGTGTCAGACCGTCAGTGTTGATGATTTCCGGGACGACGTAAGTGCCATCCGGATTAACTGTCGACTGTTCCAAAACAACCTGCTCGACCTGAGCAGGTGTACGTAAGTTGCTCGTAGCAAACAGGACAGGAATAGACGCAGAGTACACGGAAACAAGCTGTCGTCCTTGAGGTAGCGTAACGTTCACAGGTTCACCACTCAACAGCGTCAAATCATCCGGTGTCAAAACAAGACCGGTCTCCTCGTGTAATTCGCGAATAGCAGCGTCGACAGGCTCTTCGTTGGGTAAGACAGAGCCAGCAGGGAACCAAGTTCTACCAGTACGAGGCTCACGCTGAAACACCAACTTCAAATCCGACCGTTTAGTTCCTCCAACGTGAATTACCAACACCACGTAATGACCAGGTCCAAGAGAAGCCATCTCAACTCAATCAAACAACGTCGAGCAGTTCAATAAGCGAACGAAAGCGTGCGTCGACCAAAGAGCTCCGAAACCAGTGTGGCGGTTAGCCTCTGAAAGCTAAACGCTAGCACAAATCTGTTCTAGTCTGTCTAGCTCTGTGTCGTAAGATTGCAATTGATGTTGTCGAGAGGTAATTGATGAAAGATGTTTCACTGCTGTACTTGGGCAGTAGATGTTGTAAATGAACAAAGGAATTGTTAAAAGGTTCTGTCACCTCCCTCTACTGCACTGGGCTTAAATAGGTTTCAGCCCAGACTGGTTACGCCTGCAAGCTATGCTTACGTGTCAGGCGTTAGTGCTGTTCAACCGTCGTCATCTGCCTCGAGACGCGGCCTGCCTAGCATTGGGTTTCACGACGCGGCTCCTTCTGCATTGGAGAGCTCGTTCTGGCGCGTCATCTGGCTAGTTAGATTAATTATGCATATCTGTACGTACCGGGAGGTACTGGTCGTACTGTAGCATCAGCACCATTACAATATTGCAGTAGCGACGTACCCACGAGTATACGTCCGTCCTGTGGAAAAGCACGAATTGGAATTCGTAACGAGTACCTGTACAATGTCCTGCACCAACCCTATAATACGCGCTAATCGTCCCCAGGCCCCGCCTGTGGGTGTCTTTTGGCCAAATTATAAGCAAGCTGACATGTTTGGCAAAACGTGCCCTAGGGTAAATTGCCCTATGTACACTCACATCGATGTCCTTGCAATATAATTAACCAATGTTATTCAAAAGTACTGATACCATTAAGTACCCGTATGTATATATTTTAAAATACTTTTTTCGTCTGACCGTCGGTCATTTCTTTTCATTTCTCCCACTTTCCCTGTCCGTGCTCATTTTTTCTTTTCATCGCGGCTCGTAATCGTTTGGACCGATGCCAGCGTGGCAAACCCCGCCTTGTTGGCGCCCCGTAAGGCCCTTAAGCGCGACTCCGCTATCCAAAGAGCGCTCTTAGCGATGAAGCCAATATAATAACGACCACGTCGCAACGGGCGCCTCTCACCTGATGCGCGAGAGCCCCTACTCGACGCCTTCTCTTCCCCACCTGCTCTCGGGCCAGCTATCCCAACCACTTCATATTCGTTGGGGGTCCAGTGCTCACGCTATCTTCGACCCGCGATGATGACCCGTTGTGCACTGCGGCTGCCTCACGGCGGTGCCTTCCGCTCGGCCGCCAGTTCGCCCTCCGTCCGTCGACTGTGGAGCACCGTCGCGCCCACCGCCTCCGCCCGCCCTGTAGCTCCCCCCGCCGCCTTCCACACACCCGTATGCACCCAGCACCTCACGCTTCTAGCGCCTGGACGCCCCGTTCGCTGCGCGGTAGGTCTACGCGCCCTCAGTCGTCGGCAGCAGCTTCGCTTCTCTCTGCCCGCTACGTCGTCGTCATCATCCGCCGCCCTCTCGACAGACGCCACCACCGCCACCGATGAAACCTCGGGTAATGGCGTCAGCGCTTCCGGTGCTGGCGAAGCTCAGGGCCCCACGTTTCAGGAGGCCGTGCAGCGGCTGCAAAATTACTGGGCCTCCGTGGGCTGTGCTATTTGGTTACCGCACAACACCGAGGTCGGCGCGGGCACAATGAACCCCGCCACCTTCCTCCGCGTTCTCGGCCCCGAGCCGTGGAACGTCGCTTACCCCGAACCCTCCGTCCGCCCTGACGATAGCCGCTACGGCGATAACCCCAACCGAGTGCAGCGCCACACGCAGTACCAGGTCCGCTGACATCCCCTCTTATTCCATCACCCATCCCGTCCCCACCCCCAGTTTTCGTCTATCCTACCCACCACCGATCCCCGCTACCACCATTTTCCTGACCTTTTTTCCGCTAGCAGTATATATGTTTCATGCTCAGCAGTACTCATGCACCACTGTCTCTGATGCCGTGATGGTGTTGTTGAGTTTGTACCCTCCACTTTCTCAATCTCACGCAAACTCCTCTGCGCGCACACACACACCAACATACATACGCATGCACATATATGCACACGCACACACACACACACACACACACACACACACACACACACACACACACACACACACACACACACACGCGCGCGCGCGCACGCACATGCACATCACATACACTCAAACACACATGCGCACACACACGCACACGCATGCATGCATAAACGCGCGCACATACATGCACACACGCACATGTGCACGTTATTGGTTTATATAAGCCAGTCTCGCATTTGAGATTGCCCCCTTACCTGCACATATAGGTTATCCTGAAGCCAGACCCAGGTAATCCGCAGGAGCTGTACCTTGGCAGCCTCGCGGCGCTGGGCATCGACACCTCCGCTCACGATGTGCGCTTTGTGGAAGACAATTGGGAGTCTCCGGTGCTGGGCGCCTGGGGGCTGGGCTGGGAGGTTTGGTTGGACGGCATGGAGGTGACGCAGTTCACCTATTTTCAGCAGGCAGGGGGACAGCCGCTGGTGGTGCCCGCAGTGGAGATCACGTACGGTCTGGAGCGCATCCTTATGTCGCTGCAGGGCGTCAACCACTTCAAGGACATCAGGTGTGTGATTCCTCATGCGTTGATGGCATGCTAACATGCCGGAGAGCCCTTTGGGAAGGGGAACGAGGAAACAGCATAAAGAATAGTAATAACATGACAAGTGGTACAACAAGTGAGGGAGAGACGAATCATGGATAGAAATTGCAGGGCTGTAGGCGCATTGAGGACATGTCAGGCACAAACTATTGTTGGTGCTTGTGGTGTTCCCTGCTTTTTCTACAGTTGAGAGTGAGCTAATGGCGAAGAAGAGCAGGCGAATGGGTGACAGGGTGTGGCTTAAGGGTTCGTGTTACTGGGTAATAGACTAGCTCAAGAGGCAGGTCGAGGTTCTTAGTGATAGAGGCTGACTGGGTCGATTAGGGGTGTACTGATAGGAGTTCCTACTGTTACGGTGTGTGTGTGTGTGTGTGTGTGTGTGTGTGAGAGAGAGAGAGAGAGAGAGAGAGAGAGAGAGAGAGAGAGAGAGAGAGAGAGAGAGAGAGAGAGAGAGAGAGAGAGAGAGAGAGTGTGTGTGTGTGTGTGTGTGTGTGTGTGTGTTAGGCAGGGGGTATCGTGGTGGCTGATATGAGTGTCTACCTTGTTCTTCGCAGGTACAACGAGATGATGACATACGGTGAGATGTTTCTGCAGAACGAGTACGAGATGAGCGTGTACAATCTGGACGAAGCGGACGTGGAGGGGCAGCGGCAGCGGTTTGACCTCTTTGTGGCGGAGGCCCACCGCTTGTTGGACAAGCGGCTCCCCATCCCCGCCTACGACCACCTCCTGAAGACCTCCCACGCCTTCAACATCCTCGACGCCCGGTCCGTGCCATGCACCCCACTCCCCTCATGAAACACACACGCACACACACACACACACACACACACACACACACACACACACACACACACACACACACACACACACATATGCCCTTGCGTACAGTGATCCTGACCGCTCCATGGCGATGTTATTCTCTTCGCCCATTGGCATTCGTCGGTAGGCATTCGTCGGTAGATGTTCGGTAGAAGTGGAAACGGCGCGTGTGCTTATGCGGAAATGGGGTAAGAGGTCGGATTGGGACACGGTTGTTGCTGCATTGCGTTGCGTCGGTTCACTACTTGACGGGTACTGTGCTGTGTATCGGTTTGTGTAAGGGCAGTTAAAGTGAGCAAAGTCGCGGTGGTTGAGGTCACTGTGTTGTTGTTGGTTTCCTGAGCGCCCCATTTACTTAAGAGGCTCTGCGCCATTGGCAAGCCGTTCCCATTCTTCTCTCCGCAGCTTTGCCTGTGCCCAGAAAGAGATGCCTTTCTTGCTCTCCCCGTCACGCTCCAATATCCGGCCCCCTGCCCCTGCGATATTGCCCTTTCCCTAACAACATTAGGAAAGTAATACTTGCGCGTATGATTGCTACTGTGATTCAGGCGATAATTATTTATTGCATGTTTAAGAATGAGGGCAATGAAAGTATATAATCCAGAAAATTGAAAGTTTCATATGAGACAATGTTCTCTGTAACTCCCTCTCCCTCATTACCCCTCGCTTCATCCCCCCACTGCCGATCATCTCGCACCCCTATCCTCACAACAATCAACCAAGTATTGGGGCGGGGTGACACTGCATGAGGAGGTGTGCAGAGCGCGAGTTGGTTAAAGGGCCTCAGTAGTGGGAGAGGGGAAGGGGGGGCGAGAGCTGACATTGTTCTAATGGCGCATTAGCTACAACGGCTTGTGGTGGATGAGACTGTCGGTTGGTTGTGGAGGGGGCATATGGATTCAGCGCAATGGCTCGCGCGTAATTGCTCGTGTGCTTTGGATAGGAGCGCGCATTGCACTGCCATTTCTGTGTGCGGGTGTGGTGGGGGCGAGCAAGTTTGTTCTGCGATGGCTGACCATTGGTGTGCCTTTTTTATGATGACGCGACAGTGGTGCGATCGGTGTGACGGAGCGCGCGAAGTGCTTTGCGGACATGCGCGCGCTGGCGCGGCGGGTGACGCAGCTGTGGGGCGAGCGGCGCGAGGAGCAGGGCTTCCCGTTGGGGAGGGTACAGCAGCCGGAGGACGCGGTGGCGGGCGCCCCCACCCCCGAACACATGCCCGCGAAAGGCGGCGTCGCGCCGTTTGTGTTGGAGATCGGCAGCGAAGAGCTGCCGCCGGCGGATGTCGAGGCGGCGATGGCGCAGCTGAGGGCGGCGGTGCCTGAGATGTTGGAGGAGCTGAAGCTGGAACACGGCGGGGTGACCGTGGAGGGTACCCCTCGCCGCTTGGTGGTCATGGTCGACTCACTGGCGGCCTTCACAAAGGTGAGCGAATCTGTTTGCCCCCTTTGGTGCCTGATTTTATCTATTCTTCGTTTTTTCTATTTGGCATTCGAAGTGAGCTCTGTTAAAACAAAGTGACGTACCTAATAATTACCTTCAAAGCTCTTTCGATTGGTAAGTGTGCTTAAACGCCACCCAATACGTATTGGAAGGAATCATCGGACCGGCATTGTTTTGGTTTTTGCATAATCAAATTTTATTATGGCTTGAGTTGTTTCATCGTTCGCTCGTATTCGGTTTATCCGTTAACACAAAGCTATCGCGTCTTTATGTAAAGAACGAGATCACGAGGGGGAAAGGGGCTCTGCCTAGTTGGATTCATGGTAGGTGGATTTCTATGTTCTCAGTCGGATGGCAAAAATTGCGCGCCGTAACGTCGAATTCGGATGTTGTGTGATGATTAGTGGATCATCAATGCTCAATGGTCGGCTGCTTGAATGGAAGCTCATTGTATGACAGAGTTGATCTCTTTTGAAGTGTTGCCATGCTTCGGTGCATTATGGAAACACGACTGTCTGTTGTGTGTCGAGTTTCGGCATATTACATGACTGTTTGGGGCAAAATGACGAGTTGCTGAGTGGGGTGCGTGCAGGATGTGGAGCAGCGTTTGCGCGGGCCGCCCGCCAAGGCTGCGTTCAAGGGCGGCGAACCCACGAAGGCGCTGCAAGGCTTTGCGCGGAAGAACGGCGTGCAGGTTGCTGACGTGGTGGTGGAGGCGGATTCGAAGGGTGTGGAGTACTGCTATGCAGAAGTGGGTTGAGCTGCCCCGCCTGTTATGAATCTACGTGGCTATTCCATACTAACATTTTATGCAACACGCAATTTATATCTTATTTTGCATATATTCTGCAAATGATGGGTTCACAGGTTAGCACTGCGGGACGTCCGGCAGCCGAGGCGCTAGCAGTGGCGCTTGGGGAGCTGATCAAGGGGCTGAGTTTTAAGAAGAGCATGCGCTGGAACGGCGGTCTAGCGTACAGTCGACCCCTGCGTTGGGTGCTCGCGATGCACGGCCCCGCGGTCGTGCCGCTCGTGGTCGGCGACCTGACGGGCGGTGCCACGACGCGCCTTCTTCGAAACGCCGCGGAGACGGAGGCGACGCTGGGCGATGCCGGCGAGTACGGTGGCGTGATGGGCTCGGCGGGAGTCGAGGTCGGGTTTGAGGCGCGCAAGGTGGCCATCTGGTCTGCGGTCATCGCTGCGGCGAAAGAGGTCGGCGGAATTATTCCCGAGAGCAATTCTGAGGAGCTGCTGCTGGAGGTGGCCAACCTGGTCGAGGCTCCGACCGTTGTTCGAGGAACCTTCGACCCGTCGTTTCTGAAGCTTCCACGCGAGCTTCTTGTGATGGTGATGCGGAAGCACCAGCGTTACTTCCCCGTCACCGACCCCGACACGGGCGACCTGATGCCTTTCTTTGTCACCGTCGCCAATGGCCCGATAGACCCCGCCGCGGTCGCCGCCGGAAACGAGGCCGTCCTGCGGGCCCGCTTTGAGGACGCCGTCTTCTTTTATGAGTCCGACCTCGAAAAGACGCTCGACGAGTTCACGCCCGCTTTAGCTGGGACCATGTTCCAGGCGGACCTGGGAACTCTGCTGGATAAGACGACTCGAGTGCAGGCGCTCGTGAAACCTCTCGCCGAGCTCATGAGCAGCACTGCCGTGGATGTACCGGGTGTGGTGCCTGTCGCGCTGCGCGCCGCGTCGCTGGCCAAGGCTGACTTGGCGACGAGCACGGTGATGGAGATGACTGCGCTGGCAGGGATTATGGGTCGCCACTACGCGACGCTGGGCGGCGAGACTGAGGAGGTGGCGACGGCGATTTGGGAGGCGATTCTGCCTCGTAACAGCGGCGACGAGCTTCCCGCCTCGCCTGCTGGAATCCTCGTCTCCGTCGCTGACCGTCTGGACAGTCTCGTTGGCCTCGTCGCCGCTGGCTGCGCGCCCTCGGCTAGCACTGACCCTTACGCGTTGCGTCGAACCGCTTACGCTATGTTGCAAACGCTGGTCGGGAACGGTATCGGCGTGGACCTTCGCGCGGCGGCTTCCGCCGCAGCCGAGCTGCAACCTATCACCGTCAGCGAGGAAACTCTCGACACAGCCCTTGACTTTGTCGAGCGTCGACTGGAGCAGCTACTGCTTGATCGTGGGCTAGCGGCACAGGCGGTGAGGGCGGCACTCGCGGAACGCGGCAGCGACCCCGCACTCGCCGCCGAGACGGCGACCGACCTGTCCAGGTTTATGGCGGACAACAGCCCTGCTCTCGCCGCTGTCATGACCTCCCTCGCCCGCCCCATTCGCATCATTCGTGGCAAGGAGGTCGACCCAGATTGGGTCGTGAACCCCGAGCTGTTCGAGCAGGAGGAGGAGCGTGGGTTGTGGGAGGCGTACGGTGTCGCGGCGTCCAAGAAATCGGCGGACATGAACATCGCCGAGTTTCTGGCAGTCGCGGAGCCGCTGTCCGCGCCCGTGGACGCCTTCTTCGACAAAGTCTTCGTGATGGCGGACGATGAAAATGTTCGAGCCAACAGGTTGGCGTTGCTGCAGCAGGTTGCGGCCCTGCAGGACGGAGTCGTCGACTTCAGCCAGCTCCCGGGCTTCTAGGCTGCAGGTTGTTGGTGTCCAATAGCTTCGCTGTGTCATCTAGCAAATGGGTGAGGAGGTTGGTGGAGTGAGGACGTGGCCAGTTTTTAGTCGACATGTTTCCGAACTAAGCCTCATCTTTCAACTTTTGAGCTCGAAAGATAAAATCCGACATTCTTGCATCGTTTGGAATCGTAACACAGTCGATGCACTCCCGATCCACAGTCGATTCACAACAAACGGTGTTTGCTCTGGTTTGTTTCTCTGCTGTGCGCTGGAAGTGACTAGAAATATCTTTCTTGGCCCCGTCAGGGTGGTTGTGCTGCTGGTCTTGCTTGCTATCCCCCTGCTCTTCGCTATCCTTGGGCTTGGCTCGTGATTGCCAAGATGCACCCCCATTGCGTTTACTTTTCAAGTGGTGATGAATATATCGGTGCGCCTTCGTTGTCGCCATCTGAGTTACATTCTCACTGCTACGCATCCTACTATACTGATTTGCTAGAACGTGTGTGTGTGTGTGTGTGTGTGTGCGTGTTTGTGTGTGTGTGAGGGAGAGAGAGAGAGAGAGAGTTTCTGTCTGTCGGCCAATCGGTGTGTTATCTTCTCGATTAGATTCGATACTACAAATGCAATTTTATGGTTCATAAACTTCGGATGAACTTCACATTGGAATTGGAGTTTGGGAGTCTTTACCAGGGTTCGGAGTATCCAGATACTACAGCCTAGATACGTAGTATCCCTAGTATCCGTCCTAGATACAGTTACTTCGCTTCTTCTTCGCTTCTTCTTTACTCTTTACCTGCGCGATGGATTCAGGAGTAATGTTTGTAATGTTTACAAAAATAAAGAGTGAGAGAGACAGGGTGCGTGCATGCATGATTACAAAAATACTGCGAGACAATGTGATGTTCGTGTGTGTGTGTGAGAGAGAGAGAGAGAGACAGGGGGTGCTGTGTGTTAGCGAAATCAGAGTCTGTCCCTGATTATAAAACTACAGAGACTGTGTGTGTGTGTGTGTGTGTGCGTGTGTGTGTGTGTGTGTGTGTGTGTGTGTGTGTGTGCGTGCGAAATCAGCACCAAGGCCCAACTATGGGCCCCCGCTATTCATTAATTAAGACTTGTTAGATGCGCTGCAATATTGACGTCGTGCCCCACTCGATAGCAAGAGACATCCAAATCATCAAATGCACGGAAATCGCTCATCAGCCTTTCCACCATCTCCCTACCTGCGGACACCTGGGCTGGCAGAGCGCTTCGTGGAGAGGCTGCTCCGACGAGTCAACCCAAAGTCTTGTTCGTCTGTGTCCGCCTCGCTCGGACGTATTCTGTGCGCACCTCTTCGCCAATAAGATATGCAATTGTTTGAAGCAAAAACATAGTGCTCTTCTGCAGGTACTCTTCGTTTTTACCCTGTGCTTAATATTGATGAAGAGATGGGTGTGTTGATGGAACGGGTTGTGGAGGCGGCGGGCGTCCCGGAAGCAAATCCGGGCAATGAACTCGGGTTTCGTCGACCACTGAGCAGACGAGGCGATCCCCCTCATAAAAAGGGCGTGCGGGTACAGGTAGCTATAGTCAGCGGCATATTACAGGAAGTGGAACTGCCCTGATGTTAAGTTGCCTGAGGTGCCTGGAGTGAAAAATGCGAACAACATATATGAATATCGCTATTAGCGAAAAATAGCGATCATCACGAAGGCGCTGTTTTCACTCCTCCCCTCTTTCCATTTCTCGCACGGCAAGTCTTCGGCCCGTCGAGGGTATCGTCTGCCGCGAATCGCAGCAGTTAAGCGTTTGAGCTTGTCTCATTTCAATAACGCGCGCTTCCAAGTGGAGTTGATAAGAAAAGAAAGGCCAGTTACGTGAGCAGGTCTCGTCCCTCCTCAGGATTATTTTGCAGGTGGCCGTAGTTCAGAGGGGACGTTGTTATTGGAGATGGAAATAGGATGTTACCCGGGTAGTCGAGACCACCCCACAAGGGGGCCAGTTGTTGGGATACGGGAAGTGGAAAGAGAGAGACGGCGGCCAGGGAAGGCATCCGCAGTGCCGGCCGGCCGCCACTAACGGGGAAATATAGTACTTCTATATTGGTCGAACAGTAATAAGCAATGAAAGACAAGGACTAGCTACCTTGTACACAAGCGCTAGGTCATGCGATGCTAGCGCTGACTGACGTTGCTGCTAAAGCCGCGCCCCAGGCGGCGGCACAGTTATCTTAAGCAGTTCCACGTCGTAAATTAGCGCAGCGTTGGGCGGTACCCTCACCACGCCGCCCTGAGTGCGGTCACACAGCGCGTCAGTGCAGCTGGGGAGCTCGACCACCGCCCCCTTCTCCCCAAAGCCCATCTCGGGTGGCACATTCACACGCCGGCGCCCGCCCGCCTGCATCCCCTCTATCCCGGCCAAAAGTCCTGCGCAGAAGCTACTGAAGGGTCGTCCGCCAAGAACGAAGGCGCGCGGCTTCCCCCGCGCCCTCGTGTCGTCGAACACCAGCTCCGTCCCGCCGTCCACTCGTCCACTGTAATGCACGACCACAAAGTCACCCGGTACAGCCCCACGACCCCGCCCGGGCGCCAGCTCTTCAGTCTCAACCCCCAAAGCAGCGCGCGCTGATGGAGGATGGCCTATTGTCAACAAGGACGACGACCCGAACACTGCGGACGACCACAAAACGCCGCGCCGAGTTATTTCTGGCATAGTTGTTTCTGCTTCAGCGGTCGAAAACTTGCCACAGGAAACACGACGCCTGTTTCTCTCGCTGTAAATGAGCTTTTGTTGCCGGGGGTGGCAACGAGAGGTGCTGTCACTGACGAGAGTCGGCGCTGCACTCGCTGCGAGGGATGGTCGCCGTCCAGTGTGC
This sequence comes from Tetraselmis chui, assembly GCA_026401115.1. Taxonomy (NCBI): domain Eukaryota; kingdom Viridiplantae; phylum Chlorophyta; class Chlorodendrophyceae; order Chlorodendrales; family Chlorodendraceae; genus Tetraselmis; species Tetraselmis chui. Next base: position 253,007 of record JAPMLY010000092.1, read on the forward strand.
GCCGGGGAGGATGATGAGGGACGGGGGCGGGCTGGGGTCAGGCCGGGGCACCTGACTCTACGCGTGTGTACATTTTGTCGGTAAGCCATAGACCGCTGAAGGTACGCTTATCTATCTCTCGGCGAATAGCGTATGTGGAGGGGTGACAGCGTGACGGACTGGTGGGGGATGAACAGCCTGCTTGACGCTGCGCGGCGACAAGCGAGTTGATGTCGTTGTAGTCGTCGTTCTTGTGTACGGGTACTATTGTAAGGCTCTCCCATCCGCGCGGGCCGGGGGGGGGGGGGGCTGCGCCCCAGGCATGTGGGACTGGCAGGTAGCCCGCACGGACACCCTCTACATGGGGGCGGAGTAGTCGTCGCGGACTCGCGGAGAGTGCTGTGATCACTTAGTGGAGGAGGTCTGAAGAGTTGCTTACAAGACTAAATTAAACATAGCATGGTCGCCAATACTTATGACTACACTCCTCCACAAACGCCCGAACATGCATTATGTTAGACATAAGCTAGTCAAGAACACGCTCCCCTCTCACCACGTCAAGCACGACGATACCCGAGCACCACCCAATTGTAGGAGAGCCGAGAAGCAAGCAGTAAGCCGTCATCCGGGGTGGTTAGACCTCAGCTAAAAGCGGGTGTTGTCGGTGGAGTTTGTCGAATTAAGCCCATAAATTCCCGGGAAATTGTTTGAACTGCACACGTCGTTCTAAGCGCCACGCTTGGGCATTGCTCAAGCGCTCATATCAAGCTGCATATTTCTCTGAGTTCCATGTAACCGTACTTTGGGGGCTTTTTGGAGGGGGTTTGGAGGCGCGGGTGCCGTATTCAGTGCGCGCGGTTTGGTTTGCGGGTGTGTGAATAGAGCACGGAAGTTCATGCCGTTGGCACGGGTGATTTTTTGGAAAGCAAGCGAGCAAAAACGCACATAACGCAGGTTTGGATAAGCACTGCACGCTATAAACATGCGAGAGCGAATGGCTTAGGTAAGGGGCGAGGTCCAACTGATGATGATGCATTAACATCGGCCTCCTCAGTAAGGACGTCCTCACACGTAAAGCTTTATTGAAATCGGTCACCTTAAATGGAAACACCGTCGTCGACGTGGAGACATATGTGTTGATCGCAAAATTTACGGTGGTTAAGTGGCGAGCCCAATCATCGTGCATGGGATGCACAAGATATCGAATAACTTGGTTGGCCCGCTCAATTTGGTCATCCGTCTAGGGGTGATAATAAACAGTCGAAATAACAAGCTTTCTAAATTGGATGTGCCAAAAGTAACTCATAAACCGATATCTCGATCGGATATCAATTTCTTGGGGAGTAGTCGCAAATGCTGCCGGAAATTGCGCGGTGCATAACCTTCGCCAACAACTCCGTTGTAATTGTGTTCAACTTCGGCTCAATAATCCCACAATATTGTGGCAGTTTTCTATAGCTTTTTCGTAATTGCGGCCCTTATAATTACAACAAATGTAGAAGATTGTGTGAGAGCGTACGTAATTGCTTTGCAAAGTATGAGAATGACAATGAAATGATTTAAAGGAAATATTGGCAAAATGGACCGGCAGCGCTCTAATGGACATCATATACAACGCCATCAGTATTCAACGCTTAGGGATAACACACGGCAGAGTTTTGGTTATAACTTTCGTTATAACGTAGGTCTTTTGCTCGAAACACCAAGCCCTAATGAAAAGTATTTTGGGTTAGGGTTTCCAAATCCGGGTGTTAAAGGAATATCAAGCGCGCAACGCGCGCTTGAAGCCTAATGCTATATTGTCACGGGTGTGGCGGTTAGCCTCCTCAAGCTAAACGCTAGCACAAATCAGTTCTAATATGTCTAGTACTGTCGTTGCAAGATGGCTGAAAGATGTTGTCGAGAGATGCTAGTGGAAAATGTCTCACTGTTGTACTTAAGCAGTATATGTTGTAAGTGAACAATGGAATTGTTAAATAGTTCTGTCACCTCCCTCTATTGCACTGGGCTTAAATAGGTCTCTGCCCAGAAAGCTTACGCTTGCTTGCTGCGCTTACGTGTCAGGCGTTAGGGCTGTCTAACCGTCGTCATCTGTCCTGAGACGCGGCGTGCCTAGCATTGGGTTTCATGACGCGGCTCCTTCTGCATCGAAGAACTCGCTTAGGCGGCGCGTCATCTGGCTAGTTAGATTCTGTGTGCGTACATGTACGTACCGGGAGGTACTGGTCGTACTGTAGCATCAGCACCCTAATGAATATTGCAGTAGCGACGTACCCACGTGTGTACGTCCGTCCGATGGAAAAGCACGAATTGGAACTAGTAACGAGTACATGTACAATGTATTGCAATGTACTGTTGCAGGACTGTACTCGTCACACGGGGGAATAAATCGCTAAGTTTATTCAAGGGTAGGAGTTCTCTCGCTATAACGTACGTTCATTCGAACCCCCAACAAGGTTTTGTCGTTCCTAGTAGGATACATAGGGGTAGCGATCGGGCCGGGTACTCTTCAACCATGTGCACTTGGCGACACACCTATCTCCCTTGCTTTGTGTGTGTGCCGTTGTTCCTCGGGAGCAAGCCTCCGCATCACTCAGCCTCAGAAATTAAAGATCAAGCATCAACTGCAATGCCTCAAACTTTGATGCATTATCCGTTTTGCTATTCTCCTAATTTGTAGTCGCGTCGATTAAATAGGACACTAAATAATGGATGCATTGATTGAAAGGGGTAACTACTTCGTGAAATTGAACTTGAACTTGAAATTGTTTACAACATGTAATGGGTGAAACCGGTTGATGTCTCTCGGCCCTGGTGTGCCTATATAGGACTTATTTGACAGGGGCTAAACCGTGAACCACTAATCCCAACCTCTCCATTGGCAATAGCGATACCGTCTAGAACATACACGTAAACATGGATTTGTTATTTTCTGATTCTATAATTTTTTTGCATACATTATGAGAGAAGAAGTGTCGCTATTCTTCACGATACGCGGCCTGCTCTAGCCGCGGCGGGGACGCGGATCAGCTAGGTTGGTCAACAAGTGCTGGTCGAGTCGGACATGCATGATCTCTGCTCTTGTGTGACTCCGGTCGTGACGGAGTTGGGGGGGGGAAGGCATGTGAAAAAATCCCCTCGCGCAGGTCGTCGAAGGTCCCTACTTGATCCTTGCACATCTCCGTCCAAGATATTAGTTGCTCCTCCCGTCGCAGCTCGCCACCTAGCTTAGTCTTCTCTCCTCCTGCGGGGGTTGGGAAGAGAAAAGAACTAGGCCGCAGACGGTGTCCGGTTGGCTATCCTGCCCGCGAGCCAGATTTTCTCACGTCCCGTGTCCTTTCGCCGTCTCTTTCCATCACCTATCTTATCGCGTTGTGGCCGTCCGTACCCTCCCCCGGTGGTTTACGTTGTTAGCGGGCCGCATTTACGAGCAGCATGCCGTTACGAGAACCCTAGGCACACTGCATGAGGCAGCATGTCGGTAACCGGGTACCGACTAGGGGAGAGGTTGGTAGAACACATGGATCGAGTCGCCGTTCCTCAAAATATGGTGGGTACGGGAATATTTTCCCAAAAACCCCCCGTACCGGGTTTTTCCGGCGGCGGATGATCCTGAGAACCTCCGCCGCCAGACCGTGCCGCTCCTCCGGCTCCGACCCACCTCCGTCATGCGTAGCTTCGAGCCTCGCCCCCAGGGGAGACTTAGAACTCGCAGGGCTGGCGACTGCTAGCGAGCGCCGTGCCATAGCGCTGCTTCTAAGGTGTCCGCCGCCAACTCCAACACACTCGTCCCACCGCTGATCCGTCCGTACTCTTCTTCGCCAAAAACATTTCGCAAACGCCGCCCCCACCCCTTCGTCGGGAGAGTATCTGCGAGTATTAAGTCGCGGAAAAGACATATCGGACTGGCCGAGCGGGAGATCCATGTGCCGGTTTACGGCTATTATGCTTTTTCAAAACCCTCCGTGCAGGCTTCCCGACAACTGTTGATGCCGCGGATCGCAGCTGCCGGTACCTCGTTTAGCCCCCTACCGTGCCAAGCATGGCACGGCTATAGGGTTACCATCGCCCACCGCGTGGAGGTAGAAGTAGGTGCCGACGGGCCTGCGAGCGCACCCCTCTCCGGGGCCGCCGCCGCTGCGCCGTCGGCGGGCGCCAACTAATTCGTGGAGGCATTGATTAAATCGGGCACTGATTCGTGGATGCGTTGATTATATAGAGCGCTAATTCATGGACGCATTGATTAAGTACGGCACTAGTTCATGGATGCATTGATGCGGGTATTTCTGGGCTAATGCATTGATGCATAGACATCGGTCTCCTTACGCATGCAATTTTTTAGAAATGATGAGCCGGATTATCACCGCATGGTATCCGTGTCCATAGTTTAGCAATACTTTGTTGCTATTGACTTCTAGAGTAATGCTATTCGAGACACTTCAAAGGGGATGCATTGATGCGACCGGTGTCCTATAATTGGATAGGTAACTCGTTGTACATCGATTAAATGCATGACCAATTCATGGATGCATTGATTAATAAGGGTACTAATTCATAGATACATCGATTAATTATGACATGGGCGCATTGATTGAATAGGGCTCTAACTCGTGGACGCATTGATTAGATAAGGCACTAATTCATGGATGCATTGATTAAGTCAGGCACTGATTCATGGACGCATTGATGCGGATGATGCGCCATATGCATCATGATCCCATGAATACATCAATGTTTGATGCGGGTTTTAGGGCTTACTCGGGAGTTATAAAAGTGCAACCAACCGCCGTAATGGCCATAGTCTCCCCCGCCCAAGCGATAACAACAGACATTATTTTGTAATCAAGGAAATATAGATATAAAGATAATACTGTTGCAAGTACCCGGGTAATACCTTCTAGTTATTAGCTGCAGATAGCTACTGTATTGTAAGCTATTCTAGATATGATTAGTACATGTCTACTTGTCTAGATCGGACATGCCGACAACCTGTTTGATTCGGTACAGAGATGTCGCTAGGTTACAGCTCCCACACTTATGTTGTCCCGACACCACGCCTCGGGATGGTTGTGTATATGACTGTCCCTTTTGCGTGACTGTGACTGTAACTACGCGTGCGTTAGCTACCTTCCATACTGATCGCGTGTGCACGGTTTAACATGTTATGGGCCCCCGCCTCACGTCACTCACCCGCGACAACATGGTTCGGCGAGCTGCGATCTCCACCTCTCTCGAAGAAGGCAAGTTTATATAGAAACGTAGTATTGTCACCTTGTAGTCGGCGGTATCGCTAGTATAAACTGCGCTTTAAAACCCACCCTCCACCCCACATAAGTCAGCTGCTCGAGGACGACAGCCAGTCACCCACACCGACGCACTCGTTGTGTGCGGACATGGTGCACACATGTCCAAGCTGGAGAAAGGGGGGGAGCGCACTATCGGGTGAATACGCATGCGCAGGGTGCACGACAGCCCTATACTTATATATATATATATATATTATATTTGCTTAGCGACTCAACCGCCCGCGCAGCGCTCTACTTGACCTGGCCGTGGCCTCGACTTATGCCCCACACTAGCTAGGTGGAGGATACATAAAAGGTACTTTGAGACAACCCGGGGCTACATGCCGAGGGGTCGGCGGGCATCATGCCGTCTCTCTGAAACCGTTGTTAGGCACAAGTCCGGCTAGCGGTTCTTGCCGCTGCTTGTCGTCTTGTTCGTTCTTTCGTTTGCCGCGATGGCACCTAAAACAAGCTCGGCCGACTCTCCTCCCGCCACGCATGCTGATTCCCGTGACCCCAACTCTCAGCAGAGCTCACTCGCTCCTACTCTTGATGTGCTCGCAAATTGAAATTGTTTACAACATATGCCGGCAAACTGGACCGACTGCTGTCTCACGGGCCACTCTACTTCGCCATACATGACTTATTAACAAGTTGGGCCCGGGTCTCTTCGACCAGGTACATTTCTTATCGACACACCTATCTGCAATGTGTGTCGACGTTCCTCGGGAGTTATAAAACTGTGAGCAACCGCAGTAATTGCCACAGTCCCCCCGCCTAAGCAGTAACAGCGTAATAGTTTTGTAATCAAGAAAAATAGATCTAAAAGTAAATCCACTTGTCGAGAAATGCAAAACTAAACTGCTGCTCGACCTTCACGATGCACGGCCCGCTCCCACCGAACCGGGGTGTCGACCGGCCTAGGCCGGTCGGCGTTCGGGAGGGACGACGGGCCAGCCTAATCTAGCTCCCGCGTGACTTCGGCCTTGCCGAAGGTAGGAGGGGAAAGGCTGGCAAAAAAACCCTCCTCGTGCGGTCGCTCGTCGATCCCGGCGCACCATCCCGTAAACCCGCCCCAAGGTCTTGCCGCGTCCACCGACGCGGCGGCCCTCCTTGTCGAGGTCCCCCATCACCTCGAGGGCAGGTGGGGGGGACCGAGACACACATACATAGAAAAAACTAGCGCTCCTGCCTCCGCGTCTGAATTTTCCCCGCTCATTTCCCCGGTTTTTTCTCTGTCTGGTACCCGGGTACCTGTCGGTTTTCCGGTATGTGGCCGTACCCTCCCCCCTCTGATCGCGCGTCCACCGAGCAGCCTGTTCTTGAGCGGGGGCCTCTGCGCTCACCCGGGCCCACGCTCAAGCAATCCTAGGATTATGAAGGTCTGTCGGGTTAGTGGGTGTCGAAGAGGGGGGGGGGGGGGGGGGGGGCAGGTCACCGTAGCCGGATCCGGCGGGCCGCGGGCGCCCGGAATTAAACAAAACCCCCCGTGCCGGGTTTTCCGGCGGCGCCGACCCAAAGGGTCGTCGCCGCCAGATCGTGTCGCTCCTCCCGTCGCGACCGTCCTCCTTGCCGTCCCAGCTAACTCCTCCCCCCGGGGGATGACGCTGGACGACGTAGCGGCTCGCTAGTGAGCGCCCTACCCTGGTGTTGCTCCCCAACTAGCTCGACGCCGGGTACGGACATTGTTTTTTAGTATCCGAAAAAAGCCCTCCGTAGAGGGCTTTCCGGCGGCGGCTGATCCTGAGGATCGCCGCCGCCTCATATAGCCGCTCCTCCGTCAACGACTAGCCACCGGCATGTGCCATGTCTTGCCTCACCCCTCGGCAAAGTTCGACCGGCACAGGGCTGGTCGACGGCTAGCGAGCGCCCTTTCCTGGCGCTGCTTCCCGGCTGGCCACCATCAGCTCCAACACCCGCCTCCCACCGCTGATTTGGCCGTACCCTCCTCGCCATCAAACGTTGCCGTAGTACAAGCCCCACCCCTCAAAGTAAGGCTGTATTTAGGAGTATCTGTACGAGAAAAAAACTTATCGGACGGGCCGAGCGGGAGATCTTGGCGCCGGTATTGCACAGAAATTATTTTTTCAAAAGCCCTATGTACATGGCTTTCCCGACAGCTGCTGATCCCGCGGATCGAGCTGTCGGCCCTCTTAGCCCCCTACCGTGCCAGGCATGGCACGGCTACGGGGTTTCCAGCGCCCACCACGGGGAGGTGAGGGGATGCCGACGGGCATGCGAGCGCACCCTCCTCCGGGGCCGCCACCGCTGCGCCGCCGGCGGGCGCCATGTGCTCGCACTAGTCCTTGAGCAAATGGCGCTCATTAACGCTCGCATGGACGAGCAGACGGCCAACGATGCAGCTGCCGTTGCGGCTGTTGTTGCCGACCCCCCTGTCACGCAACGCCTTCACGATGCGCACCGCGAACCCTCGCGTCACGAGCAACCCGTGGACCTGCTCACACCACCTCCACCATACCCTTTTGCCGGATATGCCCTTCCAACCCACGGACCTATCTTCCCGGAGGCGCCCCCGCATCACGTCCCCACCTCCCGTGGCCACACGCACCCGTACGGCCCGCCGACTGCAGTGCCCGGCCACTCTCCCTTTCATGGTGGCCCACCTCCTCCCTTTCATGGCCGTCATCCCCCTCCTGCCTTGCGCGGTGCTCACACTAGCCGTGGCGGCCGTCGCCCCACCATTGACCCGGTGGTCATCGGCCGCGCGGCCCATGAAGCAACCGATTTTGATAAGGACGCCCTCAACCGGTCCATGAAGATGTCGGTCCCTACCTTGGGGCCAACCACGGACTTCAAGCAGTGGAAGAGGAACTTCATGAACTTCCTCTCCCTCAAGGCAGCGTACCTCATCCCCCAGCTGGCCATGCGCGAGTCGGGCGTCTACCTGGATGACTAGGCACAACACTACGCCTACACACTATTGCTTCATGCAGCCAACGCCAATCAGCGCGCTGACCAAGCCATGAAGTGTGTCTCACCAGCACGTCCCGACTGCGCCGCTGCCGCGTGGGATATCCTGTGTGAACGCCTAGACTGCCGGTCCTTTGCTCGCTCTTTGTTCTTGTTGGACAACCTCATGCTCAAACAACACCATGGTCAGTCCCTCAGTAAATATGTCCACTTCACGAGGCAGACGTTCGATGACTACAATGAGACATGTCAGATGGTTCCGCGGCCATCCACCCCCACAACCTCGGCCTCCTCATGCTGCGTGGCATATCCAGCACCGGCCCTTTCGGTCAGGCCAAACAATGTGTCATTAACGCCTTAGACACCGACTACATGTTGTCTGCTGATGAGGTGACGGCCATCATCCTCCACATGTCACACAACATGGACGAGGAAACCTGTGCTCCGGGCGCGCCAGCCCCCGACACATCGCCCCCTCCCATCTTTGCGTTTGTCGCTGTCGGTCGCGGCTCGCACAGCGGTCGAGGACACCACCCCCGTGGCCCTCGTGGTGATCGTGGCCTCCCCAACAAGTTCAGCGCATGTGGCAGCATGGACCACATAGTGTCCTCATGCAGTGCCGTGGATGACGCCCTCTCGAGGTGGGCCCTTGCCAAGCGAAAGATGATCATCCAGAAGTACGGCACCCCTAGTGGCTCCGCCTCTCCGCACGCAGCCATGCTGAGCGACGTCACCGCCGACGACACTGACAGTTTGCCCACACTCGAGGATTGCACATATGAATACGATGGCACCGAGGTGAGTGCCCCCGTCAGCTCCGTCGCATTCTCATCTTCCCTCACACCGGGTCATGACCTCTCACAGTTTTGGGTAGTTTCAGCATGCTCGATCAACCTGTGCGCGTTTCGGGATGATTTCCCTACGTTCACTTCCCCTCCGCTCCCTCTCGCGTCGGTGGGGTCGGCGTCGACGTTAAGGGCACTGGCTCAGTGCGGATTTCTGTTGGGCTGGCATATGGCCAGATCATCCACCGCACGGTCCATGCATTGTACACCCCTGACATGTCCTCTCGCTCTGCTCAGCGCATCGGCCGCCTCCTTAGTGTCAATTGGATGCAATCCCACAGTGGCTGTGAATTTCTTTTCCCTATTGACTCTGATATTGGCCTCCTCGTGGTGCCCAAAAAATGGGTGTGTGAGAGCCGTATGGCAACGGCCTTTACCTCCCGCCCCACCACCCGGAGCTACCCCCAAGCCCCTCACTGGATAACGCGTGATGCCACGATTCCCGTGTTGCCCTCACTGCCCAGTGCGACCCCGTATAGTGGTATCGCCGGTTTGGACACCTTAATATGCAAACCCTACATGCCCATCACACCCACGGTGTCCCAAGTAGCCCAGCACTAGCCAGCTCTATAAAAGAATATTTCTTGCGACTCATGCTTGCTCCACAAGGCCACTGCTGCACCACGCGACACGACTGCATGCGCTAAACCATCCCGTCCCCTTGTCAACCTCTCCTATGACCTTTGGGCTCCAGTGAATGTCCCCTCCCCACATGGCCTCCGCTATTGCATGCTCGTCATCGACCACCACACACATTACATGTGGGTGAGGTTCCTTAAGACCAAATATGACGCATGCATTGAGCTGAAAACCATCATGCTTGACATCGGACACTTGCATGCACGCCATCACTCTCATTCAGGCACATTCGCACCGGTCCTAAAGTTCGACTCGGACTTTGTCTTCGAGGCCGCTGTTACACGCCAGATATGCGCTCGCCTGGGCGTCGGTGTGCAATTTTCTGCCCCTATGCTCATCACATGCTCAGCAAAGTTGAACGACCTTGGCGCACCCTCCGGGACAATGCTTCTGCGATGCTCCACGATATGGCCGTCCCCAGTTCCATGTGGTCGTGCGTTGTTAGCACTGTTGTGTACCTTTGCAACCGCACTTACAACCGTTCATTCAGTCTCACCGGTGGTATTCCCCTCACTGTCCTTACGTCATCGGCGCCTGACGCGTCGAAGTTCCGCGTCTTCGGGTGCGCCGTCTTCGCCAAAGTGCCCGACAAGTTGCGTCGGAATACTCGGCGAAAAGCGCGTTTCGTGGCGTTATGGTCGGCTATCCGACTGACGCCCATGCGTACCGCGTCTACAACCCCGAGACTCGCCGCATCACCACTTCCGTCCATGTCGTCTTCTAGGAAAACACCCCGGGCTTCGGCACGCGACTCCGCATTGACTCGGTCATCACAGACCCCTCGGATGACGAGTCCCCTCTTGACACCTCCCCTCCTTCCCACCCTATCGACACCCCATTGTCCGACCCTCAACCCCCTCCTTCAGCCCCCGTCAGGCTCGACTCCGGTCGCACCACTCCGCTACGGGGACCTTGTGGCCCACATGTCTGATTACCCACCGAATCTTGTCACAACATGCTGTGATCCGGACCAAGGCAAAGCCAAGGAGGACACCTTCGAGCAACCCCACGTGCCATACATGATCACTGACCCTCCACACACCCTGCCGGCACATCACCTACTGTCGTCGCTCTCATGTCCGCCCGAGAGTGTGTGGAACCGAAATCGTACCGGGCTGCTTTGGACAGCGCTCAGGCCCCCCAGTGGCAAGCCGCTATGCAGCACGAGTACTCCTCCTTCATAGACAACGGCACGTGGGAACTTGTCGACCTTCCCCATGACCGCGTGGTCGTTAACAACATGTGGATTTACAAGGTCAAGTCCGACACCGTTGGCAATGTCTCCCGCTTTAAAGCGCGGTTCGTCGCCAAAGGGTGCAGCCAACGTGATGGCCTCGACTACACGGAAGCGTTCTCCAAGTCATCCGCATGGCCAGCCTTCGCCTATTCCTTGCCATCGCGGCCGCCCGCGACCTCGAATTGTGTCGGCTAGACATCGACACTGCGTTCCTCTACGCCCCAGTCAAGGAGGACGTGTACATCCCCCAGCCCCGCGGCTTCGCTGATGGCACGTCTAAAGTGTGTCACCTCAAGCGTTGCCTCTACGGACTCAAACAGTCCCCTCGCGAGTTCAACATGCTCCTGCGTGCATGGCTTGTCGAACATGGGTGGCAACAATGCGTATCCGACCCATGCATCTACATCTTCCGCGCCGGTCACGTTTTCGCCATGATCGCACTTTACGTGGACGACATTCCCGCAGCCTGCAATGATGCCACATGGCTTACATCGTTCAAGGCTTAACTTGGTGCACGGTTCAAGATTAAGGACATGGGCGACCTCTCCCAACTCATGGGCATGCACATCACCCGCGATCGCCCGCCCCGCACCATCTCGTTGGACCAGTCCAAATACCTACGCGACATCCTCGCAAAGTATGGCATGACCGACTATAAGCCATCGTCCCTTCCTATGGACCCCGGCTTCCTCGCCGGACTCGCGCACATGACTTCGCCCCCCCTCACCGGGGTGGCCAAGGACGTCTACCCAAGTCTATTTGGCAGCCTCCAGTACGCGGCCGTTTGCACTCGTCCCGAGGTGTCCACGGCGTTGAGCATCCTCGGCTCCGCCCAAGCATCCCCCACGGACGCCCACTTGCATGTTCTGAAAAAGGTACTTCGATACCTTCATGGTACCATCGACATGCGCTTGAGGTGCGGGGCGGGGGGGGGGGGGGGGGGGGGGGGGGAGGGGCACGGACCACAGTCTCCAAGTTACAGGCTTTGCCGACGCGGACTGGGCAAACGACAACAACACCCGCAAGTCTCGTTCGGGCTATCTCTTCACTCTCGGACGCGGGCCCATCAGCTACAAGTCCAAACAACAGACTTGTGTGGCCCAATCCACTTGTGAAGCCGAGTACTACTTTGCGGCTAACGCCACCGAGGAGGGACTCCACCTCCACCAACTTATGGGGAAGATCTTCAACGCCCCTATCACCGAAACCACACCATCTGGGACGACAACCAAAGCGCCATCGCGTAATCCTTGAATGCCTTGGTCAACGAGAAGACCAAACACATCGGTCTGAAGTGGCACTTCCTCAAGGACTACGTGGAGTAGGGAACCATTAAGTTGAGGTATAATGTTGTAAACAATTTCAGTTTCAATTTTTTTGAGGTACCTCCCCACTGACCAAATAGTGGTACACATGTTCACCAAGCCTCTACCATGACCTGCATTGACAAGACACCGAAGTGCAATTCTTGGAGGAGAAGACCCAATGCAACGCTTCATCCCGTAGCTACCTTCAGAGCGAGTGTTGTAAGTAACACATTCTAGTTGTTAGTTGCAGATAGCTATTGTAAGCTATTCTAGATATGATTAGTACATGTCTAGATCGGACATACCGATAACTTGTTGATTCGGTACAGAGCTGTGGCTAGGCTACAACTCTCTCACTTCTGCTGACCCGACACAACGCCTCGGGCTAGTGGTCTCTGTGACCGTCCTATTTGCGTGACTGTGATTGTATGTACGTGTGCGTTAGTTACCTTCCATACTGATCGTGTGTGCACGGTTTAAGAAGAACCACTTGTCAAGAATGCAAAATGAAAGTTGTTGCTAAACCCCAAGGATGCACAGCCTGCTCCCGTCGAATTTGGGTGCCGACCGGCCTAGGCCGAACGACGTTCGAGAGGGGCGACGGGCCAGCCTAATCTAGCTCCCGCGTGACTTCGGTATTGCCGTATATAGGAGGGAAAAAGCTTGCGAAAAAACATCATAGCGCCGTCGCTTGTCGATATCGTCGTCGCATCCCGTAAACCTCGACCCAAGGTCGTTGCCGCTCCTCCAATCGCGACGTTCCTCATATGTCGATGTCCCCTGTCACCTCGAGGGCGAGTGGGAGGGGCGCGGTAAGACATACATATGGAAAAAGCTAGCGTTCATGCCTCCCATCTTGTAGGTTGTTATTTCCGTCATTTCCATTATTTCATTTGCTTTTCCTCTTTGACACCCGGGTACCAGTTGAGCAAATAGCCAGTGATAGAACCTTCCTCCCACCGTTCGCGCGTCTTTCGAGCACCCTTGTTTCAAGTGCGGGCCTCCGCGCTCTACCGCGTTCGCAATCTCAAATATTAGGTGTCCGTATCGAAAGTGGGTATCGGGAGCGTAGGGCAGGGTCACCGTTGCTAGATCGAGCGGGCCGCAGGGATACGGATAATATTCTAGAGCTCCACCGACACTCAACTACACACTCTCGACGGCACCATTAGTAGTGCCCTTAGGTAGGCATTACAGTCAGTCCCTAGCCTACCCCATACTGCTCTCCACCGCCACACCTCCGACCTGGGTTACGGCCTTCCCCCCCTTAACACCACCGCGGCGCAACTCACAATCTGTCACCTACATAAAATGCTTAACCTCCTTTGCTACAGAGGCACCATGACCCGCAACCATATACTCACAATTATCGATAGATACAACCGCTGGCCAATTGAGGTAATCATGACATGTGCAGGCCGACCACCCACCCTCCGCAGTCTCGTACGCATCCAACTTGACGCTAACACTCTCTTCCACGGCTTTCCCCAATTGACCCTCGCCAACTCCATTGCTACCACTGTTAGAGTTGGGAACGGATAGTTACACGGAGGTCGTGCCGGCCCCACAGGGGGGCCGGCTCTGGTGACTAGAGAAGTGGGAAGAGAGAGATGGCGGCCGGCGAAGGCACCGGCAGGGCCGGCCGACCGCCACTAGTAGGGAATAGAGTACCGCTAATAGAATCACACTAAGTACTAGAATGACAAATAGCTACCTTGTACATAAGTACTATGCAACGGGATGCTAGTGCTAACACCCCCCCTCAAGGTAGCCGAGGTCTTGACGTCGTCCTAGCTTGCGTTGAGAAAGGTGTCATCTCGGTCGAAGGTGTAGTGCTTGTAGCGTGTGTCTCATGCCGGATAGGTGTAGCGACATGCGCTCACAAGAACGTGCCGCTACCGGCGAGTTGCCGATATGAAGCAGTTCCAAATGTACTGCGTAATGTACTATTCTGACATGTAGCGGGAAAAACTGTCCACGGGCGAATTAGCCGACGCATGAGAGCGACCGGCGAGGAAGAAGCACAGCCAATAAGGCCGTTAGGAGCGTGTAGGCACGCAAAAAACATAGACGGGCGCTCGTGTTGACTCCCCCTTTTCGCCGTGGGAAAGTTGAGCACCTCGCTAAGTAAGGTGAGAGTTGCGGATTTGCCTCGGGAAAAAACAATAACAGTACTAATTAAAGTACGCACGGGCCGAATTTTCGCGGGTCGGTCTGAAAAACCAGACCCGGTCGAGAGCATCGGTAGGCTGAAGGCTAGGTGAGACAGAAAGCTGGGTGGGGCGAACGTGGCGCCGGGCGCTTTACACACGCTCTTCTCCTTTTTACGTGGGAGATGGTAGGACAGTCGCGGAAAACCAGCTCGAAGGCGAAGCGTGGGGTCGGTGGGACGATGAAATATTAACGTGGCGCCGAGCGCTTTACACACGCTCTACTCTTTTTTACGTGGGAGTAGGTAGGACTAGCGTGGCGCCGAGCGCTTTACACACGCACTTCTCTAGTGTAACTTGGTGGAGGGCCCATAACTTGTTAGAGTTGGGAACGGATAGTTACAAGGAGGTCGTGCCGGCCCCACAGGGAGGCCGGCTCTGGTGACTAGAGAAGTGGGAAGAGAGAGATGGCGGCCGGCGAAGGCACCGGCAGGGCCGGCCGACCGCCACTAGTAGGGAATAGAGTACCGCTAATAGCATAACACTAAGTACTAGAATGACAAATAGCTACCTTGTACATAAGTACTATGCAACGGGATGCTAGTGCTAACAACCAAACTCCGCACTCACTTCCAATCCTAAGACGACTCCCTCCGCACCACACATCGCCAGCAAACTACCCTTATAAGTGACCCACTAAATTACAAACAAGCACATAAGAATATCAAGCCACGCTCCACACACCTCTCCCTCCTCAACTGTCTCACACCCCTTTGGAAAATCGGCATCACCGAATGATCGCTAGTGGCCTTACGCGCTACTAGTATCAAACTCATACTCAAACCCGCAGCTCACATTAAGAGTCTCGAGCAAAGGGCGCAGGCATCAACATCTCCACCCCCATACACCTTCTCCACACGGTTCTCACAGAACCAACCAATATCGTACACAACCGCTTCCCCTCTAAACCCCCATTACCCCCCTACGCACAAGCCACGACACTTGCGCACTCCTTGTGGATCCCACTGATCACCACACACATTCCACCCCCAACCTCCACCCTCTGTCCATACATGAAACGCCCGCGCAACACCCAACCCTCTATCATCCTGAATCAACATAAATCGATGCAACGTAGCTCATCCCCAACTACGATACGGACTACCCTCCATGTGATGTCATAAATATACTCTCCAAGCACAAAGACTCAGCCACCCACCAAATACAATACATGGTGCAATGGGCACCATAACGACTCACAAAATGGGAAATACATTAGCAGATTGAGCAAGGATTCAAACCACTTACATGCACACCTACCGGCCAACATAAGCCCCCCCCTGACCCTTACACTTGTATCTCATGTCACGACTCACGAATCTCTACATGATAACATCCTCCCACGCCACACATGCCCTAACTTTGCTATCCATCAACATTGTGCTACTCGCAAACGCCCGGCAAGATGGACATGCAATTGGTCCCAACACGGAGGTCAACACAGCCTCACCTCCCTTAATGTTATCCAATGGGCCCCGTGCCCGCAGCTCCGGGACACCATCGTCACCACCCCTTCTTGTATGGCGGCCCTAACTACGGTCGAAAAATATTTCACCCCCGCAACACCACCCATCCTTCCGCAATAAGGCCCTCCACCATGATGCACCTATGCAGTCACCATCGACAACTCCCCTATCCACCCGAATATAGACATGAAACCCACAGGACACTTTGTCATCCACCACCACCCCACCACACCAACCGAAGCTATAATCTACCTTCCCACCGGAAGGGCAATTACCACGCTTTCCCTTGACCGCATCACCCACCTCTACCGTTTGTTTCGACCCGAACTCACCCACCTCACATTCGAGGAAGAGCTCCATCGCCTTGTCAACGTGCGTCGGCACAGCATCCGAAGTCGATACCCCTACCATAATAGAGACTCACAAAAACAGATGGGCAACCCGGAATGACCTCCTTGATGCCCTACGCCCAGCCTTTAACACAACCGCAGAACTATATTATGCCCCCCTTAATAAATAACTAGGCTCCAATACCTACCACTCCCTCTACCCGGAAGATATGGTCGTCTTTTTTAGGGGTAGTAATGCTACCTTCGCTTGGCAAGGGACCAACATTACGAGCCCCGAATACGACCACGCCTGCATGCGACGAGCTGTGGAACATGCCATCGCCAGCGCTCATTCATTGGAACCACACACTCCATCGGCCACAATACATGTCCTCCCACACTGGCAACACACACCATACCGGCATGAAAAGTACACCTCCTCACCGTAAACACACATCCTCTACTACCTCCCAGCCGACAAAAATACATTCCTCCCCCCTAACCAACACACATGCATCCCTACACCCACCCTCTTTCGGCACTAAATGGGGAGTAGATATACATCTCGTGTGCAACACTCATGCCCTACCCTTCCTTCCCTAGCTTGACACACTCGACACACTACACCGTACCATCGAGCACATACATAATGCACACCTCTCCTTCCCACCTACCATATGCACGCACCCCACCCCCACCTATGCATACAACCCCCACAAAGCTGGCATATACCACTCCCCACCATCCAGCGTGCACCCGCTCACCTACCACCCCCCCCCTCCGCCGCACGCACTATCACTACCACCCACTTCCATGCGACCCTGCCCACGATTGGACAACGTTTGTTTACACATACGGCTCAAAAAATGTGGCTCCGCTCCCCTCTGGACCGCATCTACTCACCCTTCCACAACACCTATCAAAATCCTACTCATCTCTACATCACCAACCCATACCATTAACGGCGCCGAACTTGCAGCCATAGACTTTGGTCTCAAACTAGGACATCCGGCGACTTATTATACAACGCATACTCCCTCCGCCTCATTCATAATTACATCCGTAACCCCCACACTATGCAACAACATCCCCACAGAGAAATACTCTCATATATCCTATCTACACTCCAAATCCGCACCACGCGGCCGGTCTGACGACACATCTCAGTAAAATGAAAGCACACATCAACTCTACGGGCAATGACATTGATGATCACTTAGCAAATACAATTGCATACGGCCAACCCCCTGATGCAAAATACTTCAGAGGCGCCCACACACATCTAGAACAATGGACCTGGCCGTACACCACCCAACGTGACGAGACTAACACTCCTAAAACCCGAGTATACACCAACCTCGAAAGATAAGCACGAAAATACAGTTTTGCCTCTACCATCACTCCCCTTCACCACTCCACCAAACATGGCGACCTCCCCGCCGCAGCCAAAACAAATGGTGCAAATTTGACCGACCATGGTCGACACCCAAACATCACATCCAATCAATTCACACACGAAATGAAATCTATGTGGGGCGCTCATAGCACCTGCCTCTTCCCTTGGGACAAAACTCTGAAATGCGCAATACGCGGCCAATTCGTTAGCAACGGCCACATGACGGGCAACTACCCCTCATTGTCGGGCCTACGGCAAGGCCGCCACAATAGTGCAATCCAACTCCTACTCACACTACTAGAACAATAAAACGGGGGGCGATGCGAAACCATAAACGCTGACTTCGGTAATAAACCTTTTAAATCATTATAATCCTACACATTTAGCGAACCACTCCCTCACCACGACACACCCTCCTTTCATCACAATCAAAAGAACACTCGTACTCTGGACGCCGACGAAGGCCTCGACCAGTCTTCCCTATACCGCAACCCCGCAGCCTTACCATTGGATGTTCTGCCCAACCAACTCAGACCCCCGGCACACAAACCCGACTTGATTAGACTCTTAGAACCTCGCCTTGTCGGCCATACCTCCTCTCGACGCAGATATTCCATTATTCCTAAAATTCAGATAGGAGAATTGAAATACTAGAAAGATAATAACCTTATTAATGGCACCCACAAGGCCACCACCTCATCATAGAAAAGTACACCCCCTTGCAAATGCACTCCGCTTGCATTGGCTAGGCACACAAGTGGATATCATACCCATAGTTATGAGCCGCACCGGCGCATTCCACTCCCTGACACACACCGCCATCATTACCCTCGTCAACCCTAGAACTAACCCACTAGACACACCCTCCAATACCACAACCCGAGGCACTACCCGCATCCTCTCCCGTCTACACATCCGATCTGTCCAATGGCTCCACTATCCACTCCACATCTACCGTATCAAACCCTTTACCACTTACAAACAACTTATTCACCATCATTTTAAACCCTACCCTCCCATCTAATACTACACCTTACCCTACCTTGCCAGGATCCTCCAAGGGGGGAGTAACTCTGTTGTAAGTAATACCGCATACGTATTAGTTGCAGATAGCTACTGTAAGCTACTCTAGATATGATTAGTACATGTCTAGATCGGACATACCGATAAACTGTTTGACTCGGTACAGAGCTGTCGCTAGGCTACAGCTCTCACACTTCTGTTGTCCCGACACCACGCCTGTAGGCTGGTTGTCGCCTTAACTGTTCCGTTTGCGGGACTGTGACTGTAACTACGTTTGCGTACGTTATCTTCCACACTAACTGTGTTTGCATGGTTCAATAGGTTATGGGCCCCCGCCTCACGTCACTCACGCGCGACAACCTGGTTCGGCGAGCTGCGATCGACAGCTCTCCCGCAGAAGGCAAGTTTCCTTAGACTCCTAGTACTTTCAACCTGTAGTCGGCGGTATCGCCAGTATAAACTGCGATTTTAAAACCCGCCACCACCCCTCTTAAGTCAGCCACCCGACGGAGATAGCCAGCCACCCACACCGACGCACTCGTCGTGTGTGGACAGGGTGCACACAGGTCCAAGCTGGAGAACGGGGGGGTGCACTGTCGGGTGAATACGCATCCACAGGTCGCACGCCAGCCGTAGCTTACCTTTTATTTTTATTTTTTACCCTCGCCTAGCGAATCACCCACCAGCGCAGCGCTCCACCTGTCCTGGCCTTGGCCTCGACTTGTGCCCCACACTGGGTGGAGGATACAGAAAAGGTGCTCTGAGACACCCCGGGGCTACAGGCCGAGGGGTCGGCGGGCATCAGGCCGTCTCTTTGCATACCGCTGTTAGGCACGAGTCCGGCTAGCGGTTTTTACCGCTGCCTGTTTTTCATCCAGCTCTTTCTTTTTTGCCCTCTGTCGAAATGGCGCAGAAAAACCCGCCTGTTTCATCTGTTGGTTCCCCTGAGTCATGCTCTCACCAGAGCACCCTCGATCACCCCCCAGATACTCTCGCGCTGCTCGTTGCACAAGTGGCGAACCTAACAGCTCGTTTCGACTCGCAGTCGGCCGAGGGTGCTGCTGCTGCTGCGGGTACTAATCCGCACCCCCCTGTAGCTCAGCGCCGCCACGATGCCCCACTCGAACCCGTCCGGGACAGCCACGACGGCCACACCCTCCACCTGCTTGAACATCCCCAACCTGGTTTCGTAACCCCGGACGCAGAAACACTCCTTGCTTCTGCAGCCCCTGTTGGCGACCCCACAGTCGCACAGCGCCGCCACGATGCGCCCCGCGAGCCCACGCGTGCCGATGCACACTACGACCCCTCGCGTCACGCCATCCGGGTTGATCACCTCCCACCACCTCCCCCCTTCCCCCACGCCGGATATGCCCTTCACCACCCCGGCCCCCATATCCCGGAGGCGCCCTCTCATCTCGTCCCCCCCTATCGTGACCACCGTGACCACCCGCACTCGTACGGCCCTCCGCGTCCCATGGCCGGCCGCTCTCCGTTTCCCGGTGGACCACCTCCTCCCTTTCATGGTCGGCACTCTCCCCCACTCCAACATGGCGACCCCACCCCCCGGGGCCGTCGTCGCCCCACTATTGACCCGGTGGTCATCAACCGGGCGACACACGAAGCCCCCGGCTTCGACAAGGACGCCCTCAACCGGTCCATGAAGATGTCGGTCCCCATCATGTGCCCGACCACGGACTTCAAGCAATGGAAGAGGACCTTCCTTAATTTCCTCTCCATCAAGGCCGCATACCTCATTCCTCAGCTTGCCATCCGTGACTCCGGCGTCTGGCTCGACGAACAAGCGCAACACTACGCCTACACGCTGCTTCTCCATGCAGCCAGCGCAAATAAGCGCGCTGACCAAGCCATGAAATGCGTTTCTCCAGCACGCCCTGACTGCGCCGCTGCCGCGTGGGACATCCTTTGTGAACGCCTCGACTGTCGGTCTTTTGCTCGCTCCTTGTCCCTCTTAGACAACCTGACGGTCAGACAACGCCCTGGTCAGTCACTCAGTGACTATGTCCACTACATGCGCCAGACCTTTGACGAGTACAACGACACATGCCAGTTGGTTGATGGCTCCGTTGCCATCCACCCCCACCACCTCGGTCTCCTCATGCTGCGCGGTATTTCCAGCAGCGGCCCACACGGTCAGGCGAAGCAATGCGTCATCAACGCCTTTGACACGGACTACATCATGTCGGCTGATGACGTTATGGCCAGCATTCTCCACCTTGCGCACAACATGGAAGACGACCCTGCTCCGGACGCAACCGCTCCGGCCATATCACCTCCTCCCATCTCCGCGTTCGTCGCTGCGGGCCGCGGCTCGCACAGCGGTCGAGGCCCACCACACCGTAACCCTCGCGGCCATCGACCCAACAAGTGTGGCGTTTGTGGCAGCCTCCACCATCTCATGTCCGCGTGCACTGCCACGGATGACGCTATCCTTAAGTGGAATCTCGCCAAGCGTAGGCTGACAGTCCAAAAGTACGGCGCCGCCGACGGCACCCCCTCTGCTCACGCTGCGCTGCTGAGCGACGTCCCTGCCGACGACGCCCCCGCCGATGACACCGACTGCCTACCCACCCTCGAGGACTGCGCTGATGACTACGTTGACGACGAGGTGAGTGTCCCTTTCAGCTCTGTGGCATTCTCCTCTTCCCTCGCCCCGGGTCGTAATCTGTCAAAGTTTTGGGTCGTTGATTCCGCCTGCTCGATTAACCTCACTGCGTTCCGAGATGACTTCGTGAAATTCACGCCCCCCTCCGCTCCCTCTCGCGTGGGCGGTGTCGGCGTTGACGTTAAGGGCAGTGGCTCAGTGCGAATTTCTGTCAGACTTGCCTCTGGCCAGCTCATTCACCGCACTGTGTATGCACTCTACACCCCTGACCTATCGTCTCGCTCCGCACAGCGTATCGGCCGCCTCCTTAGTGTGACCTGGATGCAAACTCACAGCGGTTGTGAATTCATATTCCCCTCCAACTCTGACACTGGTTTGCTTTTGGTACCCACATGCATGGGTGTGCTAGAACCGTCCGGAAACGGTCTCTACCTCCTTCCCCACAAGCCGGTCCTCCCTTCCAGCCCATCCCCACCGCCGGCACTTGACCCCTCACCTCAGGTTGCCCTTACTGCCCAGTGTGATCCCGTCCTGTGGCACCGTCGATATGGCCACCTCAACATGCAGAGCCTTCAGGCCCAACATACTCACGGTGTCCCGACTAGCCCTGTGTTAACTGGCATTGTAACCAAAGTTTCGTGCGACTCTTGTCTCCTTCACAAAGCCACAGCTGCACCACGCAACACAGCCGCTTGCGCGAAGCCATCCCACCCCCTCCTCAACCTGTCCGCTGACCTCTGGGGCCCGGTCAATGTCCCCTCCCCACATGGCCTCCGTTACTGCTTGCTCGTCATCGACCACCACACCAACTACATGTGGGTGCGGTTCCTTAAGTCTAAAGACGACGCATGTTCGGAATTGGAAACCATCCTCTTGGACATCAAACACTTGCATGCCCGCCATCACTCCCAGACGGGCGCGTTCGCACCGGTCCTCAAATTTGACTCAGACTCTGTGTTTGAAGCTGCTGTCACTCGCCGGATGTGCGCACACCTCGGCGTCGGGGTACAGTTCTCTGCCCCATACGCCCACCACATGCTCGGCAAGGCCGAACGTCCCTGGCGCACCATCCGGGACAATGCATCGGCGATGCTCCACAACATGGCCGTTCCCAACTCCATGTGGTCGTGCGCTGTCAGCACTGTTGTGTACCTTCGCAACCGCACGTACAGTCGCTCGGTCGGACCTAATGGGGGCGTCCCCCTCACACTCCTTACGTCGTCGGTGCCCAACGCCTCCAAGTTCCGCGTCTTCGGCTGCGCCGTTTTCGCCAAGGTCCCCGACAAACAACGTCGGAAACTCAGTGAAAAAGCATTTCGCGGCGTCATGGTGGGCTATCCCCCTGACGCACCCGGGTATCGTGTCTACAATCCGGAAACGCGTCGCATCACCACTTCCGTACATGTTGTCTTTCAGGAAGACACCCCAGGCTTCGACACACAACCCTCCGTCGACTCGGCCATCACCGACTCTTCGGACGACGTCCCCGCAGACTCACCCCTATCCCACCCCATTGACCTCACATCACCCACACCCCTGCCCCCCCCGCCAACCCCTCGCCATGCTCGGCTCCGCTCCCACCCCATTCGCTACGGCGATATGGTTGCCCACCTGTCCGACTACCCACCCACACTCGTAACGGCGTGTTGTGATCCTGAACAAGGAAATGATCACGAGGACATCTTTGAGCACCCTCACGTCCCCGACCTTGTCACTGGTCCCCCACACACACCTGCCGGCACGTCCCCTCCTGCCATCGCCCTCCTCTCCGCCCGAGAGTGTGTGGAACCAAAATCCTACCGAGCTGCGCTGGACAGCGCCCAAGCCCCCCAATGGCAAGCCGCTATGCAACAGGAGTATTCCTCCCTCATCAGCAACGGCACGTGGGACCTTGTGGACCTCCCCCCCGGCCGGATGGTCGTTAACAACATGTGGATCTTTAAGGTCAAATCGGATACAGCCGGCGACGTCTCCCGCTTCAAAGCGCGGTTCGTCGCCAAGGGGTGCAGTCAACGCGCTGGACTGGACTACACGGAGACCTTCTCCCCGGTCATCCGCATGGCCAGCCTGCGTCTCTTCCTAACCATTGCAGCCGCCCGCGACCTTGAACTCTGCCAACTTGACATCGACACAGCGTTTCTCTACGCCCCCATCCGGGAGGATGTGTATATCCGCCAGCCCCTCGGCTTCACCGATGGAACGTCCAAGGTTTGTCACCTCAAGCGTTGCCTCTACGGCCTTAAGCAGTCCCCCCGCGAGTTCAACATGCTACTTCGTGCGTGGCTCGTCGACCATGGATGGCAACAATGCGTCTCCGACCCGTGCATCTACATCTATCGCGCCGGCCACGTCTTCGCCATGATCGCCCTGTACGTCGATGACATTCCCGCGGCCTGCAATGATGCCACCTGGCTCGCATCGTTCAAAGCCCAACTCGGAGCACGGTTCAAAATCAAGGACCTAGGCGACCTCTCCCAACTCCTCGGCATGCACATTACCCGCGATCGCTCCACGCGCACAATCTCGCTGGACCAGTCCCAGTACCTGCGCGACATCCTCGCCAAGTACGGCATGTTTGACTCTAAGCCGTCGTCCCTTCCGATGGACCCAGGCTTCCTCGCCGGCCTTGCACACTTGAACTCGCCTTCTCTCACAGGAGTGGCCAAGGACGTCTACCCAAGCCTCCTGGGCAGCCTCCAGTACGCCGCCGTTTGTACACGCCCCGATGTCTCTACGGCGTTGAGCATCCTCGGCTCTGCCCAAGCCTCGCCCACCGAGGCACACTTGCAAGCTCTGAAAAAGGTCCTCCGCTACCTCCATGGCACCATCAACATGCGCCTGACGTTGGGGGGGGGCATGGACCACAGTCTCCAACTCACAGGCTTTGCCGACGCTGATTGGGCCAACGACAGCAGCACCCGCAAGTCTCGCTCCGGCTATCTCTTCACCCTCGGACGCGGGCCAATCAGTTACAAGTCCAAACAACAGACTTGTGTGGCTCAATCCACGTGTGAAGCCGAGTACTACTCTGCGGCTGACGCCACCAAGGAGGGACTCCACCTCCGACAACTCCTGGGGGAAATCTTCGACTCCCCCATCACCGAAACCACCACCATCTGGGAGGACAATCAAAGCGCCATTGCATACTCCCAGAATGCCTTGGTCAGCGAGAAGACTAAACACATCGGTCTGAAGCGGCACTTTCTCAAAGACCACGTGGAGCAAGGGACCATCAAGTTGAGGTACCTCCCCACTGACCAGATGGTGGCTGACATGCTTACCAAACCCCTCCCAGGACCTGCATTAGCACGACACCGAAGTGCGATCCTTGGAGGACAAGACCCAATGCAACGCTTCATCCCGTAGCTACCTTCAGGGGGAGTGTTGTAAGTAATACCGCATACGTATTAGTTGCAGATAGCTACTGTAAGCTACTCTAGATATGATTAGTACATGTCTAGATCGGACATACCGATAAACTGTTTGACTCGGTACAGAGCTGTCGCTAGGCTACAGCTCTCACACTTCTGTTGTCCCGACACCACGCATGTAGGCTGGTTGTCGCCTTAACTGTTCCGTTTGCGGGACTGTGACTGTAACTACGTTTGCGTACGTTATCTTCCACACTAACTGTGTTTGCATGGTTCAATAGGTTATGGGCCCCCACAACACCTTCGAAGAGGATGAACAAGGAGACCCCCCCCGGCCTAAATTTGTATTTTCAGTCCTAGATGGCATGTGCAAGAAGGCCCTTAGACAAGAGCCAGAATGTGCATGGCAACTCTTGGAATTTATTTTCATTTCTAGAACCCCCGTACATAGGTTTACGGCGGCGCGCGGCTAATCCCGAGGATCGTTGCCGTGAAATCGGGCCAATCCTCCCGTCGTGAATGTCCGCCTCGTTGTTGGTGTCGTGTTGTCCCCAATTGGATCGGCTAAACTTCATCATGCTAGTCGACGTGCAACGGTCGCGGTCCCTAGTGCCGCTTCCCGGCTGCTTGCCGGCAACTCCAATAGCGGCGTCCCACCACTGATCCGTCCGTACCCTCCTCGACTCCACACGCTCCTCATATACCCCCCCCCCCCCCCCCCCCCCCCCCCCCGCCGGTAAAGGCACGGTATGTAAGGAGTATATGGTATGTTAAAAACACATCGGACGGCCCGAGCGGGAGATGTTAGTGCTGGTAGTGGACACATGTTTCTTTTATAAGCCCTCCGAATATGACTTTCTCGACAGTTGTTGATCTCGGAGGTCGTAGTTGTCGGCTCACCCCGCCTAGCCCCTACCGTGCCAAGCATGGCACAACAACGTGGTTACCAACGCTCACCACGAGGAGATGGGGGCGAGTACTGACGGGCTTGCGAGCGCACATCCCCTCCGGGGCCGCCGCCGATGTGCCGCCGGCGGGCGCACTTGCAAAGCAACTAGTGTAATTCAAGGAAAACAAAATTAAAACAGACTTGTTGCCACCCCCCCACTACTACGTTGGTGTAAGTAGCCCAGCCTAGCTCGCCTTTAGTCTTGAGGCGCCACACGCCCTTGGAAGAGTGTCGCATGAGACGTGCTTGTGTCGCCTCGGACAAAAGTGATCCGGTGCGTCTTGACCCTTAGTGAATCTCACCTCTAGGACGTTAAAATGTTAAAATTAAAGTACCGCTAAATCGAATGTTGTCTCAAGGCGCACCCAATACCACCATCTTGGACTTCGGGTTGGGGTGTAACACCGGGGGGTCTTCTTGTCCAACTCTCTCCGTCGGTAGTAACAACATGATGTACATTATACATGGACAACCATGGTCTATCGCTACAATATAAACATGAAACATATTGTGTCGCTATCTCCACTATGCGCGGCCTAAGCCTCCGCATCAGCTTGAGAAATTTAAGATCAAGCGTCAATTGCAATACATCAAACTTTGATGCATCACCCGTTTTATTATTCCTCTGATTCATGGACGCAACAATTAACTAGGATATCAATTCGTGGATGCATAGATTAAATGGGTAACTAAATCGTGGATGCATCGATGAAATGGGGCACTAATTCGTGGACGCATTGATTATATAGGGCATTGATTCATGGACGCATCGATTAAGTAGGACACTAATTCATGGATGCAGTCCATGCGGGGCAAATGCATTGATGCATTAACATCAGTCTCCTCGCACATGTAATTTTAGTGAAATGAAGAGCCGGATTACTATTGGATGGTGCCCGTGTATGTAATTTAGTATGGTTATATTGCTATTGGCTTCTAGAGTAATATAGTTAAGAAATCCCAAAGGGCATGCATCGATGCTACCGATTACACGGAATTGTATAGGTTATTCGTTGTACATCGATTAAATACATTACCAATTCATGGATCCCTTAATTAATTAGGGTACCAATTCATTGATGCATTAATTACCAATTCATTGATGCATCGATTAATGAGGACAGAAATTCATGGACGGATTGATCATATAGGGCAATAATTCGTGGAAGCACTTATTGAATAAGTCCTAATTCATCATGGATGCATTGATGAAATAGGGCCCCAATTCATGGACGCATTGGTGCGGATGATGCATCAAGATCCCACAAATACAACGATGTTTGATGCGGAGGCTTTTTGCCGTATCTTTGATTTCGTTACCCTCTTGTCACTCTTTCCATCTTCCCCCCCCCCCTCCCCCCCGCCCTCTTCATGCCCTCGTGTCTATGGTGCTTCATGTGGCTTTAAAATCAAGGATTGTGCAATTGGAAGGACTACACAATGCAGTAATGCACAACCAAGCAAAATATAACACGAAAGAATTGCGAGAAAGCTCCACGCAAGGGTGGAAAAACAACACGCGTACCCTAGGCGACAAGTGGCGCCTCACACGCCGCTTGAGGAAACGCGATACAACACACATAGCCCAATTCAATTTGTTTTGAAACTCTAAGATAATTGCACCCAGAAACCCAAAAGTACCTGAAAATGCATGCGGAAACACGTTTTGCATGATACACATTTGAAGCTCAGACTGCAGCTTATGAAGGGAAACACGGAAACGGACGATTATGATTGCTGCTAACTGACAGTTAGTAGGAGGGACAGTTGAGAAGCACTCCTTAGATTCATCACATGTGTAAGTTATTTTGTTACAGTATAATTGCGCTTGTGAGGCTTTTCAGTCTTTTTGAGGAGGGGTCATCGACAGTTTCGGGGCCAGAATAGTGAGTTCCCTCGGGGACTAGGGGGCGTCACCTGTCATGCTGACTTATCTCACTCTGCTCAAATCCCACATGAGTGTTGGACAGTCAATGAACATAGTAGAATATGATAGACACCGAGATTTTACATCAATCCAGTATATTAACCATAACATATGCTGTAATTTGTGACAGTATTGATGCAGGCACCCTAACATCCACATCACAATGAGTTCCTGTGGCCCATCTAATTTTAACTGTGTGCCCACAAATGGGTTGTTTTCTTGAAAATGAATAGTCTATGACTTTATGTTACATGTAAGTAAGTTTTATTGTATATCCATGTGTAGTATATGTACGTACTGTATCCGTGATTTGATGAGTTCCGCTACCGGCAGTACTAAAGTACCCGTAGCTGCGCTGGCTTGTATCATTTCTTATATGTATTTTGGTCATATTAGTAATATAGAGGTTTGAATTACAGGGCTAAATTACGAAGTAACCGGCGTTACCTCCGTTACATGCGTTACCTCCGACGCTACATCTCCCTAACGGTTCAAGCGCCCAAGCGCGCACGGACAGTAAAATGTCCGCACCCTATATAACACACCAGCAGCGATTGTGTGTCCACCTTCTGCCTTTTGCGAGAGCTATCGCTCACGCAAACGGCATCGTGGCTCTTGCTAGCCACGCAAGGTGTTGATCACTGAGTCTCCTGCACGACGCACGAAAACACACTCCGTCAGTCCAAATGGCAGACCGCCTGGTATTGCCTACTGACCTCTACGTTGCGCCCGGTGACGCGCCGGAACAGCAGCCAGACCAGCTGCAATTGCTAACACAGATTGTGCAGCAGTTAGCAGCCCAGGTCGAAACTCTCTCCGTCGCAACCGCGTCAACAAAACCAACTACTTCAGCCATCCCCACAGCCGACTCCGACAGCGCTGCGGGTGGACGACTCGAGCTCGACGCTCTACCAGCTGACAGTAAAACCAACCCTCTAGAGTACATCGACCCTAGAGAGTGGTCAGAATTCGCGTCCCGTACGTTCGCGGACTGCCTACCCCCATCTGGCACAACAGCCCCGTGCCTGTGGAACCCTCGACACGACGAGGCCGACAAATTTTTTACGGACAACGCGAGAATTTCTTCCCGCGACGAGTATCGACACCTGCTCTGCTATGGTGTGTTTACGGCCGCCGTTAACGCGGCACTCGAAACTGCTATGGAAACGCTTCGCTCGGTCACCTCTACCCCCGACGAAACAACCTACGCCTACTCCCTCGTCGACGCAGCGCTACGTACTAATCAAGCAGTGGCCTCAGCGGGGGAAGCGCGACTCACCTACATCAGACGCTTCAAGGCCAAGAAGATTCTCACCGGAGAAGAACGCGTCGCGGAGCGTCTCGTCTACTCACGATGCTTCGACACTGTCGCCTCCGATCGTGGAGGCAACGTCGTCGACGGACTCCTGGCAGCCCTGGAGGACAAACGACTCGAAGTCAGCATCACAGCAGCTGCAAAAGCGCAAGCAGCTGCCCAGTTCAAGGCCGACAAGCCTAGACCAGACAAACCGGACAGGCCGAACGATAAGCCGGACAAGCCGGACAAAACCAAGGCCAAGCCAAAGGACCGCACGAGCGGCCGCCCCCTCCCCCCTACCGACAAGGCACACAAGAAGACCGAGGGCGACAAGGACGAATGACGGGGTGACCCGCCGCGCCGATTCCTGCAACCCAGATTCAAACTACATGCGTCATCGCGTGCGGCGAAACTGGCAAGCCTGGAAAGATATCGGCGCGAGCGGACAAGTCTTACGGTGGATCCGGGAGGGCGTTACTATTCCCTTCCTAAACAACCGACCCCCACCCCCGTTCAACCAAGGTACTTCACTGCTGGACGCTACCCCCGAGCAGCTCACCTTTGTCGAGGCCGAGCTTGCGCGCTTCGTGGAGACGGGAGCCTGGGAACGCACCACCTGCAGCAAGTACGTGTCAAGACTCTTCTTAGTCGCCAAGCCCGGCCACAATCAGTGGCGTTTTATCGTCGACCTACGACACCTGAACAGCTTCTGCGTCAGAAAGCGACTACGGATGGAGTCTTTGCTAGGCGTTCGTCATCTGACTCGGAAGGGCGACTACATGTTCTCGTTCGACCTAAAAGACGGGTTCTACGCGCTGGGCATCGTGCCAGAGCAGCGCGACTATCTAACCGTAAACGTTCGCGGCCAGCTGTACCGACTAGCTGGACTCCCGATGGGCTGGTCGCTCAGCCCTTACCACTTCTGCGCGTTCACGGACACATTCGTACGACACCTCCGTCAACCAGACCCCGGTGGGTTTACAACACAGAACGGGAAGCCTACACAACCCGACAGCGACAGACCAAGCAAGCGCTTCCTCCGACACACGCGGTGGCGCGGAGCCAAAATCTTACCTTACGTGGACGACTTTCTCCTCTTCGCCGCCACTCGTGCTCTCGCTCTCTCGCTCAGGCAGCGCGTCGACCGCCTCCTCACCAATCTCGGCCTTCTCCGCCACCCCTCCAAGGGTTTTTGGGAGCCGACGCAATACGGCCACCACCTGGGCATCGACATCGACACAGCTTCAGGTTACTTCTTCGCCCCGGTGGAAAAGCTACAGAAGCTCGCAAGACAAGCTCGTCACCTACTGCAACGTGCAACCCGAAACTGCAGATGGCTCCCTGTCAAGGAACTACAGTCATTCGCGGGTCAGGCGCAGTACCTTTTTCTGGCAATTCCAGCGGCAAGATTCTTCCTCCGCGAACTGCACTCCGTACTCGGCGACAAGTGGGGAGGCCGCGTCCGTCTCTCTCCGCAGCTCAGTCGAGATCTACAGTGGTGGACACAAGTACCCAGTCACGCCAACGGCAAGAACATACACCGCCCGGTCGAGTCAGCCTACATCCACTGCGACAGTTCGGGGTATGGATGGGGGGCAGTCCTGAACGGCAGACTCGAAGCCCGCGGCTTCTGGGGAATACAGGACGAACAGCAGCACATTACCTGGAAAGAACTGAAGGCCGTCCGTCTGGCCGTCCTCAGCTTCTTGCCACACCTGGCTGGCCGCAACGTCCTCCTCCACGAAGACAACCAGGCGGTCTGCCACGTCCTGACCGGCCTGACGTCCCGCTCCCCGGAGATGATGAACGAATTACGCCGGTTATGGTACCTGTTGGACACCAACAACATCCACATCAGGCCCAGATACATCCGTTCTGCGGCAAACACGTGGGCAGACAAGCTCAGCCGACACCTCGACAGCGACGACTGGCAACTCGACCCCGCGGTGTTCCACGAAATGGACACACACTTCGGCCCGCACACAATCGACCGGTTTGCGTCGGCTCTCAACACGCTACTGCCCCGCTACAACGCGAACTGGCTAGACCCATCGTGCGAAGCCGTGGACGCCCTTCACCTCGCCGATGCGAATTGGAGAGCAGAAAACAACTGGTGCAACCCGCCATGGCCCCTGCTACCCGACCTCGCCCAGAAACTACAGCAGAGCGGCGCAGCAGCCACGGTGGTCGCCCCCCGGTGGCAAGGGAAAGCGTGGCATCAGGCCCTTACCGAATTGGCGTGCCACGAGACGGTCCTTCCGGCCCGACCTCACTTGTTCCGTCCCGGGCGGCGGCACGGACGCGGTACAGTCGGCAAGCCTCATTGGCCCGTCACTGTATTCCGGATTCCCTCCCGGCCTGGTTGTACCTCCGCCGGGGCGCTGTCAGTGCTACACTGACCCTGTTCAACACACGGCACATCAGGCCAGCAGTCCAAGCCTACCCCACCAGACCAGCAAAGGTCCGCTACAAGGTGGAGGTGGCAGGCTGCAACAACCCGTGGGCCGCCTCGATGCGCCCCTACATGCAACGTCTACTGGGCACTGACAGCCTTGGAGCAAAAACGCTCGAATTGCTGACCGCCGCTTGGGCGAAGAGCACGTCCGACACGTACAACAGCGCAATCAAGCCTTACTTCCAGTTCTGCGAGGAGCAAGGCCTACCGCCGCTGGCAGCAACAACTGCTACCATGGCCCGCTACATTGCATGGATCGGAGAACGTGGCACCATTAAGGCTACTAGTCTACAGCCTTACCTTTCAGCCGTAAACGGGTTTTTCAAGGACCACGGCGCAGAACCAGTCGCACAAGGCGAATTGGTCGCCAAGGTCCGGCGGGGTCTCGCTGCGTCCCAAGTTTCCCTCCAGCCCAGCCGCACACGCCTGTACCTCCCAGCCCGGATTCTTGTCTCATCGCTACGCCTGGCCAAGGACCTCCGCACACAGCTGACAGACACTTGGACTCAGGCTCAAGCAGAACTCATTCTGCTGTTCCGAGCGTGTCTAGCGACGGTGCTCCTGGCCACATTTTTTTGTCGAGGTGGAGCGGGAGTTGAGTGCCGGTCTGGAGACCTGTTGTGTACTCCGACCGGCGGAATCCTCCTATACCACGGAACGAGAAAAGGTCAACGGGGTACTTCCACGGAGCGAAAACTCCTCTGTGAGCTCCCGGCCTCGGCTCACCCGGACATGGCGAAACTACTACAGTACTTCGACGCTGCCCGTACCAGGTTCTCCGCCGGGAAGATTCCGGACAGACGATGGGCTATTAGTGTACGCGAGCCTACGACAAACTGGACTGCGGACACCCTGACTGCTTGGCTACAACGCGTACTTTGTGCAGTACACGAACAACCTCCGGACGGTTTCGCGTGGACTTCGCACTCCCTCCGAAAGGGTGCAGCTACTGCTGCGTACAGTATCGGTACCCCAATGCAGAAGATCAAGTTCTTCGGCGGTTGGGCGCGAGAGTCGGACGTAGTCCTCGACTACATCGACCCAACAGTGCTCCCGTGCCCGGGAGCTTGGCAACTCTTTGGGTGGATGACCCCTGGCGGGCCCCCACCCAACGTCACACGCCAGTCGGCGACAGATGGCATAAGTGAGCCCCAACACAGCTTAAATGGTCATATTAGTAATATAGAGGTTTGAATTACAGGGCTAAATTACGAAGTAACCGGCGTTACCTCCGTTACATGCGTTACCTCCGACGCTACATCTCCCTAACGGTTCAAGCGCCCAAGCGCGCACGGACAGTAAAATGTCCGCACCCTATATAACACACCAGCAGCGATTGTGTGTCCACCTTCTGCCTTTTGCGAGAGCTATCGCTCACGCAAACCCACCCACCCGATTCCCTCTCACATTGCGTGTAGGGTGGCCCAAGGGCCACCAAATCCAAATTCTGTAAAAACGTCAATTATATTATTTGCGCATCATCAAATAATAGCGTCTGTGTACATATACCCGTACCTGTACCAGTATCTTCATAACGCTGGGCGCATGACAAATTGTCGTAACACAAATCTTCGTCTGTAGTTTAGATATTAATTCAAGATAAAATAGAATCGCGGCAATATCTGTCATCGCGATAGCACGCGTTCAATTTCGCGAGACGGATACGGCCGTATCAGACGGAAATGGCTGATTAGCCCACGCTGGCAAAACGACCGTTGCCTACCAAGCACGCAGCGAAACGCGGTGTGTACCCGAAGCGTCAAGCGGTGACCGCCACACGCCGACTGCAGTCCGGGAACTGACCTCCTGCCTGTAATCAGCTTCTAATCGATACGGTGAACTTCAAGTCCATAAACAACGCTGCAGGTCCACCGGTAGCGGCAGGGTCGCTGCGCCTGTGGTTCAAAGGCAGGTATTGTCGTAATATTCCTTGAGCGCGGCTTACTGTCCAGCTAGGATCCAATAATATTCGGTGGCACATTACCGATGATATGAACAAGGCGCACAGGAGACATGAACACAGTTGCAAACTCTGCGATATTCCCTCCCCTGTCTACAACTAGCGATATTTATGCATTGCCTAGAACGGCTACTTCCGATACTGTTCCCTTGCTGAGACGTCGACCTATGGCCGCCAGATGCGGTCCGCATCCTTTTTTGTGTCGCTCCTTCACGACGCTACACGCCTGTAAAATGTTTTTACAGCTGTGTATCAGGATTATTTATTCCACTTTTCCACCTCAGCTTGTGCGACCGCTCCACCGCCGGGCAGGCGTGTCTGAAATATCACGGTCCGTATACAACGACTCTACGCTCTCTTCCATTTCCAGCGCCAGTCAACTGTTTATAGGGCCTTCTACATTTTTTCTTGTCCTAACGTGTTCCGCTTGCCCGCGTGATACCGAACCTTCCGGCAAATATGATAAAGTGCATATCCATTCGTTTCGAAACTTCTCAACGTTTCAGTCAGCCGCCGGCCGAACAACCTTGCCGGGTTGCCTGCGTACGGTAGACCACAATACGCTCGCCCATCAAAGGCATTAGGTCGCACATAGAGCTGACCGCCCTTGTTTCGCTACGTTTCACTTGTGTAGTTGCTACCCGCGGCTGGTTGTGTTGCGACAGTTCCCTTCGGAGTTGGCTTACGACTTTACACAGCTGATGACATATCTGCCGTTGTGTGTGTGTGGATTTCCAGCAGAGGACGAAAGAGTGCGGGAAACCTAGTAGACCTGGCACACCTCCGCCTGCTCGTTTTGATGGCTGATGAGTAGGAGGTCACACACGAACGCCCCCTGCAGAGGTAATTTCGCCCGCCCCGGTCGGTGCCACGGACGTCGTTCATTAAATCTGATGACCAGCTAGTTTCACGATAGGTCGGAACTTGGTTCGCAAGGCATCATGCCGTCCACTCTGGGTTCTAAAGTGTCCCCATCTATCTGCGACGATAAAATTTACACCCTGCGCTGCATAAGAATATGACGCAATCAAGTGGTGTGGCTACTTGAACGTCTGTTCAACACGTACTTCAGTAGTTACATCATGGGTTACACTGTTGTGACTGTACGACGGCGCCGCATAGAACCCGAACCAGCCAGCTCAAACCAGCCAGCTAACGTATATCGAACATCGAACGTTCCGATAGCTACTCTGACGGCACCGTGCTTTATGCGCAGAATGGATGTATTATGTCCAATAGGTATATGCTCCGAATCAGACTTTACTTGTCGTCACGGATACGCGACGGCGAGGGGGCTTCGCCACAGTTACGCCAGCATCGAGTTGCGCAACAATAAGCGGGACTTCATGAGCCAGTCTCTCGACAACGTGAACAACCAGCATGGCAGTCTAGTGCCGTCCCAAAACTCAAGTGGGGCGACACCTGGCGGCCTTGAGGCATACTTTCGTAGCGGCATGCAGCTGATGCCGCAGCACGACTTCCCCTGGCAGCACCCCCAGCGTCAGTCGGCCACCTCTCCGGCGGACCGGTCTACCCTAAACAGCCAAACCGATGCTCCGTTGTCTCGCCCCGCCGCTGCTGCTATGGATGAACACACCCCAGCCGCGCCTCGTTTCTCTTCCAGCAACTATGCCGAGGCAGAGCGTTATGCGGTCGTCGACTGGAGACGAAGGTTGACCTCTGAAAGGCCCTCTTGCAGCGCGGAGGATGAGCGGTTATCTCTGATGAGAAGTCAGGACTCTATCGTCCTAGATTCTACGTTTGACACGTCGTGCGCAAGTGACGACGACTACACGCTCACGCGGCGAAGCTCAACCGACCCGGGCGGCAGTCGACCCATCCGTATCGGCTCTAGCATCAGCGAGCGACCTCGTTGGATGCTTTCCGACCCCGTTGTCTCGCCTTGCGGTGCTACAGACACGCTAGCAACAGGAACAAAGGCAACATGTTCGTCGACACCAGCGCAGCCGGACGCCCCCCCGAGTCGTCATCTCTGGCTAGGCAACCTCGCTCCTTCGCTTCCTAGACATGCCCTCCTACACTTGCTGGAAGAGTACGGGCATGTGGAAGAGTTGGTTACCGCACCTGGGAGCACGCAGGCGTTGGTCACCTTCACAAGCATGTCCGACGCGATGCTAGCCAAAAAAATAATCCCACGCAGGTCTACGGAGCTGCACCTGGCTCCGGAGGTCAATCAGCTACTCGTGCAGTATCGGGCTGCTCCACGCGCGATGCCGATGGTGAGGCATTGCTCTTTGTTTCTCTCACTTTCCCTGCACTCAACAATTTTTATGCCTGCGGCACATTTTATTTATTTGTCTGTATAGAGAAGGCAGGCACAGGCATGTGATGACCTCAATATTTCCGTGATACCATGTAGGACTACCGGCCTAGAGCAGATTCTAGTCTTTTCGCCAGCGGTCCAGACGAGTCTCCGTCTGATTTGGTGCCGCAGTTGACGGCCCGACTGGCGACAGACACCCACTGTTCGGGGGTGCATGGCATCTCCGTGCCGACCTCCAACTGCTCTGACACCTCTTCTAACGAAGCGTCCAACATTCCGAGCAAGCACCTGTGGCTAGGGAACATCCCTCTCAAGCCCTGCAAGGCGGCGATGGAAGACTGCTTTCAGAGCTTCGGCTCCCTCGACAGCGTGCGCGTCTTCCCGGGAAAGACTTACGCTTTCGTGAATTTTATGCGGACGGCTGATGCGGCTGTGGCCAAAGATACTCTTGACGGCGTCCCTCGTCCCGCAATTACTGGAACGCGGCCAATGATAATCCGATTCCAAGTGAGTATAATATGACATCGATCACGACGCGATGGCCTGTTATACACCTGTTGCACCTCCACCTTAGAAACACACCCCCTCTCTCTCTCCCACCCCTATCAGTCTAACGTGTTGTCGTGATCGCTTTTTGGGCCGTGTGCATAGGCTGATTCGTACGCCGCTGCAGCAGCGGCCAAGCAGGAGGCCAAGGCGAGCAGTTTGGGGCGTGACTCCCCCATTTTCGATCCCTCCATCATGCTCAAAGTGTGCCAAACGGGGATGGAGCTGGCGGAAGAGGTAAAGGGGCAGCAGAGCAAGCTGTCCAACCGTCTAAACCCGAACAACATCTACTTTGATCCCGACCTCGCCGAGCGCTACAAGCGAATGTCCAAAATGGAGAAGGAGATGTTATGGGAATTCGACCGCCGCGTGCGTTCCACTAATGTGGGTTCTGGTTCGAGCGTGGAGCCATCGTCAAACCCGCCCACTGCCTCGTCCGTCTCCGACACCCCACTCCCCGTGCACAAGCTCCTCCGCAGCAGTCAGCATCATCCGGCCGACTTTTCACCTTATTCCTCTCAGCCATGCTCACCGCGCTCACAGCAGCAGCCCTCCTCCCCTACTCATTATCAACGCCCACCGCCACCCCCTCCCTCCCTTTCCGATCATGCCCGGCGCGCGCCTGGGGCAGCAGTCGTACCTCAGCAGCATGACATCTCGTCAGGGCAGAGCTCATTCGCGCAGCTCGCTGCCCTTTGGCCCTCGTCTGCTGCTGCGCCGCCGAGTCGACTCTCCGGCTCGGCTCCCATCTTTCCAAACACCAACCCGCAGCAGCCCATCTTGCTACCAGACCGTGGTTCTGCGCACGGTGCGGTAGGCACCCGCCTGCCTGCTGCTCCCGGCATCGTCCTATCGTCAGCAAGTAACAGCAGTGGCTACCAGCATCGCCGCATG
This sequence comes from Tetraselmis chui, assembly GCA_026401115.1. Classification (NCBI taxonomy): domain Eukaryota; kingdom Viridiplantae; phylum Chlorophyta; class Chlorodendrophyceae; order Chlorodendrales; family Chlorodendraceae; genus Tetraselmis; species Tetraselmis chui. Next base: position 289,963 of record JAPMLY010000092.1, read on the forward strand.
CCCAGCGCCGATACGGAGCAGCCGCTGGCGATGTGTGACAGCTTTGCCGTGCCGCCGGGGGCAGTCGCAGCGCAGAGCCGGTCGGAAACAGGGGCAGATGGTGGCGGCGCCGGCCCTTCTTGCGACCAGACGTAAGCCGCCTGGTAGTTTCGCCACAAACAATAATAAAACTAATGCATATCCAGCTTCTGGAGACGGGACGGACCTCCAGAAGAGCCATCCGATGAGGCAGTCGTCCGACGACAATAACGTACGAACAAGCAGTTCATGCCCGATATCATTATATTACGGATGTCGTGGCGAGCTCACCGATTATTTGGGAAACCCTTTGCGCCCTCCCGCCCCTACCATGGGGTCAGATATTCTGCCTGGTTATATTTCGAAATTTGTAGAACCCGTCACAGAGAGCAGTGCAACAATTATCGAAGTGCTGCGTACGTCACATTTAGTTAGCTGAATGCAAGACAGTCCAATATACCGAAGGGCGAGTTTACGGCTCGTCCGGCATTCATTGCGATACATAGCGCCCCTTCTGATACGAGAGCTCTGATTCTTAGCGCTTCAGTGCTCTTGAGTGTATGAAATGTATTTTAACATATTATTGATACTACTGAAACTGACAAGCTTTCCCAACAAAGAGAGGGGACATTCAGGTATGGTACTACGATGAAGGGTCACCTCGTCGCATCAGCAGCGGCCAAAGTTGGTGAGATCTGTTATTGTTACTGATGACCGCCGGTCCTGCGGGTTGACCAATCTCAGCGCTGCTGCTGCATACTGGCGGCCCGCAGTATTCGGAGTTGTGACACACGGCCGGGACACGGAACATGTCGAGCGGTACTTTTGTGGAGAAAGAGGAGGGGTTAAAGATGTACTGGTCGTCCGCTTTCTGGTCCGGCGTGCGAAGATAGTTTTCGGCGTCGACTGCGCACGGTAGGCCAGTCTCGACGGACTGGAAGTAAAAGTTGTCGTGCGGCGGCTCGCCAAGGCCCTGTACGTTCCACTTGTGGCACAGTGCACCTCTCACGTCCTCCCTTCCCACGTACACCAGGTTCCCCGTGGAGTTGTTAACCCATTTGGGGCTGAGAGGCCCGCCACACTTGTAGGAACCCCCCGAGTAGCTGCAGCACCTGCAGTTATTCGTCACAAAATTATAGCATCACTTATCACCAGCTGACACCAGTAGGCAGAGAATATCAAATTATTCCTTAGTTAGGCATTCTCTGGTTCAGCAGAAGGCGACCATATATACTCACCTGCAACAGTCCGAGAGGTCGGGGAAATAGAGGTAGCGAAAGCCCTCTGTCGTCAGCTGCGTGCACGCCGTACCGTTGTGATACGCACTGCACAGGTGGTCTCTCGTACCGTCAGCCATGTCGATCTTTTCCGAAGCGTACTGATGTTCAAGCCCAATCCGACCCTGAGGCGCCCGCCGTGAAATACTAGACGGTGAGGGAGGCACGAAGACTGTGTACCACCCGTAGGTCGCTTTGTATTCGCTTACGAATTTCGCGGAGAACGCCTCTGGCCAGACGGGCTGTGGAACTGGTACGGCCCTCGAACCGATGACACGTAGAAAGTTTCGGGAAGCCATCACAACAAGTAGGCGGAGGGCAGTAGCGCAGATGTAAAACGCCCGGCGACGGGGAATAACGGTATTGATAACAGCCATGAGAGGTCGAGCGATGGTTTTAGTGAGCCAGTGAGAGTGAGAGAAGGAAGCCGCTCGACTTTTTCGCTTGGTGGGCTGAAAACGGAACGTGTGAATGTCTGAACCGCGTGTCGAAGTGTTGAACGATGAACGTGGGTTCTTTCGGTGCTGCCACGCTGCCGGTGTATTGGACGATGCCAGAAAAGGAGGACGCACGTGATTTGGTGATGATGTTATATGATTATGTCGTTTTATACATCTCACATTTCGTCGCGCATGGTGGCAAAATACACCTAAGCTAAAATTTCCTTACAAGAAATAGCAGCGGAGACAACCAAAATACACCTCTGTAAAAAATAACCAAATGGTGGTCTGACCAAATGGTGGCGGACATGTTCATCAAACCACTGCCAAGACGTGCACTCACAAGACGTCGAAGTGCAATCATGGGAGGAGCAAACCCAATGCAACCCTACATCTCTTAGCTATCGTCAAGGGGAGTGTTCTAAGTAAAACTTACTATGTAATAATTACAATTAGCATATAGCTAGTGCAAGCTATTCTAGATATGCTTAGTACATGTCTAGACAAGGCACAACCATATATTGTGTGATTCGATACAAAGCTATCGCTAGGCTTCAACTCTCCATTTCCTTTGTCCCGACACCAAGCCTCATGTTGGTTGTCTCTGTGATTGTCGGTTTGTGTGAATGTAACTACGTGTGCGTTAATTACCTTCCATTCTAAACGTGTATGTGTGGCGGTTAGCCTCCTCAAGCTAAGCGCTAGCACAAATCAGTTCTAATCTATCTAGTTTTGTCGTTGCAAGATGGCAAAATGATGTTGTCGAGAGATGATGTCGAAAGGATGTTTCACTGTTGTACTTTAAGAGTATATGTTGTAAGTGAAAATGGAATTGTTAAATGGTTATGTTACCTCCCTCTACTGCACTGGGCTTAAATAGGTTTCTGCCCAGATTGCTTACGCATGCTTACTTCGCTTACGTGTCAGGCGTTAGGGCTTTCTAACCGTCGTCATCTGTCCAGAGACGCGACCCGTCTAGCATTGAGATTCACGACGCGGCTCCTTCTGCATCGGAGAACTCGCTTAGGCGCGGCATCTGGCTAGTTAGATTAATTGTGCGTACATGTACGTACCGGGAGGTGCTGGTCGTACCGTATGCATAAGTACCCTTATGAATATTGCAGTAGCGACGTACCCACGTTTGTACGTCCGTCCGATGGAAAAGCACGAATTGGAATTAGTAACGAGTACATGTACAATGTCATGCAATGTATTGTTGCAGGACTGTACTCGTCACACTCGTACCCTCCCCCTCTTGACAGATCTTCGAGGCCGCCGCGAGGCAGACCTCCGTGGTCTAAGCTCCTTTACTGAAGCAGTTACTGGGACTCGGGAATGCGCGCTGGGTAAGCGTGCATGACGTCGGTGTACGCTTGAGTCTTGGCAAACTTGTGCCATTGAGACGTCTCCAAGAAATCTTGTAACGCCGTCGTCCGGTGTACTTCGTTCAACCGGTGCCAGACAGGTGGAATGTCGTCATCATTGAAGTGCGTCATGAAGAGCAGAGATTTGCCTCGTCGCCCAGGTAGCGACTTGATGCACATAGCAGAGATGTGCGAGACGTCAAACTCCTCGTCGTCTCCTTCGGGTACAGTTACCGGAACAGTTGGTCGTAGCGGAGCGGTAGAGCAAGGTCGTAAAATGTTGACATGGAACACAGGATGTAAGCGTACTGTCGCTGGAAGTTTCAATCTGTAACTGTGTTTCCCAATTTGCTCCTCCACTGTAAAAGGGCCAAGCTCTCTATCTCTGAGTTTCCGGTTCGGTTGTCCACGCAGAAAAAGGTTTGATGTGACGACTGACACCTTGTCTCATTTGGTAAAGTGTGGCGTTGTAGACGGTTCTGTGCGCGCTTGCATCTCGTCCTTATGCAGCTGTAACACCGAGCGTACTAGGCTGTGTACTTCCTGTAACAATCTTAACCGTTATGTTGCGTCTTGCGAAACTGGAATTGATGGTCGCATGCTGAACAACAGGTCAAAAGGCTCCTCAAGAGAGAATCCAAAATTAGCCTCAAACGGTGTGTGCTCAATTCCGAGGGCACGCGAAGCGTTGTACGCAAACTCCACTTGCGGTAATAGCGTCGTCCAATCAGAGCCATCATAGCAACAAAAGCAACGAAGAAGCTGCTGAAACGTGTTGTTCACGCGCTCTGTCAATCCGTCTGCTTTTAGATGTCGACTGAAAGACATGTTCTGGCGCGTTCCAAGGCGTCGTCAAAGAGTCTGCCAGAAGCCACTGACGGATTTCGGGTCGCGATCACTGACCAACACACGGGGTAGTCCATGTAAACGGTAGACTCCCTGTAAAAACAAAGTTGCAGTTTCTTCGGCAATAACAGTCTCTGTACACGGCAAAAAAATGGGCCATTCGAATTAGATGGTCTACTACAATCAGCACATTGTTAAAGCCTTTACTCTCAAGTAAGTGTGTCAAGTTGTCAAGACCAACTGTATGCCACGGTTTGGGTGGAACATGTAGTGGGTAAAGAGTCGCAGCCATATGCGGTCGAATCTTTGCTCGTTGACATACGACGCAGCGCTCACAAAAATCTTTCACATCTTGGCGAAGTCGTTTCCACCAGAATCTATCGAGTGCTTTAGCAAGAGTGCTAGCGACTCCTTTGTGACCAGCTGACGAACTTGCGTGCAGCTCTGTGATCAATCTCAGTCGGAGCTCACAGTTTTGTGGAATACAAAGGCGATCGAGGCGCCAAAAATATCCATCTCTGGCTTCAATCCGGCTGTCTTTCGTCCACTCACCCTCGTTTCCATAAAACGAGTCTTGGGAGTACCCCTCGCGAGATCAACGAACTCATGGCTCAACTGCAACGCGTTAACATTCAGTAAATCTTAATGCGCGTCTTCAAACATGAGCTGGGACACCCGTCGTAATTCTCGATATGATGGAACAACGCCATCCCCAAATAATGGAACTGTGGCCCCAAGTACGAAGTTTGGACGCCGGCTGAACGGGTCAGCTTCGTTCAAAGCTTTCTTGCGATATGCAAGTGTCATCGAGCCCACAAACGGTTGCAAATCCCGCAGGTATCTTGCTTGCCGCTTGTTTTGCCAGTTGTTTGGTTGCCCGAGCAGATGTCGCAGTGTGTCGTGGTATGTTACGACAAGGCACTCAGAGCACCCTTCAAGATAGCACCTCCAATGCTTGACAACTTCGCATACGGCCAAAGCTTCTAAGTCGTACGCATAGTAAGTGTTACCACGCTCAGCTGGATTCAGCTTACGCGCCCAATAAGAGACTGGTTGAAGACCTCCTCCTTGGTCTTGCAACAAGACTGCAACAATCCCCATTGTTGAAGCATCTGTAGCCACGGTGAACGTCACGTCCGAGCCGACCTCCGGAAGGATAAGGCATGGCGCGGAAATGAGCCGTAACTTGAGAGTCTCAAAGGCTTCCAAACAGGTAGGCGTCGGCGTAACCTTATGTGGCTGGGACTTCCGCAGCAAGTCCGTCAATGGAGCCGTAAGGTCGCTGAAATGATGAATAGATATGGCATAGAACTTGCAGAACTGTACGAAACTGCGAACCTCCTTCTGCGTCGTGGGCACTGGCCAGTCTGCAACGGCCTCGACTTTCTTTGTGGAAACCGAAATTTTACCAGCGGACACAGTATAGCCCAGGTACTCCATCTCTTGCAGGCCGAAGAAGCATTTCTTGAGGCGTAACTTTAAGCCCTCCTCCTTGTATCGATGTAAAACGAAACGCATGTGTTATATATGTTCCTATAGAGTTTGACTGTAGATGCAGACGTCATCGAGGTAGACAGTAACGAACTTATGTAAAAAGTCGCGAAGTATGTCATTCATCATCCGCTGAAACGTAGTTGGTGCATTGCACGGTCCAAACGGCATGGCGACCCATTCCATTAAACCATCAGGGGTCTGAAACGCCGTCTTATGAATGTCCTGATCACGCACTCGAACTTGCCAGAAACCAGAGGCGAGGTCGAGGTGGGTGTAAAAGTTTGCGTCCTTAAGCTCGTCTAGCGTGTCGTCCACACGCGGAAGTGGGTAAGCATCATTACGCGTAACCTCATTCAGGCCACAGTAGTCAATGCACAATCGTAGCGAGCCATCAGCTTTTCGCACGAAAAGAATTGGCGAGCCGAACTCATTGTAACTGTGACGGATCACACGAGCTTCTACTGCGTCTTTGACCTGTCGATTTAGCTCAGCGCGCTCTGCGGGTGACAATCTGTTCAGCCGTTGACGTCGCATCGGGCCAGTTGTTTCAATGGCATGATCCCACTGTCGGCTTACATGCGGAGAATCGACATGTTGCAGTAACTCCGGGAAGTCACTGTAGAGTAACGACATGAAGTTGTCACGTTGTTATGCGGTTAGCTCCTCTCCAATGTGAAAGTCAGTCGGTTGATCAGCGGCTGGCGTAAGTTCAATGACGTAAAACTCAGCATTATGTCCCTTTCTGCGGCGCGTCTTGCGCAAGAGTTTCTGAACCTTAGTAGATGACATCAATTAACACTCAGGGCGTCGTTCCTCGAGTGTAGTCTCGGGTGCTGTGCCATCCATTAGCGTAAAAACTCTGGTTGAACCAAACTGTAAAGAGGCATGCTCATCATCAAGCCATGGTAAACCCAAGATTAAATCAGCAGCACGTAAATCACGTAAGACGTAAAAAGTCCGGTGAAATTCGTGTCGAGCCAGCTCAAAAGTAACATCGCAGACTGTCGAAGAAGTCACTCGTTGTCCGTTGGCGAGTCGAACATGTGTCTTGGTCACAGACTTTCCAGTTTGTAAAGCAACGCGTCGTACGAAGTCCTCAGATACGAAATCAAGCGTCGCACCACAGTTTCAGAAATCTGGTGTCCGCCATCAAGAGTTTTCACTGTCAGCTCAGTTCGAATTAACGGACGAGCTTCCGTGAGGTCAGTCAGCAGGGCCGTAGCTGGCGGAGAAAATTGTCGCAGCGTAGCGATGGACTGTTCCGCGTCGTCAGGAGGTACAGGTGCCGAGGTGGGTTGATTAGATTCTGTAGGTGATGTCAAGTCGTAAAACGCACAATCTGCGTCGACTAACCACAGTTGTACAAGCCAAGGAGCTGGAGCAACCATCTCATGTTGCGCTGGGTTCTCCAATGACTGGCGAGTGAAAAGTTGTGTCCGCGCTGGGAATTCTTGGTAGAGTTTCCAGTGCTTAGTCAGTTGAGCGAATTTTACCCATTTCGGTAGCACAAAAATAGCCATCGTAGATGTCGGATATGTTCGACGACAATCCTCAAAATGTTGTGCTATGTGCTCAGCCAACTCCCAAGGTGAATTAATGAACACCCGTTCTCCTGACAAGTCCCTCTCAAGAATCGAGTCACTCGGCGAACAGTGAGGTAAGTCACCGTGCGAGTTTAAACCTTCATCATCAGCACATCCCTCCAATGTGAAGTTGAATCGTGCATGCAGAGGGTCAAAAACTTAGTTAACCAGCTTCCAATCAATCGAACGTATGGTTACATGTATACGACTTTGTCTCTGCTTTGTCCGACGACGACGACCTGCTATCAAAGTTGCAGGTGTCGCGACGGTAGTCGATGGAGATGTCGCATGTAAGTCGACAATCTATGTCGCTAACAGTGTCTCAGAACGAACAGTAGATGTAGCCGGCTGCTCCAGTTCGCTGGTAGAACAGCCTTGCCACCATCATTGCTTCTTGGATTGCGGTGCTTCCATAGGTGCCTTGCCCTTCAGTTCAGGGCACTGAAATAGTCGGTGTCCCTTCTTGTGGCACTTGAAACAGAGTCCCTCCTCCATGTGCCTCTTGCGCTCCTCAGCAGTCATTGCATTAGCGATTGCGCTGAAGTCAATACGGCCAGAGTTTGAAGATGGTTGACCACGACCTCCACCTTGATTGCCTCCACGGCCACGGCCTCGACCTCGGCATGCACCATTGCGCTTCCAGATTTTAGAAGCTCCAACGAGTGGGTCGTCAGAGTTGCGCTTCCGAGTGGGTTGTCCGTTTCCATGTGTTGTAGATGGGCCATCTGTAGACCGCATACCACCGAGTTCCGACGAATCTGTTACGACGTCATTCAGGAAATTTTGCAGCTCCACAAGAGTGATGTTGTAACCCTTCTGAGCCCGGTGTGACTTCGCTTGATTCTTCAACGTAAAGTTTTCTGAGTTCGTTGATAAAGCGCACGCACTGCACATCGGATGTCAGATTCTGACGTGATCGACGTAAGAAGTCGTTGTACTGCTTGGTGTAGAGAGCGTAGCTCATGCTGCCTTGCGTAAGGTTGAGCAGAGCGTTAATCGCATGATCTTGGATGTTCGGGAGAAACGTAGTCTTGCGTAACTCCGCGACAAGCAGGTCAAACGTAGACGGGATAGCAACTTGGTCTTTCCGGTTCAGCCACCACCCGTTCAGATGTCCTGAGAACTGTGACGTAACCCAGATAACCGAGTCGTACGAATCAGCCGTAATGCCGAGTAAGAGAAAACGCTGAGGTTGCGCCTCGAGCCAATCCTCCAATTCACGGGCATTGCCACCAGACTGAAACGGGGAGTTAATCGCAGCCTTGCGTTGAGTCTCCGTAAGGGTCACAGGTAATCCAGCCAAGTTCCGTGTAGGCATCGGCATTCCCACACGTAAATCCGTCGGAGTTTCACCACACAACTGATTAATGTGTCCACGAATCAGTAGCCAGACATGACCAAAATCGACATACGAAAACCGGGGGTACATGAAGAACTGCCTTGGAATAGTCGTGTCATCATGGAAGAGTGCTTGAGATGTATAGACTGCACGACGAAAAGTCTCCCATTGAGTCACGTAATCGAAGTGAAGTAAATCGCTCTTATGTTTCACAGCATGAGGTAACACCGTCTTGGCGGGCGTAAGATTCAGACCACCGATATCAAGCGTTCCCGGGACGACGTAAGAACCATCCGGATTAATCGTCGACTGAGCTGTAACGGCCTGCTCGAGATGAGCAGGAGTACGCAAGTGGCTCGTAACAACCGGAACGGGAACAAAAACCGAGTACACGTACACAAGCTGTTATCCTTCATGTAACGCAACTCGAACAGGTGCGTCACTCAACAACGTCAAATCATCCGGAGTCAAAGTAAGGCCGGTTTCCTCGTGTAACTCACGAACGGCAGCATCAACGTACTCTTCGTTAGATGTGACGGAGCCACCCGGGAACCAAGTTTTACCGGTACGAGGCTGGCGTTGTAACACAAGCTTAACGTTCGACAGTTTAGTCCCTCCAACGTGAATCACGACCACCACGTAACGTCCATGTCCAACAAAAGGCATATCGAGTCAATCAAGCAACGTCGAGCGAATTAAATGGTAGCGAAAACGTGCGTCGACCAAAGAGCTCCGAAACAAGTGTGGCGGTTAGCCTCTCAAAGCTAAACGCTAGCACAAATCAGTTCTAATATGTTTACTTCTGTCGTTGCAAGATGGCAAAATGATGTTGTCGAGAGATGATGTCGAAAGGATGTTTCACTGTTGTACTTTAGCAGTATATGTTGTAAGTGAAAAATGGAATTGCTAAATGGTTCTGTTATCACCCTCTACTGCACTGGGCTTAAATAGGTTTCTGCCCAGATTGCTTACGCCTGCTTACTTGACTTACGTGTCAGGCGTTAGGGCTTTCTAACCGTCGTCATCTGTCCAGAAACGCGGCCCGTCTAGCATTGAGATTCACGACGCGGCTCCTTCTGCATCGGAGAACTCGCTTAGGCGCGTCATCTGGCTAGTTAGATTAATTGTGCGTACATGTACGTACCGGGAGGTGCTGGTCGTACCGTATGCATAAGTACCCTTATGAATATTGCAGTAGCGACGTACCCACGTTTGTACGTCCGTCCGATGGAAAAGCACGAATTGGAATTAGTAACGAGTACATGTACAATGTCATGCAATGTACTGTTGCAGGACTGTACTCGTCACATATGCACGGCTCGAATTGTAAAGAAGTTTGCTCTTCATCAAGCCATGGCAAACCGAGCGCCACGTCAATAGCGCGTATATCACGTTAGACGTAAAAAGTCCATTGAAAGTCATGGCTGGCGAGCTCGATAGAAATATCGCAAATTGACGAAGATGTCACGAATTATCCTTAGAGGCGAGTCCTATGGTCTTGGACTTAGGTGGGTGTGGATGTGTGCGTGTGCTCGGGGGGGGGGGGGGGGGGAATAGCATTTGATTACATGTAATGGAGTGAGAACGTGCGAGAGCGAAATTGTAAGGCAAATAGTTGAATGTAATTAAAAGAAAATCAGAAAAGTGACTTGTCTCCTCCCTCCGATGCGTTGGCTTCAATAGCCCAACCTAGCTCAACTTTAATCTTGAAGCGTCACGCGAGCCTCAGAAGTTCGTCTCATGTGACGTGTTGTTTGTCGCCTCGGAGAGTCGTGATCAGGCACGTCGTGCCGCTTAGTGAATCTCACCAATGAGCTCGCTAGAAGGGTAGCGACTCTTGTTTGTTAGGTATGTAAAGCAACACTCGGTAAATTTGCGCGTCCGGATCCGCGCCCGCGCCGTCGCACTGCGACCCTTTGCTTATAGTCGTCGCTTCCGCAAAGAAACCAAGCCCCCGCGCTTCCATGCTCTACGCCGCTCGCTGGTTTTTGTACTTATAGCTTCCCATATACGTGTTCGGCATGATGATGAAAAACGTGTCGCATGTCACTCGACATGCCGATAAATATTGCAGCACGGCCAACATTGTTGCAGACCGTTGCACCGCCACAAGCGAGCACCACCCGCGCAACACGGCCACCAATAGGTCGCACACAGTCCGTACGTCCTCTCTAATAGCTTAAGGGGCTATTGACAGGTTTTTGGGGTGTTGATTGGTGGCGTAAGCAACATATGGTGTGCCATAGCATACACGTAGTTACATTAAAATGTCTGAAAATCGGGCCGCTTTTTGCGCTATGTACTGCCTTTACAATATTTTGCATCGGTGAGCTATGGATAAGGGCGACTTGCCTTCCCATGTACACACCAACTAGCATGCACGTGCGTGAAGGGGGGCGTAAAACAGCAACGGCATGGTCTGACGGATGAAAATTAATTTCAATTTCGACTTGCATTTCCTATTTTCCGAGGAAGTGTATACCCGCGATTGTACAACCACTGTAATTAGGTCAAGCCACCACATAAATGCTAGCGTACTAATCGGCAAGACTATCTAAGCGTCAAGACGCGCCGGATCACATTTGTCCGAGGTGACAACAACACGCCGCATGCGCCATTCTTACGAGGGTCGCGCGACGCTTGAAGATTAAAGGTGAGCTATATGTCGAGATCTAGAACTTAGTGGCAAGAAGTCCACTAAGCGACATCTATATATTTTTCGACGCGCCGACTAAGCATGTGGCCTAGTGTGCCGCATGTGCCGGGTTCGAAACCCGGAGGAGCAAGTTCCCGGTACATATAGGCGAATAACGGTCCAAGACGAGCCCCAACAACCCGAAACCCAAAAACTTGGTTTCGGAGCCGGGCTGTGGTCCGGGGAGAGTCCAATTCAAATTGAAATTGAAATTGTTTGCAACATGTGCCGGCAAACTATACCGACTACTGTCTCTCGGGCCACTCTACTTCGCCATTCATGACTTATTAGTTAGTTGGGCCTGGATCTCTTCGACCAAGTACACCTATCGACACACCAAGCTTCAATGTGTGTCGACGTTGCTCGGAAGTTCAAAAAAACTGCAAGCAATCGCAGCAATTGCCACAGCCCCCGCCCCGCCTAAGCAATAAGAATGTAATAATTTTGTAATCAAGAAAAACAGATCTAAAATAAATCCACTTGTAGAGAAATGCAAAACTAAACTGCTGCTCGACCTTCACGATGCACGGCCCGCTCCCACCGAACCGGGGTGCCGACCGGCCTAGGCCGGTCGGCGTTAGGGAGGGACGACGGGCCAGCCTAATCTAGCTCCCGCGTGACTTCGGTCTTGCCCAAGATAGGAGGGGAAAGGCTGGCAAAAAACCCCTCCTCGCACGGTCGCTCGTCGATCCCGCCGCCGCATCCCGTAAACCCCGCCCCAAGGTCTTGGCACGTCCACCGACGCGACGGTCCTCCTTGTCGAGGTCCCCCGTCACCTCGAGGACATGTGGGGGGGACCGAGACACACATACATAGAAAAAATGGGCGCTCCTGCCTCCGCGCCTGAATTTTCTCCGCTCATTTCCTCGGTTTTTTCGCTGTCTGGTACCCGGGTACCTGTCAGATAGTCCGGTCTGTGTCCGTACCCTCCCCCCTCTGATCGCGCGTCCACCGAGCAGCCTTTGCTTGAGCGGGGGCCTCCGTGCTCACCCGGGCCCACGCTCAAGGAATCCTATGATCATGTAGATATGTCGGGGCGGTGGGTGTCGAAGAGGGGGGGGGGAGGTCACCGTAGTCGGATCCGGCGGGTCTCGGGCGCCCGGAAATCGTGCAAAACCCTCCGTGCCGGGTTTTCCGGCGGCGCCGACCCGAAGGGTCGTCGCCACCAGATCGTGTCACTCATACCGTCGCGACCGTCCTCCTTGCCGCCCAAGCTTACTCTTCCCCCCGGGAGATGTAGCCTGACGACGAGGCGGCTCGCTAGTGAGCGCCTTGCCCTGGTGCTGCTTCCCAACTAGCTCGACGCCGGGTACAGACATTAGTTTAGTATCCGAAAGAGCCCTCTGTATAAGGCTTTCCGGCGGCGGCTGATCCTGAGGATCTCCGCCGCCTCATTTAGCCGCTCCTCCGTCTGCGACCGGCCACCGGCATGTGCACTGTCTTGCCTCACCCCCCGGGAAGGTTCGACTGGCACAAGGGTGGTCGACGGCTAACGAGCGCCCTTTCCTGGCGTTGCTTCCCGGCTGGCCACCTCCAGCTCCAACACCCGCCTCCCACCGCTGATCCGTCCGTACCCTCCTCGCCTCCAAAGTTCAAACGCTCATGTTGTTCATGCCCCACCCCCTCGAGGTAGGCATGTATTTAGTAGTATCTGACCGCGAAAAAACATATCGGACGAGCCGAGCGGGAGATCTTGGTGCCGGTATTGCACAAAAACTATTTTTTTCAAAAGCCCTTCGTATATGGCTTTCCCGACAGCTGCGGATCTTGCGAATCAAGTTGTCGGCCCTCTTAGCCCCCTACCGTGCCACGCCTGGCACGGCTACGGGGTTTCCGGCGCCCACCACGGGGAGGTGAGGGGATGCCGACGGGCCTGCGAGCGCACCCCCCTCCGGGGCCGCCGCCGCTGCGCCGCCGGCGGGCGCCGGGAGAGTCCAGACGGGTTGCGTGGTTATGTCGTGAACAAGAACTTAGTGGCAAGAAGGCCAATAAGCGACATCCATTCATTTCAAACGCGTCGGCTAAGCATGTAGCCCAGTGTGCCGCATGCCCCGGGTTCGAAACTCAACGTGGGTACGTCGCTACTACAATTTAGGTAAAGGGTACTTATGCGTACTGTAGTGTCTGCCAGTACCTCCCGGTGCTTACATGTACGCACATTTAATCTGACTAGCTAGACGACGCGCTGTTATGAATTTCCGAGACAAACAAGTCGAGTCACTAGTATGTCCAAACCGTTACTCCTTAGCACCTCGCACGAGGACTAAGCGAGAGCAAATGCAAGCTAGCTAGGTTGGGGCTATTCAAGCCCAGTGCAATAGAGGTAGGTGACATCACCTTTTAATAGTTCCTTTGTTCAATTACTTTCTAATGATAATCACTAAACAGCCAGACATCTTTCCATTTTCCCTCTATCTGCACTTCCACCAATTGTAACAAAAGAAGGCAAAAACATATTTGTGTCTATAGTGAGCTCTCATAAGGCTACATGCCACACTTTTTCGGAGCGTATTGGATCTACGCACGCTTTTGATGTTGCTTGACTCGTTCGACGGCGATTGATTGATCGACATGGCTTCTGTTGGACCTAGTAACTACATTGTGGTCGTGTTGCATGTCGCAAGTTCCAGCAAAGCCTCGGATATTAAACCTGTGTTACAACATAAACCCCGTACCACTAAAGCTTTGTTTCTTGCCGGTTCTATACTGCCTAACGAAGACCCAATCGACGCTTCCGTTCGCGAATTGTTTGAGAAAACATGCCTAACCTTGACCGTCGACGGTTTGACGATGTTGAGTAACATTCATGTTGGAGTCCCATTACTTGCTAGCAAGCACCATCTCGTTTACGTTTTTACAACATCCGTTCCGGTTCCTTACGTCATTGCGCTAATTGACCAACTCCGGGTAAGGTCGAACAAGCCATTAATGCACAGTCTACCGTTCATCCTTATATAACTTACGTCGTTCCGTCTATTGTTGATGTTGATGGACTTTCTCTTACGCCTTCAAAGACTAGATTACTTAAGGAGACTCAACGTAAGTTCGAACTGCCACACTAAGGTTATGTTGCTTAGTGGGAAGCTTTTCGAGGCGCGGTGATTTCTAACCAGCTTTTTGACCACGATGGCACTTCGTTACCAAGGCATCTCTTTTACTTCACCCGTCTTACGGCTGCCAACTCTTGTCCCGTGTGGATGTTAATCATGGGTTACATTAATATGCTATGTATGGAGACGCCTATCTATTCACATATGGGAGCTCCAGCCACGATTACTCATTTTGCAAGTATGGAAGTAACACCAACTGATACGCAACGTAAGGCTACAATCAACGCCCCCTACCAATTAGAACAAGACGCAGGTAAGTTGGAGGACTGGTTGGAGATGCAACCTCAACGTCTCGTCATGCTCGGTATTAACGTAGACCAATACAAAGCCGCCGTGTGGGTTGCGTCTCAATTTTATAGACCCTTGGACAGCTGGTGGCTTAACCGTAGGCAACATGCTTCTATTCCAAACACGTCCGAATCTTTGGTAATAGAGATTCGCAAGACGTCCTTGCTGCCTATCATTAGGGAGGACGCGATTAACGCCATGCTTGTACTTACCCAAGGCTCCTTGAGTTACCCCCGTTACACCACTTTGTTCAACGACTTTTTACGGAGGTCTCGACAACCTCTTACGGACGATATTCATTGCATTCGCTTCATCAATGGCCTCGCGAATTTTCAGCTTAATACTCAGGTTGAGTCCCACTCTTCTCAGGGGAAGGATTATAACATGCCCCTGGTGGAGTTGCAAATCTCCCGAATGACCTCGTGGCCGACTCACCAGATCCGGGCCGTGCAAGAAGCGCACCGACCGCATTTGACAACCCATGAGGTATTCGACTTTCTACGGTCCGTTCTTTTGAGAGTCTAGAGGTCAAGGGCACTAAGCGACTTTATCGAGGCGAAAGATCATGGTTCTGTCGATTTCGTGGTCGTGGAGGCAATGGCGGAGGCCGTGGCCAATCTTCTCAAAACACTTGACGAACTGATTTCCACATCATCGCTAGAGCTTTGACTCCTCATGAGCGTAAACGGCACCAAGAGGAGGAACTTTGCTTCAAGTGCCACAAGAAGGGACGCCGTGTCTTCCAATGCCCGGAGATAAAGGGCAAAGAGCCGGTCGACACGTCCGACAAGCACAAGTGATGGTGGCATGGCTGCTCATCGGACGAGCTGGAGTTGTTGGCTACATATACTTGTCGTCTTGATACAATGTTAGCGACATAGGTTCAAGATTCTACTTTGACACCTCCATCAACTTCAGTCACGTCCTCAACTAAGCCAAAAGTTGGTCGTCGTCGTCAGAGCAAGCAAAGAAATACCCGTAGACTTGAAACAATAGACTTTCTATTGATTGGAAAATGGTCGACTCTGTTTTCCAACCCCTGCACCCACGAATTGACTTCACTTTGGAGGGTTGTGCACATCATGAAGGTCTTAACTCGCACGGCGACTTACCGCACGGTTCGCCGAGTGATTCAGTCCTAGAGAGAGACCATCGATCCAAGCCTTCTTTGACCATGGCAAGTATTTGATCAAAACGTCTTTCGTCCCGATTGTGATCACGGTGGCTACGGAGGAATTGGGGAAAATCTGCTCGAGGGTTCAACCAATCAAGTCTTCGTGCATGGTACTTTTGGATACATCCCCTGAACTTGTTGAGGTGATACGGGCGGCGATGGTTTCCGTTGTTACGGGTACTAGCAACCGAGGAGCCCCTCTGGCGATGGACTTCTCGATGGCAGATGACCCTCCCGCATCTCACAATGAGAACCATGTTCATTCTTGGTTATAAGACACCGTGGAGGCTCATCAGCTCCTCTTGGACAATATCGTTTGCTTTGCTATGTCGGACTTCGGAAGGACACATGTTGCTTTTCGCTTGATGATCACATGTGCGGTACGTCGCTAGGGTTCTTGCTCCGCATTCTCCCCCTTATATCTGCCGACCGTACCTTGCTATTGGAGATATAGCCGTTCGCAATGCAGTTTCCCGAAATTTTGGCGTTTCTCAAGACGTACATACGCTCGATCGACTGAATTGTGCTAAGCACCAGCTTTCCCTACCCGCGGAGTTTGGGGGGCTTAATGTACCGTCCCTCAAGCTAGACGCTGAGCTTGCTCACTATGGTTCATTCACCGCGACCCTCGCCAACCTGATCATTGATTACGAGTCCGAGTCTCTACGTCCTATGTACGGTCTTATCCGACAAAAACTACTGAATGTTGCTACTTCTACTTTACCGTGGGCGGTCCAATTCCGCAGTTCATATGACACGATCTCCACTATGGGCGGGTTCTAGGAGTCGGATCTTGTGGTGTTGAGTAACACCCTAAAACAAGACCTTTCCGGTTATGCTAGGTCCGATGTCGAGTTGGTGGTATCTCCGGTTAACAATGCTGCGGCGCCCGCTACCCAATCGACTTGCCTAGAACTTCCGACTCCCGATGCTCTTACTCTCTCGGGAGATTCCGGGGGCCACATTCAACGCGGAATTTCGCGCATTCTTCGTGCCCGGGCCTACCTTGACCTCTTGGCGTTTTGTCGACTTTACCCATTGGACTAAATGAGGCTGATTCCGGGTACGGGACGCGGGGCTTTAGCTCTCTTTTTCACTTCACATGAGTTCATTCTCAAGGTGCCATCCGACTGTTATATGATGGTAGCGCACCGGGTGCTTGGCCTCACTGCGGAGCGCGCCTCTCATTTTCGGAAGTGCCCTCGGTGCAAGGAGGCTTTCTCAGAGTCTCGTGGGTCTAGATCTTCGTCGACGGTATCGGGCACCTCTATGCCGGGTGAGCGGTCCACATCTCCTATGCTTGTGGACCACATCCCCCGGTGCCCGTGCTCTTGGTACGTCATTTAACTCCACGATCGGGGGGCTTTAGCTCTCTTTTTCGCTTCACATGAGTTCATTCTCAAGGTGCCATCCGACTGTTATATGATGGTAGCGCACCGGGTGCTTGGCCTCACTGCGGAGCGCGCCTCTCATGTTCGGAAGTGCCCTCGGTGCAAGGAGGCTTTCTCAGAGTCTCGTGGGTCTAGATCTTCGTCGACTGTATCGGGCACCTCTATGCCGGGTGAGCGGTCCACATCTCCTATGCTTGTGGACCACATCCCCCGGTGCCCGTGCTCTTGGTACGTCATTTAACTCCACGATCGGGTTGTCCATGTGCTTGCATAGTTCATGCTTGAAACGGGGGCTACTAAGGGACGGGGCTTGCGGTTGGAGGTCTACCGTATTCGGTCGGGAGCTTCTCGAGATCGTCATGGGGATTTGGTTTGGTTACACTTCATGGCTCCGCACCGTCATCTTGTTGTTGATGTGACGGTTGCAAGTGCTCGCATGAACACCAATGTTCCTCGTATAGGTGCTCGTCTTCCACTCCCGGCCAGTCTTGCATTGGGAGCTCAGCATGGCAAACATGATGCGGACCTCCGTACTTATGCTTTGCTTGGCACGCCTTCGGTTCAATCGGTCCATGACTACTATCCCTTCACACTAGAGGATGAGGGCCGCTTGGCGCTCATGGCGGATGAGTTGGTTAATCGCTTGGCTATTTAGGTGGCACTTCGTCGCTTCATTGGCATGGGTGTTGGTGACTCTCGTTCTTTGCGCTCTGACAATTATGTCCGTATGCATCGATTCGTTCGTCCAACTACTTATGTTCCTTTTCGGCGTTTTTTGGGGGATGTGCGGCGAGAGTTCATGCAACGTCTTCGTGCTGCTCTTCATGGTACTTTGTGTTCCTATCTCCGCAATGCTTTGCAGGAGGGCAGTGCTTATGCTGTGGCATGCTTTCCTGTTCCTCGGGCTTAGGTTTTTTCCTCTTTTCTTCTTTTTGCCGGGTGGCATATACTGCTTTTTCTTCAAAGCATCTTATTTATAGATGTCTATAGCTGTGTTCGATTTTTTATTCTCCGCTGCTGCGTGGCACATCAGTAGCCAAAGATACCAGTACATGTACCCGTTCCCTCGGACGACAGCCACATCATCAACAGGTCGCGGCGCTACGTCAGCAGCACGCAGCAACAGACGAGTACCTGTACTTGTACCTGTACCGGCAGCGGCAAGTCCGCCCTCAGAGTCTGAGACTACCCCGCCTCAGCGTGACCAAGCACCCCAAGTCAAGCAGAGGCACAGCCGGGGCGCGCATAAGCTTCCCGTATCATTCCTTTCAGTGTTAGTTCCGCGGCTGTGACATGGCGTCCGCTTTGCAGCAAGCTCACCTGGTGGTGCCCTCCTGTTCGCGTACTTCAGCGACCGGCGGTGGCGCGGCTGCCGGCCCGAGGCTGCCAGTAGGCGCACGGCAGCGCAGTGTCCGGACAGTCGCTCCCCGTCGAAGGTCCCAAATTACAGCCGCGGCAGTAAGTACACGCCACGAGCTTTTCAAAGCAATAGCGCCTGTTCCACGAACCCTTCCTTGCCCTTGTTATGAGAATACTTCATGGTTATATCGAGTTACATCTGAAGGTTGGCTGCTGAGACTGACGCTATTGTATTTGTAGGCAGTGGACATCTCCACCGGGCGTGGGCTCGGCGAGGCTCTGCGGCCCGACTTCCCCATTCTCGACCAGCAAGTTAACGGGCATCCGCTGGTGTACCTCGATAACGCAGCTACGTCTCAAAAGCCTACCGCGGTGGTGGCGAAGCTCTCGGAGTACTACGAGGGCTACAACTCCAACGTGCACCGCGGCGTGCACTCTCTGGCGGCGCGCGCGACCACCGAGTATGAGGCCGCTCGCGCCAAGGTCGCGTCCTTCATCAATGCGGCCAGCGATCGCGAGATCGTGTACACTCGTAACGCCAGCGAGGCGATAAACCTGGTGGCCAACACGTGGGGGAGCGCCAGCATTCGCGAGGGCGACGAAATCGTGACGACCGTGATGGAGCACCACAGCAATATCGTGCCGTGGCAGATGTTAGCGCAGCGCACTGGTGCTGTTCTCAAGTTTTGCAAGCTCAATGAGTCGCAGGAGCTGGACATGGAGGCAAGAGAGCGTTACTGCTTGCATTGTTTGTATGTAGCACTGCTTATATTCAAGGGGCTGTGTCGATAATTGATTGCGCTGCGTAATGCAGATGATGGCGGAGCTCATTACGCCGCGCACAAAGTTGGTGTCGGTGGTGCATGTGTCCAACATGCTGGGGTGTGTCAATCCTGTGGAGGAGATTGTAGCCATGGCCGCAAAGGTGGCCGCAATGTGAACGCTGGCAGTACAGACACCGTCTTTGGGTGTTTCTTGGGATTCTTCAGCTAATTGTGGGGAAATGCTGCCACTGGCTGTTGTCGGCCGATTCCTTGACAGGTTGGTGCGCGGGTGCTGCTGGATAGCTGCCAATCAGTCCCGCATATGGAAGTCGATGTTCAGGCATAGACCCTCTCCCCCCCCCCCCCCGCCCCTTCCATATTTGCACATAACTGTCCAATCATCAAAGAAAATGCTCACACTTACTCGCCCCCGCACCCGCGCACCCATCCCCCCCCCTCAACACACACACACACACACACACACATACACACACGCGCGCGCGCGCTCACACACATAAACACAAGCAACTACACACACACACACACACGCGCGCGCGCGCTCACTCTCACTCTCACACACACCCTCGTTCAAATTCGAGCCCCCCCCCCCCCCCCCCACCCCATAAGGGAAAACATTTGTTAGATAAAGGGCGCGCGCGCGCACACACACACACACACACACACACACACACACTGGATGTCCACCCACAGATAGGAGAAAATACACTAGAAATACCAAACGTACACGAACATATACAATGTGCACAGTAAATGCGAACATCTCCGTCTATGAGAAACATATGCATAGCATGAACACAGTAAAAGTAGCACAATACCATAACTCACTTCGCACGAACATACAATCCATATGCTTTTTGTAGCTATTAACACAGTTGTTTCACACGATATCGCTTTCCGATCCAACCACTCATGCCCGCGCATACAATGTACTCAGAAGACTCTCTCGCGTGAAAGCACGCATCGTCCCATTCAGTCATTCCCATTCAGACAACCATACAGTTTCCTCACATATTCACATTCAGACAACCATACACCCGCATGCCCGCACCATTGTCTAATACTCTGCACACGAACACGCCCATGCATGCACACATGGATAAGCACATTGTTTTTAGGTCTCGCGCTTTTACCCACACACACTTGGTAACTATGATTGATTCATATTATCTTATTCAACCCATGCACGTATCCACGCCTTGATTCAAGGTGTAGATCTGCTGGCAATACATAAGTGGGTCTTTACTGCTACTAAGTTACTCATCGATTTGCTTGAACTACGCAGGCGCTTGGGGTGGACTGGATAGTGGCCTCAGGTCATAAAATGTGTGCACCTACCGGCATCGGCTTTCTGTGGGGGAAGTCGGAGGTCTTGGAAAGCATGCCTCCCTGGATGGGCGGCGGTGCGTCCACATTGTGCCTGTGATCCATTCTCACTACTTTATCCGCAGGCTTTATTGCGCACTTTTCCCGCAGTCACGCTTCTCTCTGAGAGTGCAGTGTTTTACAGGCGAAATGATAGCGGATGTGTTTCTGGAGCACTCGACATATGCTGAGCCCCCTGCGCGATTCGAGGCCGGGACACCGGCAATCGCTGAGGCGATAGCCCTCGGGGCTGCGGTTGACTATCTGCAGGCCATCGGCATGGACAAGGTACCCCCCCCCCCCCCCCCCCCCCCCCCCCCCCCCCCCCCCCCAACAAGAAAAAAAACAAAAAAACACAACTTAAAAACCTATTTATTAGAATAAAATAGAAGACGCACACACACACGCACATCCACCCATCCACTCACCACCCCCTCCCAGCCAAATCACACACACATCCACCAACCCACTCGTACACGCTCACCACCCCTCCCTCACCAAATCTCACCCACATACACCCAACCCCCCACACACGTGCGTGCGCGTCCCTCGCCTTCCCCTCCCCCTCCAGTTGGCCCTTTCGAATTTCACTTTGTGAGGTAGGAGAGGGTGGTGCTCATCATCATGGTTATTATTTCGCACTCAATATGGTGTTCACCCTGCAGGTTCATGACTATGAGCAGGAGCTAGGTGAATACTTGTATACAAAGGTTGGCTCTCTCCCGTAACAAAATGCAGTGTACATTCTGATTGCGGACTCGGAGACAATTAAATGCAAATATGTGTGAAAATAAAAATAAGCGAAAATGCAAAACGATTTTGATATGGATTATCGACTGAGTTGTTCGCCTTCTTCCGCTGTGAGCAGTTGAGCGAGGTACCCGGGGTCACTATCTATGGGCCCGCCCTATCTGCGAAGGGCGGCCGTGCAGCGCTGTGTGCGTTCAATGTGGAGGGGTTGCACGCCACCGAATTATCAACACTGCTGGATGCCTCAGGTAGAGTGGGACCGCATCCTGTTGCTCGCCTGCCCACTCCCTGTGCGCTGCATCATTGGTAGAGGACCCATTTGCGATACTGCTGGCTCTTACGGGTGGGGCCTGGTGTACGCTGTGGATGCATGCACAGGTGTGGCTGTGCGGTCGGGACACCACTGCACGCAGCCGGTGCACCGCTACCTCGACATCCCCGCCTCCGCACGCGCGAGCCTTTACATCTACAACACCAAGGCCGAGGTGGACACCTTCATCAAGGAGCTGAAGGAAACAGTCAGCTTCTTCAGCGAGATGCAGCTGTAACTGAGTTTGGTTGCTATTATGATAGGACATGTGCTGTAGTGTAGAGCGGCGGCAATGCGGAGGGGCAAAGGATGTCTGCCAATATAATTGGAAACAAATGGAAACAGAATGACCCGATTTCCTCTACATGAAGTCTAACCCTACCAGCTTGCGCAGCTGCTCCACCAGAGGCATTTGCACGAGCATGACAGGACCCTGACGAGCCATGGCTGGGATGTAGCCGCTGTAGAAGCCGCGAATGCCGCGGGCTCGATACATTTTTAGGATCATTTTGGGAACGTTGAGCTGAGGTTCGGCGGCCTTTTGCGACATGACGAGGGTTTTCAGGGTGTCGGCGGGTTGGGTCACCGTCTGCGCCACTAGACCGGACACGCAGCTGGCGGTGAACTGCAGCGCAATGCCATCGTTGTCGAAGCCGAAACCGAGCGTCTTCGCAAGCAGAATGCGCTTCGTGGTGTCGTAGGTTGCGAGCTGAGAGCCGCTGAGCATAGCGGCGCGCAGCATGCTGGCGGAGTACCCTCTCCACAGCCCTGAGAGCCCCTCCTGAGCTGCGATGGCCCGAAACGCATGCACAGTGTTTCGATACGCGGGATCGGGCGCCTGCATTCGTATGCGTACGATGTCCACTGGGTTGAACACTGCGCTACCGACGGCGCCGGTGAGAGCTCCCGCAGCGATCCTCCCGGCTAGCGTGTCGCTAAAAGAGTCTCGCACAGATGGGTATAGCCCGATGCGAAAACCCGTGTAGCTGAGCCCTCGAAGCCAAGTGGCGAAAAGCCCCGGCTGGACGAGTCCTCGGAAGAGACCCTTCGACGCGAAAGCGCCGTGCGCGATGCCGAACAAAGTTGGCGGCGGGCCGGTTGATGCCTTTGCAGTCTGCAGTCGAACCTTCAGTACCTCCAGTGGGTTGAATACCGTGTCCGCTAGTGAGCACCCCACTCCTGCTGCTGCCCATTCTCGAGCAACCTTGTACGACGGCTGAGTGCGATTCGGTCTTTCCGAAGGCGACATTGCGGAGACGAGCTCGAAAGGTTATTAGCCCCGGCCGGCAAGTTGACCTGCCGTGCCGTGGCGCAGGTGATACGACCCGCAAACTGCAAGGACCCTGTCTAAGCGAAGAGCAACAAAGTTGAACTTATGTTTTCGCCAAGTAATGTGGGGCCGCCCAAGTAGTGAGGCAAGCCACTTCGTATATAGTTTGACGGCGGAATGTGGACCGGAGTGAGCTGCGGTTCAGCGTCCAACAGGGTGAATTGCGGTTCGGCGTGCCATCAGTATGGCGGCTTCGGTGCACGGGTAGTTCTTATTCAGTCCAAAATTAATAAGAAATGGGCCGCCTCACTTGGAGAAACCAGCCCTATGTACAGTATAAATTCGTTTTATTTATGTTGATATGTATGTTAAAATCAAATACCATCGATGTTTAATTCGAAAACCAGGAATATGTCTCATTTCGAATAACCGCTCATGACTTCGGTATAAATCTGTATTATTTACGGATGTCTTTCAGCATATGCAGCGTCACACGCTGAAATGATCACATTTGCATCCGATTGTCCATAGCACGATATCGCCAATCCTACTTTTCCACCAGCGCGACAGTGACCATATCATCGGTGAGGAACACCTCAAATACGCTGTAGTCCGATCGGCAGCGGTCAGCAGCGATTCAGCACAGAACAAGGGTCCAGGTTCAAGGGGGAAAGACCCGGGGATATTGTTTCATATGGAGAAGTGTGTTACCTGCCCAACTTTGAAGCTAAAGGTGTCGACGACATCTCGCTCCATGATGCGGCCCGTCGTCAGAGGCGCACCGCAGTGCTCAGCAGGAGGGACGGATAAACGCTGCCGTCGTTGGTCGGCCAACGCGTCGCCATCAAGTGCCGACCCGCAGACTCAGTCGCAGCATGTCGCCCCACAAGCTCTAGTGGATGTTGCCCAGCTGTCACGGAGGAGCGTCTTTGGATTGTCACGCCGGATAGGCATGATGGGTGGAGTACTTGCTCTTACTGCCGGACCGAGTGTTTCCATCCCAAAGGTTGGTACCTAATACTTGATTACAATATTATTCAGACCGGTCTATCCATAAATAAGCTCCACCCCGACCGGCCCACCCCACACCCCAGGCCAGTCTTCTGCTACAGCTCACAGCAAGTATGACACTCGACGTCTTTGAATTTTATGACAGGCTTCTGCCGCGGGTGTGAGATCGCTGGTTTTCAGCGGACAGGAGCGGTTTCAAAAGGTGCAATAGTGCCGTTTCTCGTTACCCAGAAAGCCACAGTTTGACAAATCGCTGTTTTCATGTTTCATCCAGTTTCCGTGCCTACACGCGCGATCGCCAGTGCTGTGATATTCCGTGTGTTACTATTCCGCGCAATGATACACTATATGGGGCCTGAGAAAATATCTGTGCACCTGACTAGGGAGATGTCGACGGATCTCTACAGGACTTTGATCAAGCCCTCCAGATGGACCCGACGGTAAAGCCATGTAAGTAAATTACGGCCCTCAAAGTGCGGTCCACCGTGCTGACGCAGTTTCGTGTTTCGTCCCCCTGATGACCCATCATTATCGGCGTGATTCTGCTCAAGTGACTCAGAATAGTGCCCCACTCACAATTGTACTGTGCACTGCTTTCGCAGATTTGTGGCAGCGCGGGCTCAGTCTGTACTACGCCGACAGATTTAGTGACGGGCTGGAGCAGTTTACCAACGGTGCGCGCCATAAATAAGGCAATTGCTGGCCAAAAGGACGTCTCACGGGATGACACACAGTCATGGGGGGCTGCACGCTACCATGGCATGGAGGATTACATGTCGCTACGGTCGCTGCTTCATTTTACCCCAGAGGTCTTGATAACTGCCACTATTCGCGCTGCGCAGACGTGAAAGTGAACCCGAACGACACGGAGGAGTCAATTTGGGCGTTCCTCTGTGAAGCGCAGCTGAACGGATTCGAGAGCGCAAGGAGCAACATGCTGACGGTGCTCACCATCACCCCCCCGCTTTCGCAGCCACTAACTAAGTTTAGCACCCGATGGCGCGACCCCGCGCGCGCGTGTGTGTGTCCTCGTTGATGAGTGGCTGCTTCGTTGCGCTGCCAGGTGGGGCGGGACCGGAGGCCAATTATGCGCTCCGCATACGACACATTTCAGCACGCAGATACGCCAGAGCAGGCACGTCCATTTTTGGCGCTGCTGCCTGTCAAGCGCCATCGCTCAAACTCTCAAAGTGTCCTCACACAATCGCACGCGACCCAACTTTTCGTCGTCGAAAGCTAGTCTTTCGTAAACGTTCAAGCGTTACGCATGATCAGTCGAACCAGATTTGATTTCTCTTTATTCATTATCGTTCATTATTTTGTTTTATTTATTTCACTGCCCTTCCTAGTGATTTGTAGACGTCGTAGACTTGTACGATGGGAGAACGCGAATATGTGCAGCGCCCCCCTCTTCCGTTCTATCTAGATCTTTGCCTCGAACGCTGGACACGCGATTAACTACCTCCCCCCTTTTCCCTACCCCGCTACCTGCGCCACCTGCAGTTGCTGGCACTCGGGGAGCGGTCGCGACCGGGTGGGGGGAGCGACTCGTTCTACTCGAAACTGGTATGCCGGATCGAACTCGCCCCTCCCTCTCAAACTACGTCCTCGCTACCTACCACGAGTAACTCGTAAACGTTTTCAAAAGTTATGTGAACAGCAACCAACTACTCCCCTTTTACTTGCCAGTAACAAAACACTTCGCCCTACCTGCGCAGCCGGTTAGTCGGCGATCTCTGTTGATGCGCCTTTGTTTCTTAAAATACGCATCTGTTTGCTGTTGTTGGTCGATGGATACCTAAAAAGTTGACGGGAGCTATTTCGAATTCTTATTCCCCCAGCAACTCTAATATAATAATAGATAAATGCTTGAGCGGACAGTTGCAGCCAACTGTCGTCAATGCTCCGTCAACGCTGCCGTCAATGCTTTTTGACAAATAGCGTATACGTACCGATTCATTGTTTGTTTCGGCATTGTGCGATTTGTGCTGCCAATGTAGTACGCCGCTCTGTTTTATGAGGCAAAGGGCGACGTGGACGCGGCGCGTGTGAACATGGTGGGTGCGGTGCGGACGCCATATGCGCAGAGGTCTGGCGACTACATGGCCAGCCTTGCGATGGTTCACTGTCAGCTGCGAGGTTGGGGTGTCGAGCGGTGATCAGGTTTTGCGACATTACTACTTTGAAAAATGACGCCCTCAATCTCTCAAAAAGAAGAAAAGAATGGGAGGAAAAAAAACTTAGCCCGAGGAACACGAAGGCATGCCACAGCAAAACGTCGGGGAGATAGGAACCCAAAGTACCATGAAGAGGAGTAGAAAGACGTTGCATGAACTCTCGCCGCACATCCCCAAAAAACGCCGAAAAGGAACACAAGTAGTTCGACGAACAAAATGTTGCATACGGACATATGAACGAGAGTCATCCGCACCCATGCAAGGGAAGCGACGAACTGCCACCAAAATAGCTAAGCGATCAACCACCGCCCTCAATCTCTCCGCCTCTCTTTCAGTGCAATAAAATGTTATTTATTACAAGAAGAACGACATGAGCACTCACCAATTCTCTCACTGGCAATGCACAAGATGAATTCTATTTCTTAATTGAGGCAGTTGCTTGTGCCTGAGCTTGATGTTTGTGTGTATCATAGACGATATTCTTTGACTTTACTCTGCCGTTAGTATTCCGTGATCCTCTTGTAAGCCCTTTTGTTTCCCCTGCCCGTGCTCATGTTGTTTTTCTTGTAATGCATATTTAGTATTGCAAATTATCCTTAATACACTCCTCCACAAAAGTACTGACATGCATTATGTTAAGCATAAGCTAGTCAAGAACACGCTCCCCTCTCACCACGTCAAGCACGACGACACCCAGGTACCGCTTAAATGTAAAGAGCCGGGAATTAAGCAGTTAGCCGTCATCTGGTATGGTTAGACCTCAGCTTAAAGCGGGTGTTGTCGGTGGAGTTTGTCGAATATTAAGCCCATAAATTCCCCGGAAATTGTATGAACTACACACGTCATTATGAGCGCCACGCTTGGGCATTGCTCAACCGCTCATACCAAGCTGCATACTTATCTGTGTTCCACATAACCGAATTTTTGGGGGCTTTTTGGAGGGGGTTTGGAGGCGTGGGTGCCGTGTTCAATGCGCGAGGTTTGGTTTGCGGGTGTGTGAATACTGAATAGAGCACGGAAGTTCACGCCGTTGGCACGGGTGATTTTTTGGAAAGCAAAAATGCACATGACGCAGGTTTGGATAAACACTGCACGTTGTAAACATGCGAGGTCGGTTGGCTGAGGAGAGGGGCGAGGTCCAACTTGGCCGTTAAGGACGCATCACGTTGACGGTGGTGTTTGGAATGCGTGGGTATGTGCTTGTGCCAACCACACCCGCCCCACGCGTGGCACGCGTCGGGAATCAGGCTCAGAGGTCAATAGGAATGAAAAATTGGTTAACATATATCGACAAACCCCGCACAAATCGTCTCAAGAGGTGAGCCGACTTCGATGGGTGTTGCTTGGCACTGCGGCTCAGCTGTGCCGGAATAATTCTTAAATCAAAATAATTCATTACAAATTCATTTGTAGGATATTGGGTGCGTTCGACGCGCATTGAAAAGACGCGTCCAGCGGTACCTGTTATACAAGATTTTGACCATATATGAGTAAGTTATGATCGCTTGAACATTGTGGCCGAAAGCGGCTTGCCCTTGGGTTGTGCGCATATCGATGGTAAGTCTACATACGCGATTTCTTGCATTTCCCCCACAGCGGCCTGCCCAACACCTCCTCCCTCCGTCGCCTATGCATTATATTTGTGCGACCGTCGCATCAACGTTCATATTGCGGCGTTGTGCGCCCGTTAATATTTTCGTCTACCAAGCACGGCGACTGTTTGAAAGAGCGTGCCGCACGGGTGCGGGCGCGATAACCCCAAGTACACATGCCCGGCAGTGTTCGAACTCGCCCCTCGCAGTTGTCGGTGCATTCCATTTTGCGCGCAAAAGCATTGCCTGGGATTTCAGGACTTTTGTCAATAAAATCGACGCTTGATTACATTTCTACTTGCGAAGGTGCGAAATATTGTCCGGAATTTTGTGGAGGAGTGTAGTTGGAGTGAATGCAAAACGCCGTCTGTATAGGGTGCCGGTGCGGGTTACCTGCCAGTCCCATATCCCGGGGGCGCAAAAAAATGCATATCGTAATAATCGAAAAAACATCTCGTCTCGGCAACGGCGCCCTTGCGTTTTTGGCTTCGGACCCGCCCACTTCCGGTCGCCTGGGCGAGCTCCGTGACAAGTTCCTCGAGCACTACGACGCAGTTTTCCGCGTCGCGGTCTATCGCATCGTCGGCCTACCCTCATCCCGCATCCTCTCTGCTCTACGCTCCCCCACTGCTTGTGCTTCTTGCCATCTATCGGTTCAAGCTATGCGGGGTGCGTTCTCGTCGGCGGGTGTTGACATGTCGGACGATGCGTGGGCCACTGCTTTTGCGGACCATTTGGCTCGATGCGGCGGAGATGCTTCGGTCCACACCGCTCACTCTTGGTTAGTGACGGCCCTTGCGGAAATCATCTCCGAGGCTCGTGGCGCACTCGGGGTTGGCGTCGAGGTTCTCACATATCCCACAATGTTAGTTCAACTCCCCAACGGCAACGACGGTCTCCCCGCGGATGTGGGTGTCTTGCACTATCACGGCATCCGAGGCTCAAAACTTGCCCTTGATGCCGTGGTTTCCGGTTTGTTCGGCGTTTCTAGCCCCCCGTCACCCGAAGTCGCTCTCCGCCATGCTGAGAAGACCAAATTCGAGAAGTACTCGGAGGGGCTGAGGAGTCGCCCCGACATCCGTTTCACCCCCTTTGCAGTCACGGAATTTGGTACTCTCGGCAGACACGCCACGGCTTTCTTGACGGAGCTAGCCAAGCAAGCAGCCGCATCTAAAGGGATGCATGTGGGCAAGTTGTTGGCCTAACGGCGTCGAAAGGTCTCTCTCGCCGTCCATGTTGCTCACGCGGACAACGTCTTGCGCGGTTTGTCCGCCGCTGCGGACGGCGTGGAGGCCGCTTCTTCCTCGGCTGGGATGCCTTCTCCTAGCACGGCGCACTTCACCGGCGCCATGGGCTGCAAGCGTCCCCGTGCTTCCTCGAGCGGCACGTGAGGCGCCGCTTGTCGCCTCCACGTGTTGCATTCTCGGCGCGGCCTTGGAGTTTCCTAAGTTTAACCTGCTAGGTTTGTGCACAATGTAGTGCTTTCCTTTTGACGTGCTTTGGATTCCGTGATCCTCTTGTCACTCTTGCCCTTTTGTTTCCCCCCCCCACTTTCCCTGTCCGTGCTCATCTTGTTCTTCTTGTAATCATTTGAAAAACACTCGTAGGATATAAATACGACAGCACTTTTACGGGTACATATACTGTCAAGAACAGCGCTATCAGTTTGAAGCCATCCCGCATCATCAAGCGACGACATCAACCCGGCTGATCACGAGGCCAACACTGCTTTGGCAGAGCTTATCAAGGCGCGCGGCTCTGCATCATCAGCTTGTCTCCCTCACACGCACTACATAGCACATACTTGAGCTGCCGTCGTTCCGCCCCAAGCACTTACCCGTGATTCCGTCGCTCAGTCGGCACCGATGGCTCCCAAACGTCGCAAGAATAACGGCGGCGACGGTGGGTCGAAGGCGTCGGGCGATGGCGGCGAGGGCAGCGCCAATAAGGCGGCCAAACCGTCGCTCGTAGTAACTGAGCAGGACAGCGACGGAAAGGTCCCCAGGGGAGAAACGCCACGCCCATCAGCACCCGAGGTATGCTGCACGTCTCGCCAACGTACTAACGTATTTGATCCAGCTGTACTTAAGAATAGCGACTGAATGCGTGCCGGTTTGATCTGGCCGGCGAAGGGTCGCACCTTTAAAGCGCTCTCTTGGAATGTCAACGGCCTGCGTGCGCTGCTTGAAAAGCAGCCGGAACAGCTGACCCGGCTTGTCCAGCAGGAAGCTCCCGACTACCTGTGCCTGCAGGTAAGTAAGGCTTGTTTACGTCGGCGCGGGGGTACGTCGAGGTTCTGAGAGTGGTACGTCTGAGTCGATATGGTCTGGGCGGTGAAGGAGCACAAGCTGCAGGAGGGGCACATTGAGGGGGTGAAGGCGAAACTGGAAGAGTTGCTGCCAGGCTATGTCAGCTACTGGAGCGCATCCACTGTGAAAAAGGGGTACTCTGGGGTGGCTGTGCTTGTTAAGGCGCCGCCCGACTCTGCGCAGGCCGAAGCGAGCAGCAAACAAAAGGTCGGCGGGTGGGGATGTGAGGGTGCTTGGGCGTACAAATGCGCATGGTTGTGTGTGTGTGTGTGTGTGTGTGTGTGTGTGTGTGTGTGTGTGTGTGTGTGTGTGTGTGGATTCTTTGGATTGGGGATGTTTGAGATTGTGTTTGTGCATTAAGAAAAATTTTCCGGTGCGAGTGGGTGCATCAGTGTGAATGTGACTCTGTGCATGCGAGAGTATAATCTGTTTTTACATGTGTGTTTTCTGCGTATATTTTAGGTGATTATGGATGTTTGAGAATGTGCAAGTGGATGATGGCGTTTGTCGGTCCACGCGTGTGTACCTTGTGTTTGTTTGTCCGCGTGTGTCTGTCGGTCCACGCGTCATTGTGCGTGTCAAATTGCGTGTATAATATCATGCTTGTAGATGTGTGTGTGTGTGTGTGTGTGTGTGTGTGTGTGTGTGTGTATGTATGTGGATTGATGTGAGTGCTGGCGTGTGAGTGTGGAAGCATAGTGTAACGTGCTTGAGCTGATGGCGTTCATGTGTACCATGGGTAGAAGTGCGTTTCGATATGTGTGAACATGAGAACATGTAGAAGATGTCGCGCGCGCGCGCGTGTGTGTGTAAATATGTATGTGTATATTTGTTGTGGGAGTGCGTTTGTGTGTTAAACATTAACATCCGCAAGATCGCCCGTTGTTTGGTAAATGCGTGAATAGTTTGAACGCACGCCCCTGTGTGTGTGTGTGTGTGTGTGTGTGTGTGTGTGTGTGTGTGTGTGTGTGTGTGATCTCTTGATTTGTCTGTGTGTGTGATGATACGCATTTGCCTTCGCCCATGAGCAGTTTTTAAACTGCTTTTTACCGAACGATTAAGTGAATGAGTGGATTGATAGAGCTGAGCTAGCGGGGGGCTTTCCTATTTATAACACTGACCACATATCTTTCCATTCCTTTCTGCCGCCCCCTCTGCACCCAGAGCATCAAGTCCTTCTTCAAAAAGCCAAGCACAGCAAAAGCAGGCAAGCTGCCCGAGGATGCGAAGCCAGCAGCGACGTCAGGCGAGGGCGTCAGTGGGAGCGGGCTGCCCATCCTCGCTGTAACCTACGACATGGAAGCGCACAAGGGGGAGGGGCGCATCATCACTGTGGAGTACGAACAGTAAGCCCCCCTCACCTCCCTCACCCCTTCACCAGGCATTCCAAGCGCACCGACCCACTGTCATTGGTGCGCAGTTTTTTTGTGGTGGGGTCCTATGTACCCAACTCGGGCATGAAGCTGGAGAGGCTGGCGTATCGGACGGAGCAATGGGACGAAGACCTTCGTTCCTACCTCGCAGCCCTGGCGACTCGCAAGCCGACCATGCTGCTGGGCGACCTCAACGTGGCGCACCTAGACATTGATATTTACAACGTCCAATCCAAGCATGTCGCCAAGAGCGCGGGCACCACACCGCAGGAACGCGCATCGTTTGGGCAGCTGCTGGGTCGGGGATGGGTGGACGGCTTCCGCCACCTTCACCCCTCCGCCACCGGCTGCTACACCTACTGGTCCGTGCGCGCAGGCAATCGTGCCACCAACCGTGGTCTCCGCCTCGACTACTGTGTGCTGTCGGATGGGCTGACAAAGACGGCGGGTGAGGGGTTGCGGCTGCACGACTGTTGGATTCTGGACAAAGCGACTGTGGGTGCAAGTGACCATTGCCCTGTTGGCGTCGCTCTCGCGGGGTTGGTTTAACTAAGGCAATGCCGCTGTCCACAACAACCACTGCGCCCTCCCCTTGCACTGCTCGCTGTATACGCTGCTCACCCGCTACGTCTCACTGCTGGTGAGGAGATGGGAGCTCTCCAACTGAATGATGGTCAGCTGGAGATGGTCAACAGAGAGTGAGGTGTAAAGATCATGAGTGGTGTATATGGATCGGCGACGTGATTACAATGTCACCGAGCGTCGAGTTCACAGGTGAGCAGACAGGCAAATGGAGAAGCAAATGCCCTCGGCTGCAAAGCTCACCTAAACTCACGCGACATAGATAGGCTGTAAAATAAATAACGTTGTGTACGCTCTGTAACGCATTTCCGCACGATTGGTCTGCGCAATGTGGTGACACGACGAGACACATCATGACACGCCACGACGCAGCACAACATGAAGTGAGCTGACACCACCTGGCGTGGCGCATCACGGCATGCGACAGGGCAGATTGGGTGAGGCTGGGTTAGAGGCTCTCTTTACGCGTGAGATACCCTCTTCATGGTGGCCATCACCAAGGCCTTGAGCTCCATGATCTCCGCCCTCAGCTCCCCCAGCTCCCCGCCCCCCGTCTTCTTGTTGATGGGAGGCAGCGCGCCCGCGCGACGCATGCTTGTCTCCTGCGTCGGATCCGGAACCTCGAACCTGGACTTTCCACTTGCGCCACGCGCCCCCGCACTCTCCTGTTGCCCCGAGTCATCCAACAGCGACGAGTCGCCCTCCTCATCCCCGCCCACCTTCGTCCTGCGCCTCCGCTTCTGGATGGCAGGGATACCCAGCTGAACGCAGAGGTAAACCGAGTACACCACCGCAGTGAAGATCAGCAGCGCCGCCATTGTGCGAAAGTCGTCGAAATCGGAGTCAGTGCTGTGGTCGATCAGGAAGTACGTATCGGGGCTGTCGTCGTCTGAGATCCAACGGCGGTAGGCGATGTTCATTGACCACCCCATCTTCATCTGCTCGGACAGCTCGCTGCACGACACGTCCGACCAATGCGCACAGTCAGACAAACACACGCCATCAGCAGAGACAAACGGTAGAGCTGGACGCGCAATGACATGAGTAACGGATATGAGTCGGAACATGAGTCGGAACATGAGTCGGAACGAGAGACAAACTTGTCACAACTTTCCACTTGTTTGGGGAGTGGAAGGCGGTGCGTGGTGGGTTACCTGAAGATTAGCGCGCCAGAGAGGATGGCGCTCAGGTGGGGGAGGACAGAGGGGAGGACGGAGCTGCCCTCTGAGAACGCGAGGGCGTAGTGTGTGGTCTCCATCACGGGGCTCACCACCAGCCCATTCTCCGATGCCTCCAGCAGTTCCCCCCATGACGGAGTCCATTCCGAGCTGTCTGCCGCGGCTTCAGCCATAAACGCGAAACGGTCGAACAGGATGGTGGCATTCGACTGCGGACCCCGCACCGACGAGGAATCAGAAGCACGGCAAGAGGACCAGTGTGTTGCAAGCATAGGTGTGGACAAATGGCGTGACTGACTATAGAATAAATGGTCAGAAGTTACACCACTGGCGTGTGAGTTTGCGCATGTCTGTGTGTTTGAGTGTTGGGTGTTCGAGGTTTTTTCTGTATATCTGTGCGGGTGGGTGGATGGATTTAGGCGAGGATAGGCTGGTTTGCCTGTGTGTGTGTGTGTGTGTGTGTGTGTGTGTGTGTTTGTGTGTTTGGTTGTGTGTGTTTGTGTGTGTACAAATGTGAGTAAACATATTTTTTATGCACACTATCAAACTATTAAGTGTATATTTGTGTGTGATTGCTAATGCATGTATGTATGCTTTGTGTGTGTGTGTGTGTGTGTGTGTGTGTGTGTGTTCAGTGTTGGGGATGGGAGGGGAGGGAAGGGGGGGGGGGACCTGTTTCGCCATGTAGGCGTAGCAGTCAGTCAGATTTTGTCTTGTGATCATACTGGCGTCGGGTCCCCTGAGCCCGTTCTCCGCCATTTTTATGTCGCTGCTGAGGATGAATCGCTGGTAGTCACCGCCCACGGTGCAGACGTCCAGGTCGCGGCGCACCAGCGCATCCAGACCCTTGAAGGTGATGAGGTCGGTGTCGGACATCGTGGTGGAGGCCACAATGCCCGAGAAGGTGCTAAATATGAAGAGGCCCACAAACATCCAAACGACGCCGATGAACCGGCCCCACATCGTCATGGGCGCCTTGTCGCCGTAGCCCACTGTCGTCATGGTGACCACACTCCACCACAGCCCGTCATCCACCTGTGCTTGCAAACATGACCTCATCAGGACTGATCCATTTCGATGCGACAACGCGATACAACACAATCAGACGGGTACCTGCGAGTTGTGTTTGTTTTAATTATATATATATTATATTATTTTCATAGGCGAAGCGGCTCACCCCGTCGACGTAGCTTTTGGGAAACTGCTCACTGTTTGCATTTCGCTCAATGAACCAAATGAGGTGGCCGGAGACGAGCAGCAAGAGCACGAGGATACAGAGGATGGTGATGAGGTCCTTGTATGACTTGAGGTGGTCGACGAACACTTTGTTGTGAAACCGTTTGAAGCTCAGTATCGAATATCCCGCCCTGCGCGGAAAACAGGGCGCGATTAACCCCCAGCAGCTAGGTACGTATGTCGTACATCACGCCTGTCCGCGTTGTCATGACATACCTGAGATAATGTGTGGAGAAATCGAGGCAGCATATTTCGTTCTCCGTGGCCTCCGCTGCGGATGCGCCCGCCGGCAATGCGGGGCACTCGCACTTGTCGCGTCTCGTACTACGAACGAAACCGCCGATAGCCATGTCGCAGGCGCCGGAGCGCGTGGCGTAGAGGGCGCTCGGGAAGGTGCGGTGCACTGTGACCGTGACTGAATTGTTTCGGTCCAAAGGGAAGGCCATTCTGGTGCGAATTCCACGGCGCAGCGTGAAACGAGTCAGTCACTGGTGGTGCAACACGCATCGATTATTAATTTCACCCTGTGCCGCCTTGTAATTTACTGTACTGCCGCTAGTCGATTTCCAAGGTACTAAGCCGTGGAAGGGTCGAGGATGAGCGCGTGGGGCGAGCCTTCGCGATATTGACTGTGAAATATTAAGGTATGGGTGTAGTTGGAGGAGGTTGTGTGCAGGGGCGAGGGAGTCGGGGGGCGGGGGCTCACTCGACGAGCGCAGCCAGCAGTTCGACGTCGTGGCCCTCAAACAGTTGTAAGAACTCGGCGGTTGAGATCGGGGAGCCGTAGGTCACGGCCGTGCCGTTAGCGCGGTCCTTCAGCCGCACAAAGGGGTTGTACTCCGCGGTGCATACCGACAGGACGCTATCCTCGTTCGGTGCCAGTTGAGGGCTCTGAGAGCTCTGCAACAGCGACCGATGCCACGCCGGGCCTCCCGCCGCATGCCGGGCCGCGCTTCCTTCATCGTCAACATCCCCCGGCCAGACAACGGCGGCACGACAGCCCAGCAACGGCAGCAAAGCGGGAAGGAGCACGATCAACACGGGTATTACCCGCATGTCTCCTGCAGATACTTGTGTATTCGAGAGAGAGGGGGGGGGGGGGGGTAGATCGGCGGCGCTGGTGTGATGCTTGTCTGCGGGGAGGGTGCCACCGCGGGCCGCTGTACGATACACTTCTTATTTTGCAGCGGACAACATTAAACGGCCCCCGCCATTTAATATGACTGCCGTCCCGTGACAGTGGGAGAAATAAGGTGACATAAGATACGGGTATTACCCGTACCTGCTGATATTTCGCGGATGGTGGCTAAAATAACCTGCTGATATTGGCCGATTCACTACCGCATTATTATTATTTATTTCGCAGATTCTCGTACGGGTACCAGTAGTTCTGTCGATGGTCTGATGCTCGAACGAGTCGTACGGGTACCCAACAAGGATTAGCGGCAGTCGCTCAGTATGACGACGATGTAGCCGTCATATTTGTGCATCATTTTTTGACTGTCTGACAATAAACAATGCACCCAAGCTATACTGAGGAGATTTACGGTTTTCTTTTCATCTGCTAGGTTTGTGCACAATGAAGTGCTTCCTTTAGCCGTGCTTTGGATTCCGTGATCCTCGTGTCACTCTTGCCCCTCGCCCCCTTTTGTTTCCCCTCGCTTTTTCCCTGCCCGTGCTCATATTGTTTATTTTGTAATCCATATTTGCTGGGGGATTCCACTAATTTCTTTGTGATACAATATGGAATCATGAGGAGACAGTTTGAACCCTAGCTACAGTTAAGTGCCGAGTAGTTAGGGTTTCCCTCCCTGCTTGTCTCTGACATGTACACAGTTTAAGGCCGGGTCTTAGGTGAACTTTGCCACCATCCGCGAAAGATGAGGAGACAGTTTCATCAGCGGTTCGTATTTTCAAATGCATTGCGCTCGTCTCCTCAATATTGCGCGAACCCCATCCGCCTGCCGAGGAATAATGCTCAAGTTCAGAATAATCCTTACCCGCTGCAGGTAGGAAAATTGATGCGCACCTGCAGTAAACGCCTTGACTGTAGGGATATATCTTTATCGACGGATACTATGTACCCGTGCAACTAATTACAGTATTTGCCTGCCCCTCTGCTTAACATCTCATCTTTCGCGGATGATGGCTAAGTTCATCTAAGAACCGGCCTTAAACTGTGTACAGGTAAGAAACAAGCAGGGAGGGAAACCCTAACTACCCCGCACTTACCTGTAGCCCTAACCCCTCACGCTACCCCCGAGTCACTAGATCGACAGATCCGAAACCCGGGGATAGCTGAGCGGTATAATACCATCCCCGGGTTCGAACCTGCGTCACTAATGAGCCTGAGAAGTATGAGCCTGCCTCTCTGCTCCGCCAGCTTTTGCTTCAATATTGCTTCCGCTTAATTTTTTCTTTTTTGTTGATGGAAGGTGCATCGCATGGAATTAAACAGCTTAACATCTCATCTTTCGCACTACTTCCTTTATTGTAATGATAAATCACAAGAATTACAGTATTTAAAAATGTTTAGACAACTGATGCCACAGTACCTTTTATGTAATAAAGCTAATCGATAGTAAGTTCAATCTCAAACAATGAAATGTCCCGTAATCTCAAACAAAATTGAGTGAGAAATCACCAAATAATAAAAAGGGTAAATTAATGATGGATAGAAAAGCGCAAATTATAAGCGGGGAGCTTTCTGTGTATAGAACAAGCTTGTGTTGTACTATGCACTATAACAGAGCGAAGAAAATATTGGTTTTCATGGCGTTGAACACCAAGCCGTCTTACGGCAGCGACCGTGTGGATCGGTTCGTCATTCTCCTCGAGTAACATTGGATGGCAATCTTGCCTTCCGGTTGCAATGGCCTACCCCCGTTTGGCCCTCTGCCTTTCCTTGATGATTTTGCTCACGGCGCTCCTTTCCCCAACCCCGGACGATAAAGATTTGTTTGCCCATCTAGTCACGCTCCAGACAGCCCCTCTAGACATGGCGCTATCACAGCGTTACCTCGCTTGCCTAGAAGGCCGTATTCAAGCCGCCTCCAGCAAGACATTGTCCGTGATTCAAAAGCGGTTCAGCAACAAGAAAGACGACCTTGTCGCCGCGGCATATATCAAGATGGACATGGACGTTGCACGGAGCCATCTCCACGAGATGGAAGGACGCGCGGACGCCTATATACTGGAAGCTTCGGGATCCCGCGCTAGTCGCAACCAACCGGATCACAACACGGGAAAACGCCCAGCACCCTCCAATTCGTCCAAAAGGAACGTGCCCGACGGGTCGGACGGCGAAGAGGTCGACACGTACGGACCTTCGCGCCCTCGCGCTCTCCCGCGCACTCTTCAGACATATACAAATAAGATAAATTCAGTAAGGTCAACGCATGCGCACGGATTATTTCAATTCTATGTCACGGTTCTACTAGACACTCATGGTGGTTTATGCATCTGTAGCACGGGACGATCCGATCATGACGTAGTAGTTGTCTTTATATCCTATTATAAAGTCAAACTTAAGGCACTTGAGGACGCTGCTCACGGCACTATCACTTTAGCATGCTTAGTTCGGAATTGCCTCCATGCCATATATAAGCATGCTAGTAGGGTTCCACCTTTAACACATCCATAATAATCTCCCACAGAATATGCATAGAGGCAATCCGGTTTGTTGCGGTGATATGTCTTTAGCACCTTTTGTTCGCGCGCAAAAAGCAACTCAAGCCGCTCGCACTTGCCCCGGTAACCGTCCACCACCTAACCGCCTTGGCGCCCCGAATACCGATTTTCGACGCAACCGCTTCGGCCGTCTGAATGGTACCTTCCTCGTGCTAATGGCGTGTCCTAGTTATATAATTAACCTCGCCCGGAGCTTCCCCCTTTACCGGGCGTTAGGCAGTTATGGGCATTCTTCACGTGCGGTGCTTACGGACACCTACAAAACGCTGCCCGAATGCGGATGTTAAACATGGCTAGTATAAGAACATTTGCTTAGCTTATTATATCCCTTGCGGGGTTGTATATTCCCGTATGTTAGATGGCACATATCAATAGCTCTTTGAGTGAGTTATTTTCTCTACGTGTTCGTTATACATGGTAGAACCAAACCGTTCTCCCGCGGCGGATGCAGAAGCTCCGGCTTAGATGAGAGTGTATCATTTGGTAGGTCTACAACCCGGGCTACCTCGTGTATTTCAACGCCTCTGAGGCTCTTCGCCCCCGTGCCACGTTTAACCTATGCTTGTGTGCTATGATTGACTCAATGATCTTCATATGTTAAACCTTGTCATAACCTCTTAGAGTTACCCAACTGCAATGGTAGCTCACAAATACTTGTCTTCAAGTTATTGATTGACGTAGGGCTACTACTATATATTGGGAGACGCAATTTATCGCTACGGCTCCGATGAGCCTGACCTAGCCGATTTGGACCCGTCTTGGTATACCTTCACGACAAAGGTGCTTTCCTCGAGGGCAGCTCGCTATGTACGGTTGGCACCTTATGAAGGTCCCTTCCGTTTTGCACCTCTTTGCGCACCCCCAATTCTAAGGCAGTGGATTCGTTACGGTTTCCCGCTCACTTAAAAGGGCGCCCCACCGCCTCGCGCCGACATGCCCAAATCTTAGCTAGTTGACCAGCATTCCGAGGTCGTAGACTCGACTGTTCGCGAGATGGTGGACGTTGGCCACGTCTCCCTTACTGACACATCGCATGTCGTGATCTACCCCCTAGGCGCAATTCCTAACTAAGCCTACCTCGCAGATCTAAGATACGCTCAATTGTTAGTTCACTTTGAGCCTACCCAACCAATGAGGGCTCGTATAAAGTCGTGCTCGATTGAATGGTAGAATGCATACAAAACATGTGCTATCTAACGCGCGCGCGCCCCCCACTACTTTGCTCTCTCTTATGTCTCGATGACATGTATGCATACGCGTTCATAACTCATTTCAATATATATCCGAGTTTAAAGTATCCACAAATGAAATAGCGCACATGATTGGGCACTAGGACAGCAGTCAAACCTTTTGTTCGCAAGAAAAATTTGGAGTCCAGAGAATGGGACGTTCGAAAGGGTATATCCGCTCACGTGGTGAATAACGACGTACAATTTGAGTACGGACGTGGAAAATGGGAGGGGAAACAAAAGGGCAAGAGTGACAAGAGGATCACGGAATCCAAAGCACGGCAAAAGGAAACATGCGACGAACGATTGATTGAAAATGTGTGTGACATGTACAATGTTTGAACACCATTTATTTATTTTTTGAGCACCAATAACAAGCGCTTGATATTTGCGCATTTATCACACGCGAGCAGAAAATAAAATGTTGTGTGTGACAGCATGTACATGTTGTGACGGAAAGTACAATGCGACCACATGCCACTTCCACACGTACGGGTACTCTATTTTAAGAACGACAACTTCATCCGATTGTGCTGCATCAATAAGCTTTTCCTTGTTCTTCCGTCTTGACTAGTCGGGAAGTTCTTTTTGCTCTTCCTTCATTGCCGATATACATGCTCCACCAATGTTTTGTCATTCATTGAATGACTGGTTTCACTGCACCTATGACTATGACACAGGAGGGCAGTGCTGCTTGATGCTGTGGCATGCCTTCCTTTTCCTCAGGCGTAGGCCTGTGGCTTTCCTCGCGCTTAGGCCTGTGGGTTTTTTCCTCCTTAGTATTTTTCCAGTTTGCTTGGTGGCTTCCACTTCTTTCTCTTCTAAAAAATCCGTTCCTGTTTCACCTACACCTACATGCCGGTGGTACAGCCGTATGAAGGCGTGGAATCTAGCGAGCTACAGGACGTAGCGACACATCCCGCTATTTTTTTGCGACACGTCCGTAGTCGGAGTTCATATCCATGTTCTCAAATGCGTTTTGAGCAGAGGACGTGGACGGTAGAATACACGCTCAAAACTCACAGCGATTTATGGGCGGCCGGCGAAGAGCACAAGACCGCCGAATGTGGCAGGAAGACACCCTGCGGTAGGGGTGGAACCGTCGTCCCGATCTGTTCAAATCCGAGGGAAGCGGCGGACAGATACAGTCGCAAGCTGAGCGCCTCCATCCGCACGCTTCGGCAGCGATCCTCTTGCGCTGCGCGCGATACGAGGTAACTCAGGCACGCTCGGCCAATACCACCGAGAGTTCCGTCTTCCCGTTCTGCCGCGGGGCGTTGGCTCCCGGGGTGCGCAAGTGCATACTTCAAGATCAGAGAGCGAGTCTTGCTGCGCTCGTAACAGTCCATCACTCCGACCACATTCCCGCTGCTGCCCCGCAAGGCGAGGATCTCCGATGCGTAGTCTTGCTTTTGCTGCGCGAGCATTAACGCGTGTGTAAACGTAAACGCAAGTCAGGCGGCGACTCATAATTTGTGACAAGCTGACGTGGCGGGGCTTATCAAACCTCTGCCTCACTCGTCGAGAGTTTGTTCCCGAGCGCGGTCGCAATCTTCACATAGAATTGCCCCTCCGCATCTGACGCCCCGTGTTTTCCCCCCTTCTGCACCCGTTCACTCACTTCCTCCCGCCATGAGGCCACCGTCCCTGCGAGCTCCAGCACCTCGGGGGACTTGTCTAAGCAGTGCCTCGTCACCTGCAGCTCTTCTCCCTGACGTGGCATCGTATCACAACACAGCACGTCTAACATACCGCATCAAGCAACTGTCTATCATCAGAGCAACCGCGTGAACCGCTTTGTACGCACCTCGGGAGCCTCCACGTACGCCTGGCTGCGTACAACCCAGCGAAGAGGTCTGGGGAGGGCTGTTGTCACTGTTCGTTTACTTTCTAGTGAATCTTGCGTGCCGCTCTCTTCAACCGTCACCCGCGTGCCCGTAAGTGAGGCACTCGCCGAAGACGCGACGGTCGCGACCATTCGACGCAGCGTCTCACCACCCAGCTCTAGCCAACCCCCTGGAAATGCGGCCTGGCCACCTGCGTAAGTTGTATGGGGCCGAGGATTGCGCTCCACAACCCAGTGATCTGTCGCCGTCGCCGCAGTTTCGGCTGTTCCGTCGAAACTCGCACTCCTAGGAGGAAGCTCGGCTGTCGCCATGGCGTGGAGGCTTCCTGTCCTTCCTCAAACTCGCGCCAATACAACTTGAAAGCCGGCGGAGTATTGCGGTTTTTCAACTCTCGCAGCGGAGCTATCGGTGGTTGAGTTGTGGCTTGAGCTTTCGTTGCGACAACCCAGCTGAAGCTCGTGCGCGATTAGTTAGGCTATTGTATCGCTTTTCCTGAAATATACTACTCAATTTCTTACAAGAAGAAGCAGTGGAGGCCACCGAGCAAAAAGAAGGAAAAAACCTATTAGCCCATTTTTCCTATCATATTGAGCTTCAGCATACCGGGTACTTATCACGCGACAGCCGGGGTGTGATAGCAAATGCACGATTTGCGGCTATGAAGCATAGTCAATTCATTACAAAGAACGGAATGGAATCCACTAGTAATAAAGAAGTGAAAAGAAAAGAAAAAGAGGCATAAAAGCCTAGGGCCTCCGAGCAGGAAGGCATGCATAGCACATGAACCACCCTCATGCAATGCATCACGAAGATAAGAGCCCATTCTTCTATGAAGAACCATATAAAGGTGCTGCATGAACTCGCGACGCATTTCCCCGAGACATCGACGGAAGGGAATAGATGTAGACCGCCGCCGTACAACTTCTTCATGCGGGCATAACTTTTAGACCGTAAAGAGCGAGAGACCGCCACACCCATGCTTTTAAAACGTCGAACTACCACCATAATGGCCAAGCAAACAAAAAGCTCAACCGACATAGGGGCCAACCGAACCCCGTCCTCAATAGCAAAGGGGTGATAGTCATGAATAGACTGACTTGAAGGCGCGTGCCAAGGGAGGACGAAATGTGGAGGTCATCAGCAAGCTAACTAGCTTGTTGAGCCCCATCGCCATACTGCTAGGGAGCGGAAGCGGAGCCCCAACAACCGGAACGCTAAAATTTCTGCGCGCACTAGTGACCGAATCATAAGCAATAAAGTGCTTATGCGGAGCCGGAAAATCTAACCACACGACATCTCAAGACGAACTCGGGAGAGCGCAGCCCGGATTCGGCGAGCCTCCAATCGCAATTTTCTCCCATTAATTGCCCCCGCCTCAACCATTACCTCCTCCAAAACATGAACAATGAGAGCATGAAGCCAAATAATAATGTGGAAGGTGGGGTTCAACTAGGGCCGTCACACGCCTACATACCAAGATCGGACTCATTAGGTATCGAACTCGCGAATTTCTGCGTGTTAGGAGTGCGCTTTACCGACGCATCGGATGAATGGATGTCGCTTAGTGGCCATCTTGTCACTAAGTTATATATCACGACATTCTCACGGCCTCCCCGGACTCTCCCGGAACGCAGCCCGGGTCCGAAAACAATGTGAAAGGTGGGGTTCATCTGGCGCCCGCCGGCGGCGCAGCGGCGGCGGCCCCGGAGAGGGGTGCGCTCGCAGGCCCGTCGGCACCTACCTCTACCTCCACGCGGTGGGCGCTGGTAACCCCATAGCCGTGCCAGGCCTGGCACGGTAGGGGGCTGAACGAGGTACCGGCAGCTGCGATCCGCGGGATCAGCAGCTGTCGGGAAGCCCTTTACGGAGGGTTTTGAAAAACATAATATCCGTACACCAGCACAGGGATCTCCCGCTCGGCCTGTCCGATATGTCTTTTCGCGACTAAATACTCACAGATACTCTCCCGACGATGGGGCGGGGGCGGCGTTTGCGAAATATTTTTTGGCGCAAAGGGGTACGGACGGATCAGCGGAGGGACGAGGGTGTTGGAGCTGGCGGCGGGCAGCTGGGAAGCAGCGCTAGGGACAGCGCTCGCTAGCAGTCGCCAGCCCTGCGAGAGTCTTAAGTCTCCCCTGGGGGCGAGGCCTGATGCTACGCAGGACGGAGGTGGGTCGCAGCCGGAGGAGCGGCACGGTCTGGCGGCGGCGGTCCTTAGGATCGCCCGCCGCCGGAAAAGCCCGGTACGGGGGGTTTTTTGGAAAAATTCCCGTACCCACCATCTTTTGAGGACCGGCGACTCGATCCATGTGTTCTTCCAACCCCTTCCCTAGTCGGTACCCGGTTATCGATAGGCTGCCTCAGGCAGTGTGCCTAGGGTTATCGTAACGGCACACTGCTCGTAAAGGCGACCCCCTAACAACGTAAACCACCGGGGGAAGGTACGGACGGCCACAGCGCGATCAGATAGGTGTTGGAAACAGACGGGAAAAGGATAGGGGACAGGAGAAAATCTGGCTCGGGGGCAGGAGAGCCAGCCGGACACCGTCTGCAGCCTAGTTATTCTCTCTTCTCAGCCCCCGAAGGAGGAGAGAAGACTCGGCTAGGTGGCGAGCTGCGTCGAGAGGAGCGGCTAATACCTCGGGCGGGGTGGAGCACGGATCGGGGCGGGACCGACGACGACCTATGCGAGGGGGGTTTTTCACCTGCCTTTCCCCCCAAGCTCCGGCACGACCGGAGTCGCACGGGAGCCGAGGTCAGGCAGGTTCGCCTCGACCAGCTCCAGCTGGACAGCCTTGCTGATCAGCGACCCCGCAGCGGCTGGAGCAGGCCGCGTAACGTGGAGACTAGCGACACTTTATTTTTCATACTGTATCCAAAAAAAAATACGTATAGATCAGAAAATTATAAATACCTGGATACGGGTATGTTTTAGACGGTATCGATACTGCCATTGGAGAGGTTGGGATTAGTGGTTCACGGTCTGCCTCACGCTTAGAAGTCCAACTACAGGTTGAGCATAGCACAAGGGGGGGCCCAGAGACGACAGCCGGTTTTTACTGGTATTGTTGTAAACAATTTCAATTTGGGGTTCATCTTGGGCCGTCACACGCCTATACATCAAGATCGGACTCCTCGGGTATCGAACCCGCGACCTTCTGCGTATTAGGCGTGCGCTTTAAAGACGCAATGGAAAAAGGGATATCACTTAGTGGCCATCTTGTCACTAAGCTCTTAATCACGACAACACAATGTGAGCAAGGACCTACAACGGGGATATGATCCATAAGCATGGAGATAGATCGGCGTCCGCTCCCCGGATATGGAAGTAGACGCGAGGTCGGGGAGGAGCCACAGCCAGCGAGATCACCCGGGGACTCGTTGCATCGCGGACGCTTCCGGACGTGAGAAGCGTGGCCCGGCGTGAGGCCAAGCACCCTACGGGCCGCCATAATAATGTAACAATCATAGAGAACGCGGAAGCTAGACTCATGCGAAGTGAAAAACATAGCCAAAGACCCACGGCCTAAATAACACGCATACAATCCGTGGTTGAAGGACCACGGAAGGCCAAGAGATCCAGAAAAGAACGAGCATTAAGAGTACGCGAAATGCCCCGTTGAAGGTATCCCGTTGAGTTACTTCGGCGGGTAAGAGCATTGGGAGTCGGGACTTGTAATCAATTCA
The DNA here is from genome assembly GCA_026401115.1 of Tetraselmis chui. Classification (NCBI taxonomy): domain Eukaryota; kingdom Viridiplantae; phylum Chlorophyta; class Chlorodendrophyceae; order Chlorodendrales; family Chlorodendraceae; genus Tetraselmis; species Tetraselmis chui. The sequence continues at coordinate 334,729 of JAPMLY010000092.1, forward strand.
TTCGTGGGGCCACCGCAGCCGTGAAGGTGGCATGCGAGGGGACTAAAAACTCAACATTATGACCTTCGTAATCCGGGAGATCTTAGTTAAGGGTAATGGCCAAAAGCGCGAGATCAACATCCGAAAATCCATCCGTACGGGAGATAGCGGCGTAGAACGCGCGTAGATGTACCACCAAAGGTAACGTGGAGGAAGCAATACTATGTAGTTCATGGCAGATGGTACCGTACAAAGGACCTAGCGACTTGGACTCGTCATCGGTAACACGGCTGGCGAGGGTCGCGTCGAATGAAGCGTAATGCGCGGGTTCAACATATAGCGCAAGCGACGGCACGTTGAGGCCCCCAAACTCCTAGAAGAGAGACATCTTATGCGTGGGGCAATTAGTTTTATCATATGTTTGTACCTCCGGGGAAGCCCCCAAAATACGTAAGATAGCATACCGAGCAACACTATGCGCGGTAGCTAGGCACGGGCGACGAACATCAAGGGGTAGAGTACGGAGCAAAAAGCCATAGATGCGTACCGCACACGTTATCATGAGGCGAAATACCGAGTGCGCGCTTCCAAGTTCCAAAATCCGATGCCGAGAAGTCCACAATTTTGCCCACTATTGTTTTGCTGGGTCGCGACCGAGTCTTGAAACCAAGAATTGACATAGTTGAAATTGTGGGACGCCGGGGGTCCGTCCCACATCGAGAAGTCCATCGCAAGGGGAGCGCTTAGGGTACGAGTACATGTAACGTTGGGAACCAACTCCCCAATGTCATCAACAAGGGTAGGGGCAGTATCATGGGATACCATACACGACTTTTCGGATTATGCCCGCGCACAAGCTTTCTCCATTTCCTCCGTAGCGAAAGGATACACGGACGGGGCGATCACAGTCTTGATTAGATAGTTTCCAGCATTAGAGAATGCATGTATAGCAACGGAATCGCGGCAATGCTCTCCAATATTCGGAGAGGGGTGTTGATCGTCATGTTGAATAAAGGCGGACCAAGAGGATCACCTTGCCATGCTCCCGTACGTGACTGAATTGTGACGCATAGTTGAGTGGTGGAGCTTGGTTGGGTGACGGTTCAGTCGGGTCAAAGTAGTACACGGTAGAGCCTCGTGAATAAATCATTTCGACCACCGGGATAATGGGTTGAAGAGCATGACATGAAATAAAATAAAATGAAATGAAATTGTTTACTACAACAAGCACCGAGTTAACGGTTGTTGTCTTCGAGCGCCCCTTACGATCGGACTTATTGTAGGTCTCTTCGATGCTTAAGGGCTTACACCACAAATATAATCGCTAATCCCAACCTCTCCAATGGCAGTATCGACAACGTCTAAAACATACCCGAAAACATGTTTGATTTTTTTCTATATGTATTTTCTTTGCATACATATATGAAATTTCAAATGCCGCCATTCTCCACGATACGCGGCATGCTCCAACATTTGCGAGGGCGCTGATCAATCAAGTTGGGCATCCTGCGTTTGTTGAGTCGGGCTTACATAATCTTTGTTCATGTGCGTCTCCGGTCGTGATGGAGTTGGGGGGGAAGGCGGGCGAAAAAACCCCTCGCTCAGGTCGCCGACGGTCCCTTCTCGATCCACGCACACCCTCGTCCTAGACAATCGCTGCTCCTCCCGTCCTGGCTCGCCACCTAGCCTAATCCCCCTTCCTCCTTCGGGGGTTGGGAAGAAGAGAAGGCCAAGGCCTCAAACGGTGACTGGCAGGCGCTCATGTCTCCGTGCCAGATTTTTCCTCATGTCCCCAATTCCTTCGCCGTCTGTTTTCCAACACGTGTATTATCGCGTTGTGTCCGTACGGTTACGGTGCTAGGGAGCGCATGTACGAGTATTGCGTCATTACGATAACCCTAGGCACACTGCCTAAGGCAGTCTGTCGATAATTGGGTACCGACTAGGGGAAAGGTTGGTAGAACACGCGGATCGAGTCTCCGCTCCGCAAAAGATGTTGGGTACGGAAATATATATTCGAAAAAACCTTCCGCGCAAGGTTTTTCCGGCGGCGGGCGATCATATGGACCTCCGCCGCCAGACCCTGTCATTCCTCCGGCTCCGACCATCCACTGGCATACGCAGCTTCTTGCCTCACCCCCGTGGGAGACTTGAGTCTCACATGCATGGTTGGTGGGCCGCGAGCGAACGCCCTATCCATGCGTTGCTTCCCGGTTGTCCGCCGCCCGCTCTAGTACTAGCCACCAACTCAAATCTGGCCGTGCCCTCGTCGCCGCAGAGCAACCCCGCACCTACAGGTCCCGTCCGTAGACAAGAGTGTATTCGAGGAGTATCAAGCCTTGAAAAGAAATACCGGACTAGGAGATCTTGACGGTGGTGTACATATAATGTTTTTAAGAGTCCTCCGTACCGAGGCTTCCCGAAAGTTGTAGATCACACGGATCACAGCTATCAGGTATTGCCCCGTTTAGCCCCTTTTAGCAATAGCATTACATAAGCTAGTGCTTATGTACAAGGTAGCTAGTCCTTATCTTAGTACTTAGTGTTGTACTAATAGCGGTATTCTATTTCTCCGTTAGTGGCGGTCGGCAGGCCATGCCGGTGCCTTTGCCGGCCGCCATCTCTCTCTTTGCACTCCCTTTGTCCGCAGTGCTGACCCCCTAGCGGGGCCGGCTAGACTACCCGTGTAACCATTGTACTTCCAAACTCCAACAAGTTATGGGCCCCCTACAACGTTACCCGGGATAGTCACACCTCCGAAATACGGCAGCCCCAAGTAGGAGAAGAGCGTGCAACCAAGATACTAACTAAAAAGTCAATACCGACGCTAGCCGCCCAAGGTCCCCCGTGGACGCCCTAGGCTAGGAGTACCGCCTCCGCCACCCAAGGAGAAGAGCGTGCAACCACGATACTCGCTTGAACTAACACTACCGACACCAGCCGCCCATGGTCACATATGGCCGCCCTAGGTTGGTTGTCTACACCACCCTGCTCAAAGCTCACCGATGCTATCGACCGGATCTGGTTTCAAACCAAATTCAAACCGACTCGCGAAACTTCGGCCCGCGCGTAGTTTAAATAGTATTGTTTTCGTTTTTTTCCCGAGGCAACGCCGCAACGCTCATCTGACTTAGCGAGGTTCTAACCTTGCCCACGGCAAAGGAGGGGGAGTCGACATGATAGCGCTCGACTATTCCTTTCGAGTGCCTACACGTTGTTGGCATCCCTGTTGGTCTATCCCCTTCCTTGCCGGTCGCTCTAATGCGATAGCTAATTCGCCCGTGGACGGTTCTCCCCGCTACATGTCAGACGAATACATTACGCAGAACATTTGGACCAGTTTATTGTCGACAACTCGCCGATAGCATCCCGTTCATGTGAGCACATGTAGCGTCACCTACCCGGCTTGAGATACCGTTACCCGAACAACGCCTACGACCAAGATGACTCCTTCCTCAAAGACAAGCAAGGGCGACGACAACACCTAAGCTACCTTGAGGGGGAGTGCTAGCACTAGCATTGCATTACCTAGAGCTTATGTACAAGGTAGCTAGTCCTTATCTTAGTACTTAGCGTAGTACTAATAGCGATACTATATTTCCCCGTTAGTGGCTGTCGGCACGCCCTGCCGGTGCCTTTGCCGGCCGCCATCTCTCTCTCTTTACACTCCCTTTGTCCCGAGTGCTGGTCCCCTATCGGGGCCGGCAAGACTACCTGTGTAACCATTGTACTTTCAAACTCCAACAACCCCTAACCGTGCTAGGCATTGAACGGCTATAAGGCTATCCGAGCCAACCACGTAGACCTAGGGGTGAGTGCCGGCGGCCATGCGAGCGCACCCCTCTGGAGCCGCCATGTGGGCGCCGAAGAGCATGACACTACTTGTACGACTCGGTAAGGAAACTCCGGCGGAAGATAATGTTAAAAGCACTCCCTAGGTCCAAGCTGAGTATGAAGCGATCCGGAAGCGCTTGAAGGCCAATACGGGAAGTATGTATCGCTCGTTCGACACCGACCTTTTGCGAAAAAGAGCCTTGGACATGCCCCAAGTGCGCAACGGCCACGCCAGGTACCCGTGCGATGGTGTGACAATAAAACAACCGCGATAGAATGTTGCATGCCTCAATGGGGCTAACCTTAGGGGGGTCGCCAAGAAAGCGGGTAATGTCCGTGTCGACCCCCGCTTGCTTGTGGAGGGCCCAACCGGTGGCGCTCGCCAAAAAGTCGGCACGAGCATCGGGTAGGGTCCCCGCTGAATATCGGATCACCGTCGTGCGCCCGACCGGAACTTTTGGGTTGCGCACATGCTCCCAGCGCCAGCCGTCGATTTGGGGAGCTGACATGCGCGGTACTTTTCTTCCGTCTGGATGTGCATGTTATCCACGTCGTCGGGATAGCGGAGAGGGGGTTGTGTGAGCGGGGGGAGTGGGTCATGGCGATCACATTCAAGATGGAGGGCACCGGGCGGTGGGTGCAGCCGGCGGAGGGCGCCCAACGCGACAGCTGGGTCCTCGACCATGTCAAAGTCATCACCGTCGAGAGCCGGACGAGCGCGACTGAGCTTACCCGTTTCTATTATTGAAATTGAATTTTAAAGCAACAATAACGGCAAGTTGGACCGATTGCTGTCTAACGGCCATCAATACTCTACCATCTAGGACACTTAGGAGAAAGATTGGGCCGGGTACTCTTCGACAAGGTACACCTATCGACACACCTATCTGCAATGTGTGCCGACGTGCTACGGAGGTTAAAAACTGTAATCAACCGCAGTGATTGCCACAGCCCCCCCGCCTAAGCAGTAACAACAACAAATAATTTTGTAATCAAAAATAAGATCGAAAAATAAATCCACTTGTCAAGAATCCAAAATGAAACTTATGCTCGACCTTCACGATGCACGGCCCGCTCCCACCGAATCGGGGTGTTGCCGCCGACCGGCCCATGCCGATCGGTGCTCGAGAGGGTCGACATGCGAGCATGATCTAGCTCCCGCGTGACTTCGATCTTGCCGGAGAAAGGAGGGGAAGGCTGGCGAAAATCTTCTCTTCACGTTGTTGCTCGTCGATCACGCCGTCGCATCCCGTAAGCCCCGGCATGAGGTCGTAGCCGCTCCTCCCGTCCCGACTTTTCTTGCTAGTCTCCTAGAAGGTAAGTGGGGGGGGGGGGGGGGGGGGGGGGGCGAGACAACATGACAGAAAAAGCTAGCGCTCTTGCCGCCGCGCTGAAATGTTTTCCCGGCCATTTCCCCGGGTTTTTGTGTTGGTACCCGGGTACCTATCTGGAAAATCAGCCATCGATCGTACCCTCCACCCACCGTTTGCGCGTCCATCGAGCACCCTTGTTTCGAGTGCGAGACTCCGCGGTGACCCAGGCTCGCACTCTATAATATTAGGTGTGCGTGTCGATAGTGGGTAGCGGTGGGGTAGGGCGTAGTCACCATTGCCGGATCCGAAAACGCCGCGGGGGGGCGGAAATTATTCAAATCCTCCGCACATAATTGTTCCGGTGCTCAAAAAGTCCTCCGTTCAAGGCTTTTTCCGACAACTGCGAATCGCGCGGATCGCACTGCCGGCCCTCTTAGCCCCCTACCGTGCCAAGCATGGCACGGCTACATGGTTTCTAGCGCCCACCACGGAGAGGTGAGGGGATACCGACGGGCCTGCGAGCGCCCCCCCTCCGGGGCCGCCGCCGGTGGGCGCCCGCTTCTACTAAAAATCGGGTTCGGCGGTGGGCGGCTCGCCGACGGAGGTACCCGTCCTTAATGTACGTCGATGATTTTCGCTATCGCGGATTATGGCGGTTTGCCGGCGCCGGGTACCACCGCGGTCACGACCGCGACCAACAAAACGGCGCGAGAGGGGAGCATTAGGACTCGCGCGACGGGGCTCATAGCCATCCTTTATGTCATGCAAGCGGGTGTCGACGCGTGAGAGGCTGTCGTCACCGTTAGCTGAGAATCATAGTCGGATACGGCGCTGAACAAGGGAGCGGACACGGGCAGAGGATGCGGCCGGAATAGGGCGGAAGAGAATACCACAAAAAGGTGAACAGCCGGACATGCACCAACAACACGGGGATCGCAAGAGGGAAGGGACGTAGCATAGTCGAGGGTTTCAAAAAGGGCCGCACTAATTTCCTCACGCGTTGTCACGCACTGTCCCCGGGCTGAAGTGACCGCCCGGTAGGTCAGAGGGCAATCGATAGCATTCTGGGAAGAGCACCACGCCGCAAGAGCATCAACACGGGGGGGTGGGGGGGGGGGGGGGGTCACGAAGGACGACCTCACGTCGGAGCCCAGCGGCGAAGGAGGGCATAGACGCCCGCCTAGAGGCGCGGACGGCACAGCACGTGGGGCCGGAACAAAGGGGGGCGAGGCCGGAGAGGGAGAGGGGTAGGTGGGGGGATTGAGGACAGGGGGGGGAGGGGTGGTCATAACGGGAAGGTGGATGGTCATCATACCGGCGGAAGTGGGAGGGGGTCGAGGAGGCCCCAAGGCGAAGGAAGGAGATGCAGGGGAAGTGACTTCCCTGGTTGCGCATGGGACATATGGAGGACAATGGGGGCGGACGTCGTTTGCACGGTGTGGGGCATCCATGTGGCAGACAAGAGGCGGGGAGTGACACAATGTAGACACGGAGATCAACGAGGACGGGCGCGGGTAGTCGATAGCAAATGGGTGCCATTTATCATAGCAAAGGGAAAGAGAAGACGGGTGGGAGGCCAACATGTGAAAGGTTTGGCAGCGGTAAGTGTGGGAGTTTGCATGTCGAGAGCTAACTAATGACACAATTATGTTTTTTTTGTGGTTGCTTCTGCATGTAGAAGTGCATATGGAGCGAGATGACAAAGGTTTCATTGTAAATTTTTAGCCAATATATTAAAAACAAGCAAAGGGACTGGTGGAATTGTTCTGTCACCTCCCCCCAATGCACTAGGCTTACATAGCTCGAACCTAGCTAGCTTGCACATGTCTTCGCATGGTCCTCGTGCCAATCGCTAGGGATCTCGTCAGGGTTTCAAATTACTAGCAACGCGACTTGTCCGTCTCGGGAATAACGCTAGCGCATCATCTGGCTAGTTAGACTAATTGTGCGTACTTGTACGTACCGGGAGGTATTGGTAGTCCAATACAACAAAAGTACCCTGGTTAATTTACATGTTTGACGTAGCCACGAAGCACGTCTTTCAAATGGAAAAATACGGGTCAATTTAGTACTGAGTACCTTTAGAATGATTTTTGAAACTAGTATGAAAAATAATTTATCGTTATTCTCCACGATGCTCAGCCTGCTCTAGCTATTGCGAGGGCGTTAAACAACCAAGTTTATCAATTGGCGCCCGTCGTGACGGGCCTACATGACCTCTACTCCTGTGCGACTCCGGTCGTGCCGGAGCTGAGGGGGAAGGCGGGCAAAACGACCCTCGCATAGGTCGTCGATGGTCCCGTCCCGATCCGCGCGCTCCCCCGTCCGAGATATCGCTGCTCCTCCCGTCGCAACTCGCCTCCTAGCCTAGACTGCCCTACCCCTCCGGGGGCTTGGGAGAAAGGAAGTTCATAGCAGCAGTCGGTGTCTGGCTGGCGCTCATGCCTCCGCGCCAGGTTTTCTCTTGTCCCCTGTCCGTCTCCGTCGGTTTCCGACACCTATATGATCGTGCGAAATCCGCCCGTACCCTCCCCCGTTGGTTTACGTAATCACGTTGTCATGGGGCATTCTCTTAAAGAAGAATGCCTTTGCGATAACCCTAGCTAGGCACCGTGCCTTAGGCAGCTTGTCGATAAATGGGTACTGACTAGGGGAGGGGTTGGTCGAACCCGCTGAACGAATCGCCACTCCACAAACGATATCGGGTTCGGAACTATTTATTCAAACACACTCCGTACCGGTTTTTTCTGACGACGGTCGATTCTGTGGACCTTCGCCGCCAGACCGTGTCGCTTTTCTAGCTGCGACCCTCCTCCGTCATACGTAGCTTCTCGCCTCGCCCCCATGGGAGACTCGAAACTCACAGGATTGGACGACTTCAAGCGAGCGCCTTGTCATGGCTGTGCTTCCCGGTTGTCCATCGCTAGATCCAAAGCCCGCCGCATACTCGGATCCGCCAATACCCTCCTCGCCGCCCAAATACCCATCATATACAGGTCCCACCCATTCACCCATATATACATTATAGTACCGGAGGAGAATCCACCACTGAAAAAAAATATCTTGCTACCCGAGCGGGAGATCGTGACGCTTGTGTACATATAATATTTTGAAAAGGCCTCCGCACTGAGGCTTCCCGACAACTGCTTATTCATGGATCGCAGCCGCCAGATTTCACCCCGTCTAGCCCCCAACCGTGCCAAGCGTGGCACGGCTATAGGGTTACCAGCGCCCACGAGGAGGTGGGGGTGAGTGCCGACGGGCCCGCGAGCGCACCACCCTCCGGGGCCGCCGCCGCAGCGCTGCCGGCGGGCGCCTAGCATGCGTAACATTCGCCCTTAGACGGGGAAGGCACAACATGAGCACGCACACTCGTCTCTTGCACGCATTGCACCGCCTCACACCCTCACGCACAGCAAACACACACGAAGAGGGCTCGCCTAGCGCCGATGCACTCGGAGTGCACCCGGAATGACGGCGATCTCTCCCGCACATTGACCACCCCACTCACACTACCATCGCCACGCATACCACGAGCACCAACACCAACGCAAGCCATACGTCCGCCATCATCGCCATCACTAGCACAACGTACACCTCCAGACCCACGCACGCCACAAGTAGCACCACGATCTAAGCTTACACCGCCAACACGTCCTTGAGCAGCAAAAACAGCCATACGCGCGCCCCCAACACCAACACCAAGCACACCACCATTACTTGCACCACTCATACGCGCTCTACAATCACCACGCACACCACTAGCACTAAAGCGGCGCCCGCCGGCGGCGCAGCGGCGGCGGCCCCGGAGGGGGGTGCGCTCGCATGCCCGTCGGCATCCCCTCACCTCCCCGTGGTGGGCGCTGGAAACCCCCTAGCCGTGCCAGGCCTGGCACGGTAGGGGGCTAAGAGGGCCGATAGCTCGATCCGTGGGATCAGCAGCTGTCGGGAAAGCCCTATACAGAGGGCTTTTGAACAAATAATTTCTGTGCACTACCGGCGCCAAGATCTCCCGCTCGGCCCGTCCGATATGTTTTTTCGCGTACAAATACTCCTAGATACAGCCTTCCTTCGAGGGGTGGGGCCTGTACTACGGCAGCGTTTGATGGCGAGGAGGGTACGGCCGGATCAGCGGTGGGAGGCGGGTGTTGGAGCTGGTGGTGGCCAGCCGGGAAGCAGCGCCGTCGACCAGCCCTGTGCCGGTCGAACCTTGCCGAGGGGTGAGGCAAGACATGGCACATGCCGGTGGCTAGTCGCAAACGGAGGAGCGGCTATATGAGGCGGCGGCGATCCTCAGGATCAGCCGCCGCCGGAAAGCCCTGTACGGAGGGCTTTTTTCGGATACAAAAAGACAATGTCCGTACCCGACGTCGAGCTAGTTGGGGAGCAGCACCAGGGTAGGGCGCTCACTAGCGCGCCGCTACGTCGTCCAGCGTCATCTCCCGGGGGAGGAGTTAGCTGGGACGACAAGGAGGACGGTCGCGACGGGAGGAGCGACATGATCTGGCGGCGACGACCCTTTGGGTCGGCGCCGCCGGAAAACCCGGCACGGAGGGTTTTGTTTAATTCCGGGCGCCCGCGGCCCGCCGGATCCGGCTACGGTGACCTGCCCCCCCCCCCTCTTCGACACCCACTACCCCGACAGACCTTCATACTCCTAGGGGTCCTTGAGCGTGGGCCCGGGTGAGCGCGGAGGCCCCCGCTCAAGAAAAGGCTGCTCGGTGGACGCGCGATCAGAGGGGGGAGGGTACGGCCACAGGCCGGAAAACCGACAGGTACCCGGGTACCAGACAGAAAAAAACCGGGGATATGAGCGGGGAAAATTCAGGCGCGGAGGAAGGAGCGCTAGTTTTTTCTATGTCTGTGTGTCTCGGTCCCCCCCACCTGTCCTCGAGGTGATGGGGGACCTCGACACGGAGGACCGGCGCGTCGGTGGATGCGGCAAGACCTTGGGGCGGGGTTTACGGGATGGAGCGGCGGGATCGACGAGCGACCGCGCGAGGAGAGGATTTTTGCCAGCCTTTCCCCTCCTACCTTCAGCAAGACCGAAGTCACGCGGGAGCTAGATTAGGCTGGCCCGTCGTCCCTCCCGAACGCCGACCGGCCTAGGCCGGTCGACACCCCGGTTCGGCGGGAGCGGGCCGTGCATCGTGAAGGTCGAGCAGCAGTTTAGTTTTGCATTTCTCGACATACAAGTGGATTCATTTTTATATCTGTTTTTCTTGATTACAAAATTATTACGCTGTTACTGCCATTGGAGAGGTTGGGATTAGTGGTTCAACGGTCTACCTCACGCTTTTAAGTCCAGCTAGGCATAGCATAAGGGGGGGCCCAGAGACTCCAGCCGGTTTTACTGGTATTGGAGTGTTTAATTTCAAATTTCAAATTTCAATTTTCAATTTCAAATAGCACTAAAGCACAAGCTTGACGTATACCGCCAACACCTCTAGGAGCAGCAACAACAACCATACGCGCACCTCCAACACCAACATCACTGACACCACCGGTACCAACACCAGAGGTACGCGAACCACCAGCACCACGCACACCACAAGAGCCTCCAACAGTTGCATAGCCAGCTAGACGTACACCGCCACCACTGCCATAAGTAACATCATCAACCATACGCGCACCCCCATGACCATCACAACTCACAAAACTATTTACAATCCCAGTCATACGTGCACCATCAACACTACGCACATCACAAGCACCTCCACCACCAACACCACTAGCTAGACGTGCATCACCATCACTAGGACAAGCCATACGCACATCACCGGTACCAGCACTAGCACCGGTCATACGCACACCACCGGCATCACGCACACCCCCCGCACGGCGCGACGACTCACCTAGGGGTCGAGCGGCAACACAACGGGCATACGCACACCCAAAACAAACAAAAGATGTCCATGACCTTTGAGCGGGGGGGGGGGGGGGAAGCAGCCGAAGGGCAGACATTACTCGCAGCGTGAGAGCGGGAAACAAGAGAGCGCAAGAGAGCAACATGGGGCCGAGCCACAACGATGCCGCCACGGGAGACATGTGAAGGACGTCGGGCAGTTGACGCACGGACAAAATCGCGGATAAGCCAAGCAATAGACCAACGGCAAGGGGTGGCAGAGGACGTTGGCCTAGCAAAGGGGGGGGGCGGACAAGGAGAGAGGAAGCATGTGGAGGAGTTGGAGACCGGTCAACGGCGCGTTGACCGGACATAACGGGGCCTAGGGAGCATCGCCAAGCACGGGAGAAAGGAGAGCTACATCCCCTTGCCTCCCCGAATAGGGAGGTTAGGAAGGAGGAGGACGTATGCATGGCCGAGAGAGGACGCAGCGACGGCGCCCTCGAGAAGGAGGGGAAAAAAAGAAAAAAAACATTATTGTTAAGTTGTGAAGCATAATCCTATGTTGATATTTGTAGCGAAACTATTCAGGGTTGACATGCGAGAGTATATGGCAAATAAGCTACAAAGCATAGCTACAACGTCACTTGCACGGTGCGGATGATTGGCATCACACCAAGGTTTTCAATCGTACATATTTTTAGAGGCGATTGAGTTTTAATTGCTTGTTTTAGGTGGAGGCCCCCTTTGAAATTTACTTTGCCCGCCCCCCCCCCCCCCCCCCCCCCCGCCCCCCTTTAGAATGCATATACTTGTGCAACAAGGCCACAATATTTCGAAGGGTTTAGGGTTTGATGTGATATTGGGTTTATTGGTTTAAGGTTAAGTGGGGAGATAGATTCTGAGGCTACTATCAGTACTTACGACAAAATTTGTAACTGGAAATGTATTTTGAAAGGGAGGTAGGGTACCCCGATTCTTAGGTGAACTTTGCCAGCATCCGCGGAAGATGAGATGTCAAATAAGTACGTCATCGCCGAAATAGCACATATGCACATATGGTAGCAAATAGTTTCAGTCTGGTTGAAAATTGCGATCCAAATTAATTAAATGTTACCTCATCTTGTCGCAAGCCCTTTTTCCCTGTCCACGTTTCTACTGTGACACAAGAAGTAACGACTGTTTTGTCGCATTTCTTCACTTTTGTAGCATTTTCGTAAGGATTATGAACTGAATACCCCCTAAATTTTCTTAACTTTTGTGACCCTTTTCTCACCGCACTCTGCATTCCTCAGTGAGGAATCGGAATTTATAAATTTATTTCAATTCATCTTCCCCTTTCCCCCGTTTCCACGCGTTCTTCACCAGCAACTGTTTTCGCCGTTAGAATTACTCTACATCTATTATATTGTAATTTGATGAATTGCTTATAAGAATTTATTAGCGACAAAGTCCCTATCTGTACGTGTATTAATGTACTGACCATCTCAAGAAAGCGCTGCAACTTCTAGCAAAAATTGCTGATATATACGGGTCTAATAAAAAGCTTAACATCTCATACATACGGGTCTAATAGGTACCTGCTAACTCGTATTTCAAAGAGTTTTCTTTATATCTGTGAGGCGATTTTGTAATCCACTCTCCTACATGTACCTGCATATGTACGGGATGTACGGGCTACAGTCCTTTTTATTCCGGCCTCTCTCGTTCGCGCGGTACTTCGTCCATGCAACGACCTGCTGCAATCAGGCGATCAGTCCGACGGCTACTTCCGCCGCACCTGCCGTCATCGACGGCAACCTTATAACCCGGTCGGTTTTGTCCACCACTAGGACTATTCTGCCCACAGCGTAGAGCCGCATTACTTCTGAGCGTTCGGTTTATATATGGCGCCTCGGCCCGCGGGCGCGCTAGTACCTGTACAACTACTGTTGCTGTGCTTCGTCAGCTTGTGTTCGGGAGCCATGCCGCCCGGCGCGGGTCTTTGTACAGAACCCGCCTCGACAGGGCCGCAGCTCCTCGTGGGTGGCAAGCCCTCAGACCCGAGGCTGCTTCCCGCTGGCATTGGTCGCTATATGATATATGTGAAGGAGGTACGCGGTACTGTGGTTGTCCTTTTCATGCGTCTATAAGCTCGGCATGCTTTCTCTACCGGTGTACCTCTGTACTAGAAACGGTTAGGCCAAGGTTACCTTCCGGCTTCGCAATAGTTCTGCAACGGCGTTGTGCCATTACGCGGAACACCCATATTTATATGGTAAATATGATAGGTGTTATTTGCCAATGTTTGTGCCGCAGGGGGCCGAGAAGCGGGCGGCTGTGCAAGCCGCGCTGAAGGAGCACATGGGGAGCTCCTACAAAGAGGCCAATGTTTTGAAAATTATCCCGTTGTTTGTAGCGGAGATCGAAAAAGACAAGTTGGTGGAGCTGCTGACCAATGACGCGTTCCAGAGCGTACGGGAGCTGATGGGTGGCTGCGTCACCATCGAGCCGGATGGTGTGGTTTCCATCCCGGAGCAGCCCGGCGACATGACGCACTCAGGTCTGTCCTCCTCGCGAGAAGAACTGAGATAGGGCGGAGGTCAGCCGTAGACGCAGTTATGTTGCCGTGTCGCTGGGCTGCTCCGGATGGTGTGCTTTCTATCCCTGAGCAGCCCGGCGACAGGATGCACTCAGGTCTGCCCTCCTCACGAGAAGAACTGAGTTAGGGCGGAGGTCAGCCGCAGACGTCGTTATGTTGCTGTGAAGGAGGGTATTGCTGCGAAGGAGAGTACTGCGGAGGTGTTATTTCTATCCTGATTACAAACATATAGAAGAAAGAGATACATTTTTGTAAACAGCAGGGGAAGGGTGTATTAGGTCATCAACACTAGGTAGAGTACACTCTAGACAGAAGATGGGACTCAAGACGAGTGCCAAACCTGAATACTCTCTATGCTCTTCTTAGGTTTTGCCTTTAGTTTATTTTGTCGCGTCTCCTCTCTTTTGTATCATCGATTCCATTTATGTAAGCAATTCAAAAACTTAGAAATATTAGTCACAACGTATGTTTGCAGTATATGGGGAGTTTCTTCGACTCCCCCGCACATATTTGCTTTCGGCTATTGCGTCCTGACATCCACTCACATTGTGCTGCCCAGGAATGATGAAAGATTGGTGACTTCTTACAGCCAGATATTGGACCATTAGTGTCTCCATACTCGAGAAGCGGATGAAGGCTCGGAGGTGGCTCGATGGGTTGGCCGATATATAGCATGTTTGTGTAGAATCATATATACATATTTACCTCAATCTACAGCTCGATTCATTTAAAAATATTTGTTTGGCAAGGCCATCTCCAAGCTGCCAACGTGATATTAACGCATGCAACACTTTTTAGCCCCCCCACCAATGCTTGTATCCAGCCGCATCTCCCAATAATTCATACCAGGCTGCTCGAGTGATTCGTCTCGTGGTTGCTATGACATCAAGCAGCTCATATTGTGGAGAACTGCGCTTGTTGACCTGAATAGCGATATAACAAGCAAAATATGCGAAGTTTGCGCAAAAGTGTTACATGCGTCCAATGGTTAGAACGTGTGTTGCATTTCTCGACGAACACGTTCTCAGCAAGAAACATTCTTTTGTTAACCCCGTAATGATACAATGTCGGCTTGAATAACGAAAAAATGGCATGGCGCCAACGAGACTGACAGCGACAATTTGATAGCGAGATTGACAGCGAGATTGACAGCGAAAATTTGACATGTTGGTGGATAAAGTGAAGAAGTGGGGCACAACCAGGAGCGAGTAACTCTATACTACAGTACACGCGAAGAAAATGCTCGAGGCAATAGCTGAAGACAAGGAATATGTAGTGTTGTGTCGGTGATCCTCCCGCCCGGTTGGTTGCGGCACCATTTAATGGTAGATTATGTGCCTAGTATCAACTTACATTCTCTGCGTTTTATCGGCCATCGCCCCACAGCAATTGTACGCACATTTACTTTTAGATATTGAGAATTCAACATGGCGACACGTGATGTTTTCAATGGTGCAAGCGTTGATTAATCTTATCGTGATGATGCCGACCTCAAATCGGCGGAGTACTCCTTCGACAAACGCCACGCCGTTCATTTGCGATTGCCATGCACGTTTTGCAAGTGGCATTTTGTCGCACGGTGTGCATCCAATTTCGCAAGACGCAACAGAACGGTTGAGATTGTTACAGGAAGTACACACCCTGGTACGCTCAGTGGTACAGCTACACAAGGACGAGATGCAGGCGCGCACAAAACCGTCTACAGCGCCACATTTCGCTAAGGGAGACAAAGTGTCAGTCGTCACAACAAACCGTTTTCTGCGAGGACAACCGAAGCGGAAACTCAGAGACAGACAGCTCGGCCCTTTTCCAGTGGAGGAGCAGATTGGAAAATACAGTTAGAGATTGAAACTACCGGCGCAATGATTCCTAGGGGCACCGTTTTGTAAGTAATACCGCATACGTATTAGTTGCAGATAGCTACTGTAAGCTACTCTAGATATGATTAGTACATGTCTAGATCGGACATACCGATAAACTGTTTGACTCGGTACAGAGCTGTCGCTAGGCTACAGCTCTCTCACTTCTGTTGTCCCGACACCACGCCTGTAGGCTGGTTGTCGCCTTAACTGTTCCGTTTGCGGGACTGTGAGTGTAACTACGTTTGCGTACGTTATCTTCCACACTAACTGTGTTTGCATGGTTCAATAGGTTATGGGCCCCCGCCTCACGTCACTCACGCGCGACAACCTGGTTCGGCGAGCTGCGATCGACAGCTCTCCCGCAGAAGGCAAGTTTCCTTAGACTCCTAGTACTTTCAACCTGTAGTCGGCGGTATCGCCAGTATAAACTGCGATTTTAAAACCCGCCACCACCCCTCTTAAGTCAGCCACCCGACGGAGATAGCCAGCCACCCACACCGACGCACTCGTCGTGTGTGGCCAGGGTGCACACAGGTCCAAGCTGGAGAACGGGGGGGTGCACTGTCGGGTGAATACGCATCCACAGGTCGCACGCCAGCCGTAGCTTACCTTTTATTTTTATTTTTTATCCTCGCCTAGCGAATCACCCACCAGCGCAGCGCAGCGCTCCACCTGTCCTGGCCTTGGCCTCGACTTGTGCCCCACACTGGGTGGAGGATACAGAAAAGGTGCTCTGAGACACCCCGGGGCTACAGGCCGAGGGGTCGGCGGGCATCAGGCCGTCTCTTTGCATACCGCTGTTAGGCACGAGTCCGGCTAGCGGTTTTTACCGCTGCCTGTTTTTCATCCAGCTCTTTCTTTTTTGCCCTCTGTCGAAATGGCGCAAAAAAACCCGCCTGTTTCACCTGTTGGTTCCCCTGAGTCAGGCTCTCACCAGAGCACCCTCGATCACCCCCCAGATACTCTCGCGCTGCTCGTTGCGCAAGTGGCGAGCATAACAGCTCGTCTCGACTCGCAGTCGGCCGAGGGTGCTGTTGCTGCTGCGGGTACTAATCCGCACCCCCCTGTAGCTCAGCGCCGCCACGATGCCCCACTCGAATCCGTCCGGGACAGCCACGACGGCCACACCCTCCACCTGCTTGAACATCCCCAGCCTGGCTTCGTAACCCCGGACGCAGAAACACTCTTTGCTGCTGCAGCCCCTGTTGGCAACCCCACAGTCGCACAGCGCCGCCACGATGCGCCCCGCGAGCCCGCGCGTGCCGATGCGCACTACGACCCCTCGCGTCACGACATCCGGGTTGATCACCTCCCACCACCTCCCCCCTTCCCCCACGCCGGATATGCCCTTCAACACCCCGGCCCCCATATCCCGGAGGCGCCCTCTCATTTCATCCCCCCCTACCGTGACCACCGTGACCACCCGCACTCGTACGGCCCTCCGCGTCCCATGGCCGGCCGCTCTCCCTTTCCCGGTGGACCACCTCCTCCCTTTCATGGCCGGCACTCTCCCCCACTCCAACATGGCGACCCCACCCCCCGGGGCCGTCGTCGCCCCACTATTGACCCGGTGGTCATCAACCGGGCGGCACACGAAGCCCCCGGCTTCGACAAGGACGCCCTCAACCGGTCCATGAAGATGTCGGTCCCCGTCATGTGCCCGACCACGGACTTCAAGCAATGGAAGAGGACCTTCCTTAATTTCCTCTCCATCAAGGCCGCTTACCTCATTCCTCAGCTGGCCATCCGTGACTCCGGCGTCTGGCTCGACGAACAAGCGCAACACTACGCCTACACGCTGCTTCTCCATGCAGCCAGCGCGAATAAGCGCGCTGACCAAGCCATGAAATGCGTTTCTCCAGCACGCCCTGACTGCGCCGCTGCCGCGTGGGACATCCTTTGTGAACGCCTCGACTGTAGGTCTTTTGCCCGCTCTTTGTCCCTCTTAGACAACCTGACGGTCAGACAGCGCCCTGGTCAGTCACTCAGTGACTATGTCCACTACATGCGCCAGACCTTTGACGAGTACAACGACACATGCCAGCTGGTTGACGGCTCCGTTGCCATCCACCCCCACCACCTCGGTCTCCTCATGCTGCGCGGTATTTCCAGCAGCGGCCCACACGGTCAGGCGAAGCAATGCGTCATCAACGCCTTTGACACGGACTACATCATGTCGGCTGATGAAGTTATGGCCAGCATTCTCCACCTTGCGCACAACATGGAAGACGACCCTGCTCCGGACGCACCCGCTCCGGCCATATCACCTCCTCCCATCTCCGCGTTCGTCGCTGCAGGCCGCGGCTCGCACAGCGGTCGAGGCCCACCACACCGTAACCCTCGCGGCCATCGACCCAACAAGTGTGGCGTTTGTGGCAGCCTCCACCATCTCATGTCCGCGTGCACTGCCACGGATGACGCTATCCTTAAGTGGAATCTCGCCAAGCGTAGGCTGACAGTCCAGAAGTACGGCGCCGCCGACGGCACCCCCTCTGCTCACGCTGCGCTGCTGAGCGACGTCCCTGCCGACGACGCCCCCGCCGATGACACCGACTGCCTACCCACCCTCGCGGACTGCGCTGATGACTACGCTGACGACGAGGTGAGTGTCCCATTCAGCTCTGTGGCATTCTCCTCTTCCCTCGCCCCGGGTCGTAATCTGTCAAAGTTTTGGGTCGTTGATTCCGCCTGCTCGATTAACCTCACTGCGTTCCGAGATGACTTCGTGACGTTCACGCCCCCCTCCGCTCCCTCTCGCGTGGGCGGTGTCGGCGTTGACGTTAAGGGCAGTGGCTCAGTGCGAATTTCTGTCAGACTTGCCTCTGGCCAGATCATTCACCGCACTGTGTATGCACTCTACACCCCTGACCTATCATCTCGTTCAGCACAGCGTATCGGCCGACTCCTTAGTGTGAGCTGGATGCAAACTAACAGCGGTTGTGAATTCATATTCCCCTCCAACTCTGACACTGGTTTGCTTTTGGTACCCACAGGCATGGGTGTGCTAGAAGCGTCCGGAAACGGTCTCTACCTCCTTCCCCACCAGCCGGTCCTCCCCTCCAGCCCATCCGCACCGCCGGCACTTGACCCCTCACCTCAGGTTGCCCTTACTGCCCAGTGTGATCCCGTCCTGTGGCACCGTCGATATGGCCACCTCAACATGCAAAGCCTTCAGGCCCAACATACTCACGGTGTCCCGACTAGCCCTGTGTTAACTAGCGCTGTAACCAAAGTTTCGTGCGACTCTTGTCTCCTGCACAAAGCCACAGCTGCACCACGCAACACAGCCGCTTGCGCGAAGCCATCCCACCCCCTCCTCAACCTGTCCGCTGACCTCTGGGGCCCGGTCAATGTCCCCTCCCCACATGGCCTCCGTTACTGCTTGCTCGTCATCGACCACCACACCAACTACATGTGGGTGCGGTTCCTTAAGTCTAAAGACGACGCATGTTCGGAATTGGAAACCATCCTCTTGGACATCAAACACCTGCATGCCCGCCATCACTCCCAGACGGGCGCGTTCGCACCGGTCCTCAAATTTGACTCAGACTCTGTGTTTGAAGCTGCTGTCACTCGCCGGATGTGCGCACACCTCGGCGTCGGGGTACAGTTCTCTGCCCCATACGCCCACCACATGCTCGGCAAGGCCGAACGTCCCTGGCGCACCATCCGGGACAATGCATCGGCGATGCTCCACAACATGGCCGTTCCCAACTCCATGTGGTCGTGCGCTGTCAGCACTGTTGTGTACCTTCGCAACCGCACGTACAGTCGCTCGGTCGGACCTAATGGGGGCGTCCCCCTCACACTCCTTACGTCGTCGGTGCCCAACGCCTCCAAGTTCCGCGTCTTCGGCTGCGCCGTTTTCGCCAAGGTCCCCGACAAACAACGTCGGAAACTCAGTGAAAAAGCATTTCGCGGCGTCATGGTGGGCTATCCCCCTGACGCACCCGGGTATCGTGTCTACAATCCGGAAACGCGTCGCATCACCACTTCCGTACATGTTGTCTTTCAGGAAGACACCCCAGGCTTCGACACACAACCCTCCGTCGACTCGGCCATCACCGACTCTTCGGACGACGTCCCCGCAGCCACACCCCTATCCCACCCCATTGACCTCACATCACCCACACCCCTACCCCCCCCGCCAACCCCTCGCCATGCTCGGCTCCGCTCCCACCCCATTCGCTACGGCGATATGGTTGCCCACCTGTCCGAATACCCCCCCACACTCGTCACGGCGTGTTGTGATCCTGAACAAGGAAAAGCTCAAGAGGACATCTTTGAGCACCCTCACGTCCCCGACCTTGTCACTGGTCCCCCACACACCCCTGCCGGCACGTCCCCTACTGCCATCGCCCTCCTCTCCGCCCGAGAGTGTGTGGAACCAAAATCCTACCGAGCTGCGCTGGACAGCACCCAAGCCCCCCAATGGCAAGCCGCTATGCAACAGGAGTATTCCTCCCTCATCAGCAACGGCACGTGGGACCTTGTGGACCTCCCCCCCGGCCGCATGGTCGTTAACAACATGTGGATCTTTAAAGTCAAGTCGGATACAGCCGGCGACGTCTCCCGCTTCAAAGCGCGGTTCGTCGCCAAGGGGTGCAGTCAACGTGCTGGACTGGACTACACGGAGACCTTCTCCCCGGTCATCCGCATGGCCAGCCTGCGTCTCTTCCTGACCATTGCAGCCGCCCGCGACCTTGAACTCTGCCAGCTTGACATCGACACAGCGTTTCTCTACGCCCCCATCCGGGAGGATGTGTACATCCGCCAGCCCCTCGGCTTCACCGATGGAACGTCCAAGGTTTGTCACCTCAAGCGTTGCCTCTACGGCCTTAAGCAGTCCCCCCGCGAGTTCAACATGCTACTTCGTGCGTGGCTCGTCGACCATGGATGGCAACAATGCGTCTCCGACCCGTGCATCTACATCTATCGCGCCGGCCACGTCTTCGCCATGATCGCCATGTACGTCGATGACATTCCCGCGGCCTGCAATGATGCCACCTGGCTCGCGTCGTTCAAAGCCCAACTCGGAGCACGGTTCAAAATCAAGGACCTAGGCGACCTCTCCCAACTCCTCGGCATGCACATCACCCGCGATCGCTTCACGCGCACCATCTCGCTGGACCAGTCCAAGTACCTGCGCGACATCCTCGCCAAGTACGGCATGTCTGACTCTAAGCCGTCGTCCCTTCCGATGGACCCCGGCTTCCTCGCCGGCCTTGCACACTTGACCTCGCCTTCTCTCACAGGAGTGGCCAAGGACGTCTACCCAAGCCTCCTGGGCAGCCTCCAGTACGCCGCCGTTTGTACACGCCCCGATGTCTCCACGGCGTTGAGCATCCTCGGCTCTGCCCAAGCCTCGCCCACCGAGGCACACTTGCAAGCTCTGAAAAAGGTCCTCCGCTACCTCCATGGCACCATCGACATGCGCCTGACGTTGGGGGGGGGCATGGACCACAGTCTCCAACTCACAGGCTTTGCCGACGCTGATTGGGCCAACGACAGCAGCACCCGCAAGTCTCGGTCCGGCTATCTCTTCACCCTCGGACGCGGGCCAATCAGTTACAAGTCCAAACAACAGACTTGTGTGGCTCAATCCACGTGTGAAGCCGAGTACTACTCTGCGGCTGACGCCACCAAGGAGGGACTCCACCTCCGACAACTCATGGGGGAAATCTTCGACTCCCCCATCACCGAAACCACCACCATCTGGGAGGACAACCAAAGCGCCATTGCATACTCCCAGAATGCCTTGGTCAGCGAGAAGACTAAACACATCGGCTTGAAGTGGCACTTTCTCAAAGACCACGTGGAGCAAGGGACCATCACGTTGAGGTACCTCCCCACTGACCAGATGGTGGCTGACATGCTCACCAAACCCCTCCCAGGACCTGCATTAGCACGACACCGAAGTGCGATCCTTGGAGGACAAGACCCAATGCAACGCTTCATCCCGTAGCTACCTTTAGGGGGAGTGTTGTAAGTAATACCGCATACGTATTAGTTGCAGATAGCTACTGTAAGCTACTCTAGATATGATTAGTACATGTCTAGATCGGACATACCGATAAACTGTTTGACTCGGTACAGAGCTGTCGCTAGGCTACAGCTCTCTCACTTCTGTTGTCCCGACACCACGCATGTAGGCTGGTTGTCGCCTTAACTGTTCTGTTTGCGGGACTGTGACTGCAACTACGTTTGCGTACGTTATCTTCCACACTAACTGTGTTTGCATGGTTCAATACACCGTCAGCTCGACGACACAAAGATTCAAAGGATGGGACGCCCACAAAAATGGGCACTTGGTAGGCCGACGCGCGACTACAATCTACTCCCGGACGTTGCGGTGATGTGAAAGCGGCCACTAGTAGACCGCCCCGCCGGATCATACGATCATCGTCTAGTGGTGGCCGAAACATATCATGGTTCGAATTTTGAAGATATGCTTGTGTGTCGAGAGTGCGACATGGCGCTACCATAAAAGAACTCCCTACCAAGAGTTGAAGAGTATCCGATCTTTGGACGTAGGATGTTGCCCCTTGGTTTGCAACAAGTTGGACTTATGCTCGTATAACGGGAGCTTGTTGGGTTTGTCGTTACCTCTTCTTACCTGATCACCATGCAAGACAATAGCTACCGAAACTACGCTCCGTTCCGCCACAAGGCCTTGCATGGCCACTTCGTCGCATTTTTAAAGCTAACCACCACATCCATCCTTGGTAAACTTCAGCATGTTAGTCCCGCTTATGACCCCGCGGATCTTACAGCCTCAATCCGAGTGGCCTTCATAACAACGGGGGATGTTGAGTCTACAAGGCAAACTCTCCGTAGCGGGAAAGTGACGGAGTTAACAATACGCGCGTTTTTCGTCATTCCATGGCTAGATTGCTTTCAGCAACCCCATATTGAGCATAGTTGTTGCAGTGGCCACAAATGGGAACCTCGCGAAAATGTCGTGGAAATCATTCGCCGCCGGTTCCATGACCCCGACCGCAAACGAGTTATGCCTAAGGAGCTTGTCAGTTGTGCCGCAGTTTGTAGTGGTCGGACGGGCGAGGACATGCTCAAAGCATCCGACGCCGCTAGCAAAGCCGAATATCAACGGACTCCAACCACCGCTATGGAGGCTAATTCGACATATGCAAACGACATGTCCGTTGCACGCGAGAGAGAGTATTATCAAGCTTTTTCCATTGTTCTCGACGGAGACGTTGCAGTTGACGACCCCGTTGTACAAGGTACGGTATGCAATTTCTTCCCAACGTATGCTACCATTCATCAGCAAGTATATGTTTACGTACTCTCATGCTATAAATACGTACTTGTTTCCTTCCTTAATATCCGTTTCATGTTCTCATTGCGGATTACTATAACCTTACGTACTTCAACGTTCCATTTATTTAATTCAACGACAACAAAGAGCTTCACACGTGCATACATACATACATACATACATACATACATACATACATACATACATACATACATACATACATACATACATACATACATACATACATACATACATACATACATACATACATACATACATACATACATACATACATACATACATACATACATACATACATACATACATACATACATACATACATACATACATACATACATACATACATACATACATACATACATACATACATACATACATACGTACATACATACGTACATGCATACATACGTACTTACATACTTACATACATACATACATACATACATACGTACATACATACATACGTACATACATACATACATACATACATACATACATACAAACATACATACTTACATACATACATACTTACATACATACATACATACATGCAAACATACATACATACGTACATACGTACATACATACATACGTACATACGTACATACATACATACATACATACATACATACATACATACATACATACATACATACATACATACATACATACATACATACATACATACATACATACATACATACATACATACATACATACATACATACATACATACATACATACATACATACATACATACATACATACATACATACATACATACATACATACATACATACATACATACATACATACATACATACATACATACATACATACATACATACATACATACATACATACATACATACATACATACATACATACATACATACATACATACATACATACATACATACATACATACATACATACATACATACATACATACATACATGCATGCATGCATTCATACATACATACATACATACATACATACATACATACATACATACATACATACATACATACATACATACATACATACATACATACATACATACATACATACATACATACATACATACATACATACATACAAACATACATACATACTTACATACATACATACTTACATACATACTTACATATATACATACATACATACGTACATACATACATACATACATACATACATACATACATACATACATACATACATACATACATACATACATACATACATACATACATACATACATACATACATACATACATACATACATACATACATACATGCATACATACATACATACATACATACATACATACATACATACATACATACATACATACATACATACATACATACATACATACATACATACATACATACATACATACATACATACATACATACATACGTACATACATACATACATACATACATACATACATACATACATACATACATACATACATACATACATACATACATACATACATACATACATACATACATACATACATACATACATACATACATACATACATACATACATACATACATACATACATACATACATACATACATACATACATACATACATACGTAAATACATACGACATACATACATACGTACGTACATACACTTTTATGCCTTACTTCAATCACGAATCTCATGATAATGGGCATTCCTCCATTTTTCCGACGCCATTTTTACAGAGGTCAACATCGCCCTCCCAACGCCCAATCGCCTCCGCCGCAAGAGGATGTCCTTCTCATGGGCCGCTCCAAAGAAATTCTGAACGACTAACATCCCAACTTCTTTGTCGTCGCGTTGGTGACGGACTTCCCGCACGGAGCTCGCTGCCGCCCGCCAGGCATGTTTCGTGAGAGGTACGTAGAGATTCTTAAGCGCCGACACGGGAGCGTCCACCAACATGCGCACAACGTCACCGCAATGGCGAACACGAAAATGCGGCATGAGAACAGCCTCTACAACTAGCTACAACTCTGTTGTAGCCCGTGCACGGTCACCCCGTTAGCATCGGCGACCAAGGAGCAAATGGAGCGAGTGGGGTACTTGATCGCGACTAGAAGTCGGTCCACTCTCGAGGACATACAAGCAAGACGATGTCATCAACACTCTTTATCACAGCATCATGACCACGACGTCCAACATGCAGTGGTCACCTCAGGCATCCATCACATATCGTAAAAAGTTTTTCGCCGCGTGGCTACAATTCGGCTACCACTGCCTCTCATACACATTAAACCCCCAAGAATGGTGCAGTCCCTACGCCATGGCGCTTGCGAACCTACCGGTCCAAAACTGCATAGAACCGATGACTACATACCGCCGCGGTATCCGGACGTGATGAAGGCCATGATTCAGAACCCCACCGCTCCCGCATTGTTATACGACATCGTGATGGACGTGGTACGAGTTCGCATGTTCGGCTTGGCGCCTGAAACCGGCCGAGCAATGCGGGGTCGTCCGGCCATTTCGGGCCCCGCTACAAAGCTTACGCACTACCAAGCGTGCGTGCCGTCGTGATTATTATGCTCTCCCAAGCATTCATTTACCCCGAGGATTGACACTTCCATCATATCATGTGTATGGATAACTAACAATCAGTCAATCACACATTCGAATTGATATGTAAACAACATTTGATTTCAGACAAATGTCACATCCGGACCCAATCCCATCTCATGCATCGCCGCCAACGGCTCCGTCACTCGCATCAATCATTTCATCCATGTATCTACCATCCCCCACCTCCCATGCATTTCATTCTTGCCATTCCCTTCCAATCATTTTGTAAGCAAGAGTCCCATACGTCCCTAAAGGAGAACTCCGCTCTCAGTAGCAACCCTTCGCGCGCGGAAGCGCGCGCTCTGTCATATGTATGGGTCGACGACAATACTCGGATCAGTTTTCCCCCCCACCCCTTCCGCCACCGCTCGCTTCTGAGGGCACGAAGCTCTACCATGGCTGCGTTCTGGCCTGCATATGACGAGACGCCAAAGCTACAGGGTGCAACCCTGCTTCTGGTGAGCCACGACTGCAACACCGCCCGTCGGCGAGGCGGACTTTCGGCTTCCACCAAGCATGTCCGGACGTCAGACTGATCTGATCTGCGAGTTCACACGCTACCCTTCGGGCCGGGCGAGCCCGACCCGGACCTCGTGGCGCAGAAATAGACTGACCGTCTTGAGCTGCGTAGTGTTTATTTATGTGTTACTGTTTCCCCCGGTTTGTTTTGCAGCCGGGCGTGAGTATTGGCAACGTGGGTCAGCTCGCCGTGGACCTCATCTCGCACTCACTCAACCTCCGTCGAGTCGGCTTCCTCGAGTCCAAGTATGTACTGCCGTCCGTTGGCAACGACGCCTACAGCACCAGTGGCACCGGTACGCGAGGCTTGCCGTGCGAAATTTCTGGCTGTGTATCGAGAACGAGGTGTGGCGCCGCTCACGGCGTCAGGGTGGGGTTGTCCGGAGCGCAGGTGAGCTGGCGGTGGAGCTGGAGCTTTACAGTGGTGCCGCCGGTGACGTGTTTGTGCTACAGCAGAGGTCTCCCGTCATTGTGGGCTGCCAAAGACGGTTTGCTGCCGAGCTGATGGAATGGGTGAAGGGCAGTGGGTTCGGAAAGGTGCGCGTCTCTCCCTCACACACACACACACACACACACATAGACACACATATTTACACACTCAGACACACATGCACATGCACACACACGCAAATATGCACATTCATACGCGCACATATACACACACGCGCACACACACACACACACACACACACACACACACACACACACACACACACACACGCGGACACACACACACAAATCATAAACATACGCACGCAAACGCACACCAAGTAAATCCGTTACAGGCAAGTTTATGTTCAGTTATGACGCCATATGTCTGTAAATACGGGCAACCATGAGGTGATCCTACGTATCCCGACCTATCCTTTGTGTGGCTACGCAGTTAGTTGTGCTAGCCAGCATCGACTCCGCGCTTAGGCAGGATCAGCAGATCATGATGGAGCCGCAGCTGAGGTACATCGCCACCGCGGCGGGTGAGGATTCGAAATGCGCTGCGATGGGGCTGCAGGCGTTGCAGGCAGGGGAGGGGCGCGATGGCATCGACGAGACGTTACTGAGGATAGCACCCTGGTAGGGATGCATTGCACGGCACCCTTCCTCACTATATTTCCACCCACCCATACATACGTCTAACGCCCTAATCCCGCCATCTTCCACATTGTAAAAGTCATTGCTTAAAAGGGGAGTCGAGTTGAGAATGTGCTGCTGATGGGTTGGCACTGCCGCACAGGCCGCTCATTCAGCAAAGTAGGGAGCAGGGCATGGACACTGTGGTGCTGGTGACGTACGCCAGCGAGGGCGACAACATCCCGGACGCGATGCACATGGCGTCGGCGGCTGTACAGTATCTGGACATGATACCGCCCGCGCAACAGACGGCCTTTCAGTGGCAGATCCCAGGCTCGTGGTGCAACCTCTACGGCCCCCCCGTCAATGATATGATGTACTAGTGGGGAGAGGTAGGAATGCGGAGGGGCGCAGGGTCTGCGATTCAACGTGTAAATGATTACAATGACACTCGAGCACAAAAGGAGCTCGGGTGTGGAGATTATAGATAGGCGTGGTGGGGCAGAAGGGGCAGGAAATAGTCCCCCTCTCTACACACATACGTATTAATGACAGCTCTGGCAGGAGAGTGTCGTGCTGCTGCACAAGTTGTTACTATGTCTATCGTCGTTGCCAACCAAAGCCAATCTTAATGAGCGAGAATAAAAGCAGCAGATTGATTGGAAAGGAGAGGGAGGTGCGGAGAGCGCAACGGTGGTGGCTGTTGAGGGGCCAAGGTAGCCATACCCGAGCCTGCTTGGCTCAACACACTTTGGTCCAAGCGCCGAAGTGGTCCGCGCCCTCCGTGCTCCACCCGTTCGCTTTAAACACCAGCGACAGCATTCCGCTGAGCATGCCGGTGTGCAGCTTCCGCAGGAAGGGCGGCGACCAGCGGATGCCGGGCCCTGCACGGTGCCCGCATAAGGTAAGGCAGCCATAGAGTGACGTGGAAGGTGTCACTGGGTGAGGAGGGTCGAAGGCAGGTCACTGGCAGGAAGGAAGAAGGGTCCTACACCTTG
>JAPMLY010000093.1:0-20000 GCA_026401115.1 Tetraselmis chui
CACCACATACAACACAGGCTCCGACGTGACCATTGGTCACTGGACCTGGCCTTACACCCTCATACCACAGACTCAAGGGGCACCCATACCTTACAAATACACAAACCTCAAAGCCGACGCACACACCCACAGCTGCAAACACACACTTACACCCCTCTCACAAACATCCAAACACGGCGCCCTCCTCGCCCGCGCCGCGGCAGACGGCGCCGACTTCACCTTCCACAAAAAACACGCAACACTCACCAACACCCAATTCACCCACAAACAAGAGTTCATATGGGGCGTCCACAACACCCGCCTCCTCACACACAACCCCACCATGAGATGTCCCATGTGTGGCCAATTCACCAGCAACGGCCACATGGCCGGTAACTGCCCTTCCATGTCTGGCCTAAGACAGGACCGTCACAACAGCGCGCTACAACTCCTACTCTCCCTCCTGGAACGCCACAACGGAGGACGCTGGGAGACTATCACTGCAGACTTCGGTAACAAACCCATCAAGTCCTTCACCCGCCCCACCCCCCCCCCACCCCCCTCGACTGCCACCCTCCGCACCCCACCCACATGCCCACCCGCCTTGTTGACGCAGACGAAGGTCTCTCGCCCGACTCTCTAACCTCGTGCCCCGCTATCCTCCCCCCCGAAATCCTCCCACCTGCATTACGTCCCCCGGCGCACAAACCCGATTTCATACGCCTCCTCGAACCTCGCTTCGTAGGTCACAACAACGGCCGCCGCCGATACTCATCTATAAGGAAAATACAGATAGGAGAATGGAAGTACTGCACCGACCACAACCTCTCTCACACAGCTAGCTTGATTAGGGACAAATACACACCCCTCGCAAACGCCATCCGAAACCACTGGCCAGGTACCGAAGTCGATATCCTACCCATAGTCATGAGCCGCACGGGAACCCCGCACTCGACCACCATAGCAAGTCTCACCTCCCTCCTCACCCTCCGCACCGACCCTCCCGACAAACTAATCACCAAAACACGACTCGACACATCTCGCATCCTTTCTTCACTCCACGCACACACCGTCCAATGGCTACATTATCTCCTCCTCGTCTACCGCACCAAATCCCGCACGACCACTCGCCGAACCTCCGCATAATGCACCTCCCCATGCCATCCTTGCACACCGCTTTCAAACCGCTTCAGACCCTCCCCGGGGGGGAGTAAAACCCCCGACCACACTTGGAGAGGTTGGACATAGGTGGTTCACGGTCTAGCCCTGACTTGTAAGTTCCATGTTTGACATAGTTGGGAGGGCCCAGAGACAGCAGCCGACGCATCCGGCCTTTGGTGAAAAACCGGCGCATACGGTACATGTTGTAAACAATTTCAATTTCAATTTCAATTTCAATTTGATGTCATGTACATAAGGACTTCTATCAGAGCATACATTAGCTCTCTGTAACTAATCTACATTAGGAATTACTTACAACAGTCTGTCTCCGTTTCAATTGCGGGCTGCTCGCCGGTGGTCAGTCGTGCAAAAAGGGCTCCTCGGAAAGTATCCGGTTGGTATCCAATCGCTAGTCGCGGTACGGTATAGTAAACTTGTCGTCGCAACAGAAATTAAGTCCAGTTTAGCTTCTCGCGTGTAGTCCTCTCGTAATCTCGTCCCATAGCGAAACACTATACTCGCTACAAAAGAGCCATGCGGTATCGTCTCCACCTCCAAGACAGGATACGGTATCGCCATAATCGGCATCGGTAGTCGGGATCCACATGAAAGTATCACAACAAATACTGTAAACGAAATATTCCCCTCTAGTGCCTCGGGAGAATTGGTGGTACGGTACGTGTACCACAAAAACGTGTGGTACGAAGCAATATTTTTCATTAGTACTTATGTCTTAAATATTTCTAAGGAAACTGTATCATCGCTATATTTGCAGTTGCTCGCACCCTAAGCGCACCACCTCTCTGTCGGGCCATCCGCCCGACTCAGAAGGACCAAAGTCAGATCAAACTCTACCTCGCACACAGAGCGGGATTCCACAGTCACGGCAGAAGAATGAGGTATAGCTTTCTTTATTTTCAGCTTGACAAAGCTTGCAGCGGGCTTGTTTCGTCTTCATATGCTTGCCGACGCGCTGACGAGGGTATTGTCCGCGGCGGTGTTGATGTTCTGATTGCGTGTTTCCCATGTCGGCAAGCGCGCGCTTCGCAGGCACAGCTCGGCGAGGCGTCACAACCCGCACCCGCCTGTCAATATCATGAGGCAGTCGGTTCTTCAGCAAAGCAGCAGCCAAATTGTCGGAGAAGTCCACGACGCTGCCTTTGCTGAGGTGGTGGTTGGACGGGAGGTGGAAGCGGCACAACTTCCAGCAGTCGACCAGGTGAATGCCCATAAAAGTTGTCCAGAGACGGAACCAGCAGTCATGTGTTTGCCATAGCTCCTCTAGCGCAAGGTCGTGCTGGCGCGACTGATTATGGTTGTCGACACGTGGGCTTTGTGAAAAATACTCGGAAGCAAGGGCTGGTCGCGGGATAGCTCTAAAGCAAACGTTGCCATACTCATCGGCCCATCGTTGCATGTAGGGGTCGTCTCCGTCGAAGGTGTTGGCTGCTCCTGCGGTGGCAATGAAGTGGATAACCTTCCGCTTGTTGTACTTGTAGCCCATAGCGACGAGGTCGACCCCTTCCAGCTTGGTGGTAAGTACCAATCTGCTCCCAGCACTCTTGTCTTTTAAGTGTTCTTCTAAAAACTGCTTGGGGAAGCGGGCGTGGCTGGTCTTCACTACACCTATAAAATGGTGCCCCCTCTTGGATGCTTGTATCGCAGCCTGATGGGGAGAAGTGCACATAGGGTTTAGTTCCTTACTCATAAGCATTTACTGTCATTCACATTGCACATTAATTCACTTATCACCTTCACTGACGCAAACCAACTGTCGCCCAGTAGAGTTGTCCCAGGTTGGATGGCGCTTGACTCCATCGCCCGCACGACAGTAGCGCATGTTGTTCCCAACTCCCGACTGTATGTCTTCTGTCTCATAGCTGTCCTCCCCTCTTGCACTTCAACCCACATCATTACTCCTGTGTCTGCATCGCACATCGTCTTAAACTCTGTTCCCAAGGGCTTGGGCTTCCGCAATATGAACGAAATATTTGGTAAGCCTCCTCGCTTGTCCTTGCGCGGCTGGTAGCTTGACATCGACTCATCTAGTGTCTGAGTCATCCCTGCTTGAAGTTTAGCTGCCCTGTTGTCGTTGAAGTCTGACACCATTTGACGAAACATGGCCCAGGGGTCAACTTGACAAGCGGACATGTCCGCTTTGGAGTACATGACCATCTGGCGGATGAGCGTGAAGCGGTAGCTCTTCATGAAGCGTTCGAAATCAGGTGCCTCCCTCAGTCCTGTCGTCTCACATGTCCATAGCCCCTTCCCAGTTTGGTTGAATTGTCGAGCTGCGTAGATAATTCCAATAAAAACAACCCATTCGTGTTGGGTTATAGGCTTCCAACCTGCCTTTTTTCTAAAGCCCTCCTCGTTTAGGCGGCGTAGATCGTCCTCGATTTTTCCGGGGTAGAGGTGTAGCCACAAACTAAGCAGGTCCACGTCGCCATCATTAGACGTCGGGATTCCGCCTTTAAGGCCGACTCCCTTCTCACGAAAGTATGCCGACCGCTCATTCCGAGTGTCTGTTGTCACTGCAGGAACGACTGTCCAAACAGCAGCCTCCTCTCCGGCGGCCGTCTTCTCTACAGTCGCTCCAACCAGTCGGCGAAGGGTAGCTTCCGCCTCAGAAAGTAAGTGCTCGTCGGGCCCATCTCCCTCCTCGTCGTCGCTATCTAGCACTACCTGGGGTTGGTCTTGGGGGTCTTCCTCCTCCTGCGCGTCAGGGTCCGTAGTATGGGTCGTTGCTGTTAAATTGCACGTCACAGGTCGAGATGCGGACGCGTTTGCAGAAGGAGAAGCGTCGGTGGGTGGTGTCGGCTGGTTTTCATAATTTAAATTTTCAGCCATTTCACTACCAG
Organism: Tetraselmis chui; assembly: GCA_026401115.1. Lineage (NCBI taxonomy): Eukaryota > Viridiplantae > Chlorophyta > Chlorodendrophyceae > Chlorodendrales > Chlorodendraceae > Tetraselmis > Tetraselmis chui. The sequence continues at coordinate 4,002 of JAPMLY010000093.1, forward strand.
TACCCCCCGTCGGTGCGGCGCGCATCGCGGAGTCGGTAGGCACCTGCTCCACAGGAAATTCGGTCACGGTGTTGGGAGGGTGAAGAGGAACTAATCTTCGATTGATGTGGTCGTCGCCAGGCGTGGGAGGCGGTGAGCTAGCAGGTTCTTGCCCGGCAGTGGGCAGCTCTACCCGGAGTTGAGTGGACCGCTCGGTAGTTTCCGCCCCATCATCCCACCGCACGGTCCACAACTTGGGCCCTACCGACGCAGTAACCAAGCCATACTTCCGGGCACGCTGATGGCGCCTCGAGCCGGGCTTTAGGTCCTCTATGGGGCCTCTACGAGCCGAGACCCTTTGGCCTATCCGGACGTGCCGAGCGGAGGTACCGCGGGGGGTAGATGGTGGCAGAATCGTCGCCATGTTGAATAGCCGCGGCCGATACCTTGTATGTTTTGAAAAATAAGCAGACTGGGGCCTTATGCACCTTTTGGACCCATTTTTGTAAAGATTGGTTAAATCAGCGGTCTGTTTGGAGGTTCCAAAAATGAGCATTTTCTGTGGTACGTGTACCACAAACGTGGTACGTGTACCACCAATTCTCCCGAGGCACTAGGAATAGCTTCATATCAAAAAATCCGACGCGGCATGCCGACGTACCAAAACGTTCCAAAACGTTCCAAAATGTACTAAAACGTCCTAAAACGTATCAATACGTACTAAAACGTACCGAAACGTACCAAAACGTACCGAAACGTACTAAAACATATTATAACGTACTAGAACGTAGCAAAACGTACCAGGACGTACCAAATGTACCGGCAGAAAACTTCATGCATCTATCGTCGTATCTTCGTATATCTATTTTCCGTTGTTCGGAACGTTTTCCTGCATTTTCAGGGATAAGAAACGTGTTGGCTTTGATATAATTAAAAAGCCGATTGATATTTCAAATTTATGTAGAATGACCTATATTTGTTCCCGTAAAGTAAAGTGTATCATATTGAAGTACTTACTTACATAACTAACTTATGAACAAATAATAATACGGAAAAAAACTCTCTCTCTTTCTCTAAACGTACCAAACGTACCAAACGTACAGCCATTCCCTCTCCCTCTCCCCTCCCCCCCCCCCCCCCCTCTCTCTCTCCCTCTCTCTCTCTCTCTCTCTCTCTCTCTCTCTCTCATATTATATTTATTTCTTTCCTTCTCTCTCCCTCTCCCTCTCCGTCTCCATCTCCCTGCGCCTCTCTCTTCCTCCCCCCCTCCTCTCTCTCTCTCTCTCTCTCTCTCTCTCTCTCTCTATCTATCTATCTATCTCTCTCTCTCCTTCCCTCTCTGTCCCCCCCCCTCTCCCTCTCCTCTCTCCCTTTCTCTGACTCTCTCCTCTCCCTTTATGTCTCTCTCTCCCACCCTCTTCTCTCTCCCTCTCCCTCTCCCTCTCCCTCCCTCGCTCTCTCCCTCGCTCTCTCTATCTTTCTCTCATTAGACCCCTTTCTTTCCTTTTCTCTCCCTCTCCCTCTCCGTCTCCATATCCCTATGCCTCTCCCTTCAATATTTTAATGTTTTGTTTAATATTGGATCTACCATTCCCCACGTCCCATGCATATCATTCTTGCCTTTCCATTCCAGTCGTATTGTAAGCAACAATCCCATGAGACCCTAGAGGGGAACTCCTCGCTCGGCAGCCCCGCGCGCGCGCAAGCGCGCGCCCTACAATAATACATGTGTAGCTGCTCGACAGGAATCCGCAGCCAAAAAATGGTCTTCATCACGGGAACAGGAAAATACTCGGTCGATACTCGTACAATGAAAGACCGTCACTCGAAATTAACAGAAAGTCAAAATAATACGAGTAAACTCCACAAGAAGCAAGAAAGTAGCGGTCGTCTCGCTGCGCCTCATGTGATGAAATTCAAACGCATCGCAGAACGTCCGGAAAAATATCCCCGTCTGTGCAAACCGTAGCGACTGAAACTGTCGTCGCCACTAAGAACAGCATAGGTTGGCGCAACTCCCATCGGGTCAAGCTAAGCAAATCTCCTCGCGTTGTGCTTGTCGTCCGCCATGTCCTCCTGCCGTGTAGAGAGTTCTGTCGAGTCTTCTACTCCCTCATTTCATCTCGTGTCGGTCACTTAGCAGGTCGTCACGGTGCTCCACAGTCCCAATCCGCATTCTCATAGCGAATAGATACTTGTAAGAAATCGCATCACTACTGCCAGGTCGCCATTCTTTGGTCACATCTGAATTTAGCAAATCTTCTCGCTGTATCCAAATTCGAAATAGTCCACGCTAAACTAGAAATACTCCGGTAAAGCTCAGACTCAGCCAGGTCATGCTTCCGTCCAGGTGTGACCGTCTATTCTCAAATTCTGGTCCGTTCTTGGTCTGTTCTGGGTGTAACACGTCCAACAGGTGTCCGCGTCACGTTCTTTCATAGCGAAGCCAGATCCAAAGTCTGCCGCAGTCCAGGCCACACGGTACTGCGTCGTCCAGGTCGCCACCTTGTCCACTTGTCGTACGTAGTCAGCTCCAAGGATGTTCAACTGTTCGCTGCTGCATGTCACGCTACAAATACGGGTACCTGTACTCTCGAAGTTGATTCATAGCCATATATTTTTATTTCTAAATTTTTTTATTGCGCCCCCGGCCCGCCCCCATATAGCCATATATGTTCGATACAGGGTAGAGGTACTGATGCCACGGCGGTAAAAGCTCCACTCCTCAAAAAGGGTACATATACACAGCAGAATATAGCGATAAACTCGCAAAATACCGTATAACTCTCCTCGCCCAAGTTCATAGTAGTATGATAGCATTTCGCCGAACGAACTCGATCTCATGAACTCCAGGACACCGGATAAATCGCATATCCTTCGTAATCAAGTCGGAAGAAAACTCACCGGTACAATAGTTGCACAAATGAATCTCAGATGAACTGTAGAAGCGGATAGAAAACGTCGCCACGTACCACCGCAAAGACTTTTGCTCGTAGGTCTCCCTCCCGAAACAAACTCGACAGTAAAAGCCACTTGAACCGCAGTGCAATCCTCGACGTACACTCGCTAATCGTTGTCGCATCCGCCAATCTTGCTCGCACTAGCAGTTCGTCAAGCACGTCCAATCCCGTGGCATCCTCGCCTCAGAACATGGCCGTTGAACGTACTAGACTCGGTGTCTTCTCGGCCCTTCTCGAAATCTGGTGTCGCGCTCTCGCGCACCCTCTAGCAAGCCTCGCCAGCTTTGCTCGCTCGACTCGGCTCGCCAGTCTCGTTGCCCTCACGATACAGATGTCTTCGATGGTCTCGCATCCCGCAATTATTCGGAATTTCCGTTGTACGGGTTACGGCGTACATGTATTGTAACACTCGGTCGTCTCATAATCGGTACGTACATGTACCTTTTGACATTACTTTATGGCCACCCGTCAGTTTGTGGCCAACGACCGTTAAAAACCCTCCTTCGCACCCCGAGAGAGCTTAGCTCTTTGGGAATTGCTACCCTTCAAGCCCTAGGCATCGACCCTATGTCATAAGCAAGAGGATTGGGGGGCTTCAGGGGGCTTTAGGATCATTTGCCGGTCGTCACGCCGACTTTCCACGTCGAGGGTAGTCAACATCGACTCGCACCACAATCCACGCAGGGTAACAAAAATATATTGTCATTCCTTTAAGATCCTCCTTCAGACACCTAGAGCGAGCGTGTAGCGCCCCAACGCCGCCAAATTAAAGAATATAGTCATGTGAAGGCTGTTGGGCCGGGCTGTTGGGTGTCGTGCAGTCACACACGTGCGTAACACGTTCTGTTCTCCGGGCGTGTGGATCGCCGATGTTGCCGGTTTTGAAAATTAATGTACCCGATCTCCGACCAACCCCTCGGTCCTCGCGTCACTTTTGCGAACGAATTTCATTTATTTATGCATATCATCGATGAATCCTAGGCTATTCCACACCTATGACGTTGTGCACAGCACTCGCGCCCTATGGTGGCACCTCGGCAGTTTCGCATCCAGCTAATTTGGGCGGGGTAGCCAAGCCCGACCTTCGTTGGGGAACGCATATCGGACGGAACAACCCATCAAGGTAAAGTATAATTCCCTTCTAGATCAACAATGACAAGAAGAAAAACACACATGGGCTAGGGAGGATAGGAATATGAACAACACCACAAAATGAGGCGGTGGAAATGTTGTAAGGCGACGTATATGCACGAAGGATGAAGTACTCTCCAAAAGGCCGAATACCATATAATGATCAGAAACAAAATGCAGAGGATTATACCATATTAAAGAGAACCCCTTGCAATGGAAGCCTTTATCAATTCAATGGCGCTGATCCGGCCTACTAGCATAGAACATATGGGGGTTATTTATGCCAACACTAGTCGAAGCGAGCATCAATTCTATTCGTGCTTTAGATGGACAAGGAAGCTATGGGAGCTTTCGTTGTTCTCGAATCTCCACAAGCATTAAAAAGTCCTTAGCCATACACCTGGAGAGCAAGCATATGGCACGCAAACATTTTTTCAGAGAAATTTTACGTAGGGGTGTTGAGTATTCATGATAATGGATGGCAAACAAGCACGTGCCATTTCGGACGGTCGATACGGAATACGTTTCTCACTAAGAGCTTAGATACGTTCTAATACTTTGTGCTCATGATTCACGGGCTACGCGATGGGGTGGATAAAAAAGGACGAAGAAGCTATTGAAACAAGTTATAGCTTTTAGAGTCAAGGCTAAACCATATGAGTCGAAAAGGCCGATGGTGATGGACTGACTGCGAGAGGAGCCAAGGAGGTGCGAGCTAGCTACTATCACACGAAAGCATATGCACTTTGGCAAAACAACACCTCTAGAAGTGTAACGATGCTATCGATACGTCTAAGAAAAATGGCTGGAAGTGCAAAGCTGTCGTCGGTATGGGTAGAGGCGAGACATGAGAGTGTTAAGCAAACCGAAGCCATGAGACGGTGGGCAGAAAGAGCCGATCGCAGTTGGCTGTTTTCAAGCTTACAACCAACAAGACTGTCGAGGTTAAGGGTGATAGAAGGCAGTTAAGCAGATGTGTTGGAGCATGCGAATGTCTTTATTGGTAACCGAAAAGCCATAAAATGTGTCGCGACTTACCGCACTACGTCGGCACGGTCACACTACGCTCCATCCGCCCCCCCCCCCCCCCCGCAAACCCAGACCCAACCGTTACTTAAATTTTACCGCCGGCCACATTTCTCCGAGCTAGCTCGGCGGCGTTAGATGTAGCGCTGACATACTAGCGGCTAGGTAGCGGGCGTGCGACAAGATGCGGTGGGTATGTTTGGTGCTACATCCTTGATTTATAATGTACTTCTCGTTTTCCCGCGACGCGTTCATATACGATATCATAGTGTACTATTATAGCCGGTCGACTATCGCTAACCGATAACCTTCGTCTCCCGCGTAAAGATCCTTTAGCGTCTTCTCGACTCGTTGGTTATACTTGTCCGTAGTCTCTACTTGCTAGATCACGGGTTCTTGCACGAAGTCCTTCTCGTCCGTCAGCTCGTCAAAAGCCTATTGAAATACCTTAAACGGTGGCCTCATCTCCTCCTCAGTAGAATCTTGGCCTCGCTCCACCGTAGTCTCGCCAATCGAACTCGACTCCTTCAACCAAAGCCGGTATACGTCCGCGGCCGGCATCCCTTCCGTCGAACCTTCGGTGTCCTTAACTCCTTAAGTGCCGTCTTCTTCTCCGCCTCTCCAATCATCCCTCTCGTCGCTTCCACTAGTTAGCTCCGAAACCATATGTTGTGGGATCACTCGCCCTCTAGCAGGACGAGCGGCATCTTGGGCCCATTCTCTGGATCTCTCCTAATGGGAGGAATAATAAAGGGGATGGTTGGAAGAGGGCTTCGTCTTACAATCTACCGATAAACGGTAACCTGAGTGACTCCCTGCCAAATGTGCCGGTCGCTAAATTTATAGGCGTCCGGTCGAAGGTACCAAAAAGCCACCAATTCCAATTTGGTGTGATGTGCTACATCTAACCTAAACTACTAAATAACACAAAACACTATTATCTAAACACTATCTAAACACTATTATCTACCCACAGCACAGTGGCACTCTAGAAGTCTCCAAAGACATCACCTAAAGCTAGTTCTAGAACCGGTGCGGGTATAATTATCCAACATCCCACGCTTCCGGTACTGATACTAAATCTAGTATGTACAATAAAATCTAATATGACGAGTTCGCTCCTTTCGTCGCTTTTATACTCGTCATTTGATGACCCTTTATCGCTATGTGCAATTAATCGTTAATCTAATCATGTATCAAAAGATTTGCGGCTGTTATTTAGAGGAAATATCAATATTAATGGGCATCAACAAATATTACTCGGTACTAATACTAATCTTCCAACGTCATCGTCGTAGACTATGACACGAGTGGTAGGCTCTCCATGCGGAATGCTCCCTTGCTGTGTAGCGACGCAAGTACCGACCGTATGGCTTTGCGCCATGCGGCGGCATACTTGCTGCTAAGGGCATGCTTGATGTCGACATGCACGGGGATGCGTGTTGCATGTGGGTATGTCATGGGCTCGGCGGGGGGGGCCTCCGGCCCCTCTGACCCAACGGGCTTAGGAGGTGATCGAGCGGGCCAAGGAGGTTGGTTTTGCGTGAAGACTCCAATCGTCATGCTAGTCCGTTGGACATGAGCAACTGCTGCAAAGCAGGAGGACGAGTCACGGGTCTGTGACGGGGCGGATCGTCAATGGGTGTGATAATGTCCTCGGGAGCATATTGAAGAATCGCGAAGGGATTAATGATCGGGACCGCGATTTGCATGATGTCCGCCAATGACATACTTGCACTAGAGCCCCTCCCCCCCCCCTCCACCCCAAGTCCGAGACCATATGGGGATGAAGCTCGAGAAGTGCCATAGGCGGCCGGCGGTGTGGCCGGGGCGTGCGCGGGTTCGAACTCAACAAAGGCACTATGGATCGTGCGGATGAGTTTGCCAGTGGCGAATCTAAGGATCCATTAGCTTGAACATTATCGCATTATCCAATGATCATGCTACGAAGTGCCTTGGGGGAAAGTTTGCCGCGGTAGTGGTCTTCCAAACGGAGGGTTGCCATGCATCCGAAGACTTTGACGTGAGAGAGGTCGGCTAGGGCGCCATGGAGGACAGCGAACGGAACGCCGCTTGAACCGCGGGAGGCGGTTGGTGTGGGAAGCTAGTTGCGAAGATAAACGGCCGTGCGCATGGTGAGTCCCTATTATTTGGATAAGCAATTGGTGTGCTGCATCATGACAATAGCGGAGTCAGCGAGAGTGGCCCATTGTCGCTCCATCTTAGCGAGTTGGTTATGGGTGTACGGTGCCGTATATCGAGGTGTATAGCCCAAGGAGGAGACCATGGTGCGGCAAGCAACGTCGAGATAGTTCGGATCACAATTGAACTTGATGGTCGGCCGGAAAGGGCGACCGGGATGGAAGCAAGAGAGCGCGTTCCTAATATCAGTGAGAATTGAAGGAAGGGTGGAAACAACAACCTTTTTGGATGGGAGTGCAAGAGCCGTATGTAGTTTGAAATTGATCAATTGCACTGAGCACGTATTTGGCTCCCCCCGACTTGGTCTCCTTGAGTGGGTGTTGTAAGTAGTACCTTCTACTTATTAGTTGCAGATAACTAATGTCAGCTATTCTAGATATGATTAGTACATGTCTAGATCGGACATACCGATACTCTGTTTGGTTCGGTACATTGTTGTCGCTAGGCTCCCGCTCACTCACTTCCTTTGTCCCTACATCACGCTTCGGGATGGTTGTCTATGTGACTATCTTATTTGCGTGACTGTGATAGTAATTACGTATGCGTTAGTTACCATCCAATTTGAACGTATCTCCACGGTTCAACATGTTATGGGCCCCCGCCACAAGTCACTCACGCGCGACAACTTGTTTCGGCGAGCTGAGATCGACAACTCTCCCGCGGAAGGCAAGCTTACATAGTAATATAGTACCTTCACCATGCAGTCGGCGATATCGCCAATATAAACTGCGGTTTAAAACCACGGCAACACCTCACCTAAGTCAGCTGCCCGAGGACGCCCAACAGCCACCCACACCGACGCACTCGTCGCGTGTGGACATGGTGCATACAAGTCCAAGCTGGAGAAGGGGGGGGCGCACTTGTGGCGGGTGAATGCGCATACAAAGGGTGCACGACAACCATAGCTTGAATAGTATACTATACTACCCATTATAAGCGAGTCATCCATCAGCGCGACACTACACATGCTCTCGTGGTGGCTGCAACTCGTGCCCCACACTCGGTGGAGGATATAGAAAAGGTACTTTGAGACTCCCCGGGGCATCAGGCCGAGGGGCCGGTGGACAGCATGCCGTCTCTGTGGAACCACTATTAGGCACGCGTGCGGTTAGTGGTTTTTACCATTGCTTGTCGCTACTTGTCGGCGCCGCCGTCCACGATAGCACCAACGCTTCATGCAGCGGGACAACATGTTGACACCCCTAACGACCGTCAAACCGTGAGGAACAGTCCTCCCGTTAGAGCACTCGGGACTCCACAACCCCCCCCGGATGCACTCTCGCTCATTTTGGAGCGAATGGCCCTGATTAGAGCCCGTGGCAGTCTGAACCACATCACGTCGTCGTGCACAACCTCGGATGACGAAATTCCGAAGTGGACCCTCGCCAAGCGCAAAATGATCATTTAGAAGTATGGCGCCCTTGCCGGCAATGCCCCTCCTCACGCTGCCTTGCTGAGTGACGTCCCCATTGATGACACTGAAATTATGCCCACTCTAGAGGAATGCACCGATGAATATGATGACACCGAGGTGAGTGTCCCCTTCATCTCAGTTGCGTTCTCATCTTCCCTCGCCCGCTTGTCGTGACCTCTCTCAGTTCTGGGTGATAGACTCTACCTGCTCGATGAACTTAACAACGTTTCGAAGTGCCTTCGTTACGTTCGATCCGCTTGTGGAAGGTGGGGGCTCAACTAGGGCCGTGACACGCCTACATACCATGATCGGACTCGCCGGGTATCGAACCCACGACCTTCTGCGTATTAGGGGCGCACTTTACCGGCTCACCGAAAAAGCATAATTGACATATGTGGCTACATACCACATATGTATCAAACTACGACACTACCACGCCCCCCCCGGACTCTCCCCGGACCGCAGCCCGGCTCCGAAACCAATGTGGAAGGTGGCGGTTCAACTAGGGCCGTGACACGCCTACATATCATGATCGGACTCACCGGGTATCGAACGGAGGTGTTCCTACGAGATGATGCTCGGAGCGCCTCGTCGGACCATGAGTGGGGCAGGGGCAGCCCGGATATTGATCCGGCGGGTGTGGCCATTTTGGTAGGCTAGGTGGAGCTCAACGAGGCCATATCCATGGATGTCGACGTCGAAGCCGGTGACATGGATGGGTTTGCGCAGACGAGTGTATGTGCCCTTTCGGAAGGCGGACCCCATCTCAGAGGTGGTATAGTCGATGGATGGCCAATCGCCGAAGGAGGAGGACGCAGCGGTGTCATGCGGATGAAAGTCTATGTCCAACATGACGAAGAGCTTGTATTGCTCATTGGACGGGTAAAGAAGGATGTCGACGGCCGGGAATATGACGGGTGTTGGGTGTCAATGAGGATTGATTGCATGACATGAATGGCGCCCGATATCTGAGAGTGGGTATGGTCATGCATGTCGGGAGGGTGTTGTACACCGGAAAGAGGGCCACAAGGCCGCATTAGTTGGGTTGAGTGAGGCAATGGATGACGCCGACGAGCCATTGTGGTGCAATCCGCGAGTGCCTTGCATAGAGGGGCTATCCGTGAGCGGCGGCAATGTTTTTCCGCGATTGGGGCCAATCCGCCCAATCTTTGAGTGGGGCGGATGCCCGAGCATGTGCAAGTGGTTCGACTAGGGGTATTTTGAGATCTTTAGAGTACATACCTCGAAGCACCTCCATGAGTGCGTATGGTCCCGAGCAAGGAGGTAAGCCCATGTCCCAAAGGCCGCCGGACATGGGAAACTCCGTACGAAGTTGATAGACAAGGGTGCGCAACTGATGGCCATGGGAGGTACACTACGTAGTCCTCATCATGTACTTGGCTAGGGTCCCCAATGCGCACGGGAGCCATCACCCTTTTGGGTGGACGGTGCTCCATCCAAATCAAAAAGGACATTAGCGCAGACTGTGCGGAGGCAAGTTCGCCATGGGGAACTTGCATGTTAGTGTGAGATATTGAGGGAGGCGCGAAAGAGGGATCCCTCGTTGTGTGCCCACGCCCCCACGACCCCAAGGACCGCCACTGCCACAAAGTCCGCGAACGCGCCCGCGCGGAGCGGAGGGATGCGGAACATACTAATGGTCTTGTTGCTGCGGCTGATGCTGCTGTTGATGCGGGGGAGACATGGCAAGTGGATAGCTTTGTTGGCAATAGAGCATGTCTGCCATGGGAATACCCGTTTGTGAGTAGCGACGGCATGGGGTAGGCCCATTAATGGCACACAACAATTGTTGTGTGTTGCATCATCAACATGCGCAGCTAACGCTTCCTCAACCGCTGCCTCAACAACAAAATCAAACGCCCTTGGATCATACATCCCATGGCGGTATGTGACCGGGCGGTGGCCATGGAAAGACGTGCATCGGTGATGTTGGATAAGCATGGTAGATAGCTGAGTAAACGGCACCGAAGCCGTTGCTTGGCCATTTTGTTTGGCATCTAGGGCGGCAATAATGCTGGCATGTGCCCCAAATAACTTGTTTTTAAGGTTATGAAGTGTAGCAGCAAACAGGAGCTTCTCATTAAGTATATGTTCATCTTCATTTATGTATCTCCTTATAACAGTGCAGCATTCTATAAGTAGAAGTCTACAGTTTTAGAAGTTTTGTAAGCTAACTGACTATTCTCCCCACACCCCGATGGTCAAACAAGTTAAAGAGCGCACGCATCTGAGCCTGGCGACGCTCGAGTCCCAAAGGCGGCGTCACGGCGTCACGCTGAAGTTTGACTAAGGTAGCCAAACATCGTATGCTGAAAGTTACGATAGGCTGCGTTCACAGCAGCATAAAGACTAGGATAGGCTGCGTTGCGCTTATCACATTTTATTAAACGGCGCTTGCTGTCTTACCGCGGAAGCGTAGGGTCGGGTTCCCTGTCGTCGTAAATATGTTAAACCCCAAGTGTAAACTGCGACAGTGTATACATCATACGTACAATGTATATACTGTCTAGCACTTGAGACGGTATATACACTGTACGCCTTTTTGTGTACAGTGTATACACTGTCTCGCAATATTTCAGACAGTGTATATACTGTCTAAGACTTGAGACGGTGTATACACTGTACGTCAAAACAACGGACAGTGTATACACTGTACACACCGCTACCTCTCTGCTACGTACAATATGGAAACTTGCTGAATGAGAGGCAAAACCCCGTTTTATCGGAGGCTTTTTCCCGCGCGCGGGATGGCCATATAAGTCTGCAGGATCTGTCGCCATTTCGCAGTGTCATCACCCCGATCAGCGCACGCACGACCGACAACCACCACGGACAGGCGGGGGACAGTGTAAATTAAAAAATATTTACCGGCGGATAGGCTATCGTCCCGCCGACACAACATGAGTGGCGCGTCAGAGTCGGCGGGAGGGTCGGAGGGCGGCGAGCTGGGCAGTACCGCCCATGCGGCGGGCGGCGGCAATAATACTTGTGTGGTGGGTACTGCCGCGGGCACCCCGTCGTGTGTGTGTGTGTGTGTGTGTGTGTGTGTGTGTGTGTGTGTGTGTGTGTGTGTGTGTGTGTGTGTGTGTGTGTGTGTGTGTGTGTTTGAGTGAGGGACAGAGAGATAGATGTCCCTTCTTGTCTTGCACTCGTAATGACCTTAGTATATATCGAAGTATACCCGGACAAATGAGGTCAGGAAACTCAAACCGGCGGAAAAACACAAATAAGTGCATCGAAAGCCAATTCTCATCTTCTCGTTGAAACTTCGTGGGTGATATTTGTTTCAGGCGGTTTATCGTAGTATGACAACAGATAAGCACTAAAGCTATCTTGCACCCTTGCAACCTAGGGAAATTTTGGCATTAGCGCCCATGCCGTGGGTGGAGGAAATAACACTAATGTGGGTAATGCCGCCCCTACCGCCATCCGCCATCATCGTCGCCCGGGAGTACGCCGCAATGCTGATACCGCACTCGAGGACCCGGGTGTTGTTGAGGAGCACCGTCTTCGCTTCTACTCCGCTCTAGAGGAAATGGACGCGAAGGGTCGCGGGCGAAACAGTACTCGAATTACGAAAGAGCGCTACGACGAGATCGTGCTCGCCCTTAACAACTTCCAAAACTTAACGAACATGGTGAAGCCACTCACCCTCCCCCTCCCCCCCGCCCGCCTTGCGCCCTTCTTGCATGGTCGCCAATTGGGGATTCGTCACGTTATTGTGTAGGAGAGGCACGCCCGAGGAATATACAACATGGACAAGTGCTATAGCCTTGTCGAGTTTGGCGATGGGACGTTGCGCCTCGCGCGAAAGCGTGACGCCCATATGGCAGATGGGACAGGCGACGCCCCCCCTACCCTTATCGCCTTCGAAGATATATTTCGCGTGTTGCGAGATGTGCATAGAGGTAGTGGCCATGGTCAGGCGCTTGTCATGCACAAGGCTGTCACTGAGTTGTACTCCAACATTACCCGCGCCATGTGCAAGTTGTACGCGAATGGGTGTGGGGCATGTGTTAGCACCCGCACCTCCTCTCGGAAGGCCCGAGCTTGGAACATGCCCATCCTCACCCATGGTTTTGGGACGCGGGGACAAGTTGACCTTATCGACTTTCAGTCTTCTCCCCGCTCCGGCTATAAGTGGTTGCTCACATATTGTGACCATGGTTGCAAATTTGGGGTAGTACGTCCTGTCGCAGACAAAAGGGTGAGTGCGGGCGTATTCTACGGTCATGTGTGTATTGCGTAATTGAATGGTTTACTTTAATGCTGCAAATTACAAATTAGTGTTTGCTTGTGGCAGCACGTCACCATCGCTCGGGCTTTGCTGGAGATATTTGCAGTCATTGGCCCGCCCGCTATTCTCCAACCAGACAACGGCAAAGAGTTTGCGGGCATGGCTATCAAGGAGGGCACGCTCACCACCGAAGATGTGCGAGACATTTGCAAACATTTCCGTGATTTGTGGCCAGAGTGCCGCATGGTGACTGGAAGCCCTAGACACAGCCCGTCTAATGGGGGAATCGAGAGGTTCAATCGTACCGTGCAACAAAAGGCAAGTGACACAAAGCCATGTTGGAAATCACACACTCTTTGCCCCTAACAAATACATAATGTTCTTGTTTATTTCCAGATCCGTGCGTGGCTACATGACAACAATAGCGACAATTGGCCCCTCGCCGCTCTTATTGTCACCGCGCAATACAACAATTCACATCATACAGCTATCAAAACGGTGGGACACCCTGCGAATTTCTATGATTGTATGATGAGCAACACCATTGTGCGAATGACATGCATATGCCATGTGCGATGCAACATCACTTTCACAGACGCCCTACAAGCTTGTCTTTGGCCAAAGGGCAAAGTGCGGCATATCGTCCCTTCGCTTGTCATATGACCTACTAAATGGGTTGTGGGCGGAGGACGATCTCCTAGCAAAGTTGGGACTTTCCGCAGAAGGCTTTTTGGATGGTGCATTTGATGGTGGAATAAATGATGAGGGGGAGGACGGCGGTGGTGATGATGAGCGGAAGGACAGTGGTGGTGATGAGGGGGGGTGTTGGTGGTAATGAGGAGGGCGGTGGTGGTGATGAGGGGGATGGCGGTGATGATAAATTGGTGATATGACAGTGATGGTAATTGCTTGAAGGGAATGACACTGCGTGAGGCCGCAAAGAAGTCCTCACGCTTTGGTGGACAAGGCTATAGCACCGAAAATTGTTGCGGTTGCAAAGGAAAATGCGACAGTAGACGGTGCAATTGCCTTGCTCACCAACGGTACTGCACCTCAAGTTGCCACCCACGAAATATATGTTGTTCAAACAAACCCCCAACGTCGTAAATGTGCAAGGTTGCCTCAATCTTTAGGTGTCGCCATATTGTAATCATCCTCATAACATCGCCCATGAGATTGTAGTTGATTGATGGTACTTGACTTATGATGCACGTATTGGTGTTTATTCGGTATGCGTTTCCCAAACTCATTTGGCCGGTTATAATTCGACAAATGCAAAGGTTATTACGAATGTAAGGAAAGAAGGGATCACTTCTCATCTATATGTAACGATATTTATATCTATCCCTCTCTCACACACACACACACACACACACACACACACACACACACACACACACACACACACACACACACAGTATCTCTCTCTCTCTCTCTCTCTCTATTGCGTTTCCGTATGTGTGAGAATGTCTTCCAATTTCCTCTCGTTATGTCTCAATGTCTTCCTCTCTAGATTTCGTGTGCGAGCGTGTGTGTGCGCGCATATGTGTATATGTGTGTGTGTGTGTGTGTGCGTGTGTGTGTGTGTGCATATGTGTATGTGTGTGTGTGCGTGTGTGTGTGTGTGTGTGTGTGTTTGTGTGTGCGTGTGTGTGTGTGTGTGCATATGTGTATGTGTGTGTGCGTGCGTGTGTGTGTGTGTGTGTGTTTGTGCGTGTATCCGTTTCACCCTTATCACCACCACCGCCCTCCTCCTCATCAACACCTCCATCATCCAATTCACGACCACTACCGCCGCCCCTTCCCTCTCTATCTCTCCCTCTCCCTCTCATTTTCTGTTATTGCGTTTTTACGATTTTCTTATTTGCATTTGTGTGAGACTGTCTCTCACTTTTTCTCAAGGTATGACCTTGTGTTTTCCTCTCCACATACCATATCTGTGTGAATGTGTATGCACGTGTGTGTGTGTGTGTGTGTGCGACGTGTGTGTGTGTGTGTGTGTGTGTGTGTGTGTGTGTCATTCTTTATAAATGTCTTCGTATCTATGTGTGCGCGCGTTTGTGTGTATGTGTAAACGTGTATGTTATGTGTCTATAATTGTGTGTAGTATTTACGTGTATGTGTATCTCTCCCTCTCTCTATCTATGTATGTGTGTCTCCCTCTACACGTCTGCCCCTCTGTCTTTACATGTATACGTCTCGCAGGATAGCGACGGGGTGCCCGCGGCAGTACCCACCACACAAGTATTATTGCCGCCGCCCGCCGCATGGGCGGTACTGCCCAGCTCGCCGCCCTCCGACCCTCCCGCCGACTCTGACGCGCCACTCATGTTGTGTCGGCGGGACGATAGCCTATCCGCCGGTAAATATTTTTTAATTTACACTGTCCCCCGCCTGTCCGTGGTGGTTGTCGGTCGTGCGTGCGCTGATCGGGGTGATGACACTGCGAAATGGCGACAGATCCTGCAGACTTATATGGCCATCCCGCGCGCGGGAAAAAGCCTCCGATAAAACGGGGTTTTGCCTCTCATTCAGCAAGTTTCCATATTGTACGTAGCAGAGAGGTAGCGGTGTGTACAGTGTATACACTGTCCGTTGTTTTGACGTACAGTGTATATACCGTCTCAAGTCTTAGACAGTATATACACTGTCTGAAATATTGCGAGACAGTGTATACACTGTACACAAAAAGGCGTACAGTGTATATACCGTCTCAAGTGCTAGACAGTATATACATTGTACGTATGATGTATACACTGTCGCAGTTTACACTTGGGGTTTAACATATATATATATATATGCTGCGTGCTCTGATCCCGGCCTCGCGTCTGGGCGGCAGTGCTGGCAGGAACTCGGCAGCAGCTTGCCGCACCCCCTACGCCGCTTTCTTCTCCTCCTTTGCCTCCGCCGCCGTCGCCGCCGCTACCGTTCCAATGCGGGCACTGCTGCACACGAAATACCAGGTAAGGAGGACGCTAAGTAGTGCATAACCCGACGAGGCTATCCTTCCCTCGACACCTCCCTACGCC
>JAPMLY010000093.1:25000-75000 GCA_026401115.1 Tetraselmis chui
TCCCCCTTAGCTTCAGCACGACCGAAATACCACATCAGCAGAGGTCATATAGGCCCGATTTGACCAACTGGGTAGATCCCCGCCCGCGAGAGGCGGGAGGGGCTAAGCCTCCGCATCAACCTCAGAAATTAAAGGTCAAGCATCAAATAATGCAATGCATCAAGGTTTGATGCATGACCCGTTTAATTACTTTTCTAACTCGTGGACGCATCGATTAACGAAGACACTAATTCGTGGATACATTGATTAAATGGGGCACTAGTTCGCGGACGTGTTAATGATATTATTAGTTCATTGACGCGTCAAATTTAGTGAAATGACGAGCCGGATTAATACCGGATGGTAGCCGCGTCTATAGTCTAGCAAGACAATATTGCTATTGGCTTTTAGTTAGAGTTATGTTACTCAATAAATCCCAACGGCGATGCATCGACGGGACCGATGTCCCGGAATTGTACAGGTAATTCGTTGTGCATCGATTAAACACACCAATAATTCATGGACCCATTGGTTAACTAGGGTGCTAATTCATGGATGCATCGATTAATGAGTACAGTGATTCATGGATGCATTGCTTAAATAGGGCACTAGTTCACGGACGCATTGATGCGGCAGATGCATCACGATCCCATGAATACATTGATATTTTATGCGGAGGCTTAGAGAAGGCCGCGCATCGCAGAGATAGCAATATATATATTTTCCATCTTGTACACCCTTAATGATTGATATTAGCGATAATACACTCCTCCACAAAAGTCCGGACAAGATTTCGCACCTGCGCAACTAGAAAATGCAATCATGCGTCGATTTTATTGACAAATATCCTGAAATCCCAGGCAGTGCTTTTGCGCGCAAAATGGAATGCACCGACAACTGCGAGGGGCGAGTTCGAACAATGCCGGGCATGTGTACTTGGGGTTATCGCGCCCGCACCCGTGCGGCACGCTCTTTCAAACAGTCGTTGTGCTTGGTAGACGAAAAGAGTAACGGGCGCACAACGCCGCAATATGAACGCTGATGCGACGGTCGCGCAAATATTATGCATAGGCGACGGAGGGAGGAGGTGTTGGGCAGGCCGCTGTGGGGGAAACGCAAGAAATCGCGTATGTAGACTTACCACCGATATGCGCACAAGCCAAGGGCAAGCCGCTTTCGGCAACAATGTTCAAGCGATCATAACTTACTCATATAGGGTCCAAACTCTTCATAACAGGTACCGTTGGACGCGTCTTGACAATGCGCGTCGAACGCACCTACTCCGGAGTTCAACCTCCCACAAATCGATTTGTTATGAATTATTTAAATTTACAAACTATTCCGGCACCGCTGAGCCGCAGTGCCAAGCAACACCCATCGAAGTCGGCTCACCTCCTGAGACGATTTGTGCGGGGTTTTTCGATATATGTCTACCAATTCTTCATTCCTATTGAACTCCGAGCCCAATTCCCGACGCGTGCCGCGCGTGGGGCGGGTGTGGTTGGCACAAGCACATACCCAAGCATTCCAAACACCACCGTCAACGTGATGCCTCCGTAACGGCTAAGTTGGACCTCGCCCCTCCCGTAAGCCAATCGCCCTCGCACGTTTACAGCGTGCAGTGTTTATCCAAACCTGCGTCATGTGCGTTTTTGCTCGCCTGCTTTCCAAAAAAATCACCCGTGCCAGCGGCGTGAACTTCCGTGCTCTATTCACACACCCGCAAACCAAACCTCGCGCATTGAACACGGCACCCACGCCTCCAAACCCCCTCCAAAAACCCCCCAAAAGTACGGTTATGTGGAACACAGACAAGTATGCAGCTTGGTATGAGCGCTTGAGCAATGCCCAAGCGTGGCGCTCAGAATGACCTGTGCAGTTCAGACAATTTCTCGGGAGTTTATGGGCTTAATTCGACAAACTCCACCGACAACACCCGCTTTAAGCTGAGGTCTAACCACCCCGGATGGCGGCTTACTGCTTGCTTCTCGGCTCTCCTACAATTGGGTGGTACTCGGGTATCGTCGTGCTTGACGTGGTGAGAGGGGAGCGTGTTCTTGACTAGCTTATGCTTAACATAATGCATGTCCGGACTTTTGTGGAGGAGTGTATGTTGTTACCCCCAACGGGGAGGGATGGATCCGGAGACCCCCGACGTAAACCCTACTCCTAAGACCTAGATGGCAGTATTGGGTACGCCCTAGCCCAGCCGATTTATCGGTATTTGTTATTTGTCATTTCGATTGCAATCGAAATGGATTCGCAGCGAGGAAACGGTAGCTTCAGTAACGGAGGCCCAAACCACACAAAAGACTGCGGGAGATAGGAATCAGACGGAAAGCAAAGATAAAGTTTCGGAGTATTCAGGCTAATAGACGGTTTGAGGCAACTGCCACGACGCCTGGGCTTGTGACGCTGCAACGTTCGGCAGAGCGCATGCATCATCGCCGAACTTTTCGAAAGTAACAAAGAAAAGGAGTGAATGCATTTATATAACCGATGTATGTTCCAAGATACTGTAGGGGATGAGTGTTGTAGGACTGTCCATTCCCCTGCACGAGAAGAATATAACGAATCCACCGCCGAGAAGCGTCGCAAGCACGTAGTGAGCTGTCGAGGCTGTGAATGGGTTTCTTGGATCGGACTGCACGGGATTCGAGGAAAAACTTGAAATTTAAAATTGCGGGCGAATCTCTGGCGCTACCGCGAGCAACGCGCGCCTGGCGCTCGCAAACATGGCGCCGAGCTTGGCTTTAACGCCTGCGTCGGTGCAAAACGTGTGCTGCAGTGCACAGGTGGAGATGTCGAGCAGGTCGGCACGCGACAAGCCGAAGGCGGCCGCCGCGATGGCAAACTCTTCCGACAGCGTGGTGCTGAAGACGCCGCTGTCGTCCGTGCAGAGCGCTACGGGGTGACCCGCGGCGCGAAACGCACTAAAGTGATGGTCTTCGTAGGAATGAACGCTATCGGTCATGACGTTGCTGGTGAGACAGAGCTCCAGCGGAATACCGCTCGACAGCAGGGCGCGCTCCAGCGACGCGTCAAGGCAGCACATATGGCCGACTCGACCAGGTCGGAACGCGATCATCGCTGCCGTCTCCGTCGGGTTCCAAACCTCTGCGGCGTGCAGGCTGACGCTAAGACCCTTCCGTCGAGCCGCTTCGAGCGCAGGCACCCAAGTGCCCCACTCCCCGACGGTTGGATTCCCCGACAAGTCGACTCCCACGATATCGGCGCCCTCGTCCAGTAGCGACGCCGCCAAGTCCACCGTCTCCATCGCCTCCGCCGCGCTGTCTCGCCGATTAATACTCAGCAACCACGTCACACTGACCGCGATCGAACCGCCCGAACTCGCTGCATCCATGTACTCTTTCACTCCCGCGAACACCGCCTCCATGTATGACCGTTTGCTCATCTCCACCGCCGGGTTCGCCTTCGGCGTGGTGCGCAGCTCGGCATAAACTACGCCGTCCGCCTCCAAATCTTCCAGCACCTCTCGCGTTATGCGCGTAATCGACGCTGGTTCGGTCGTCACCTGTGGATCGTCGACCCCATCACAGTCACGACTTCGCGTCGGCACACACATTGGTTTAAACCTGCCAAGTAGATTATTTCCCATTTCAGAGTTCAAACGTTCAAACCACTCGAAAAAATCCGTTTATATTCTGATGAGATATTAGGTGTATAAATTTGCAAAATTTTCATCATACAAGGGTTTTCCCGCCACACCCACTATATATCAGCAGAATTTTGATTACATTTCCCAGTTTTAGACGAGTAATCTATGGCGGTTCTGGAATATAATTTGGGAGTTGAGCCTAAGCTCTAAGTTGCAAGGCCAACGGCGGAGACGCCAAACGTCCACTAAAGACTACGAATGATTGAATGAAAAGAATGAATAGCATGAAAAATTGCAACGAACGCCCATGCATGCGGATTCGCCATGTCATAATGCACTAGTTATCATCCCTATCAAGCAGGTAGTGCACTAAAATGATTTATTTTGCACAAACATTGAGAAGGCGATTAAGTTCTTCATTGGCGTACAAGGTGGCGGTCTTTCTCCAAAGGGGGGGGGATACGTCCTTTTCAGAATATATTTTCTTTTCCTAATGTACTGATAGTTGCCTCACCCTCTATCTCCCCAGTGAACCCTAAAATCAACCCTATACTCCAAATATAACCTAAAACCCTATACATCGGCGTAATCTTGTTGCCTTGCTGCAGGGCTCAGGACCTGACAGTATGTCAAAATGTTGGGTTTGGCTGTAGTTGTTTTCTAAAAGGGGAGCCCCAAAAAGAGGGGCCTCCAACAAAAACAACACACATCTCAAAACCTTAATAGCACACAAACCAAACATGCCATGTAAAAATATCAAATCTAATATGACAGATGAGACGGATTTGTTGTTCATATTAGCTAACATAAAAGTCGTATACAATCACTCGAGGCATCGCCATGTATTCTATTTTTCAACCAATAGCCGTGAATAATCACTCAAAGCGCCGCCAGTTGAATTATTCAAAATGACGGCCCGACCTGGTGGATAAGGTCAAAAAGAGCAAACGTCTCGTGAAGGCTCCGGTCGCCATCCGGTGACGTCAGCCTCTCCACCTCCTCCGCGCTCAGCTTCACAGGGACGTGCCCGGCCCGCGCCAGCTCGCGGATCGTGGCGCCCCGGATGGAGCCATTCAGGTGAGCGTGCAGCTCCACTTTGGGCAGCTGTCGGCAAAACTCCAACATGTCTCCCGAAAACTTTCGTTGCGAACGGCACGGCGGCTTGCGTTCGCGACTCAAGCCATTGTCGCTATTTATTTCGACACGAGTTGGCTGATGGTAGGGTACGAAAGGCCTACGGCAGAGCGGAACACGTAAATAAGCAGCAGATTTATAATGGTAACTTACCGTCATTTTCTCCGGTGGCTTTGCATGATCCACGTTTACCATGAACCCGGTCGGTGAAAGAAAAATAAATCGTTTTTTTTTCGGCGGTAAACAAAGTGTTCTTGGACACGCGCAAGTACATAAGTGTATCTTAAGGTAGACGCTAATTGGCAATAATTGATAATTGGCAAGAGTTGAAGGCGGCCTGCTAAAGAAGAAAAACTGGCGAGGAGTGAAGTGGAGTCGAAGAGAGTGAAAGCCGCAAAATCGTGGCGATCAGTCGAGCGAAAGACTCTAAAGAAAGTTGAAAAACGATGGATACAGTTTTCTTAGAAACACCACAGACGCGAGAGGCAAGCAAGAGCGACACGGTGCTGTACGGTCACGGCGCCAAGGAAAGGTCGACCTTTGGTGCTATGAGTCGAATTCGATTTATGTGTATCATACGTGACAAGTATGAATAAAAACCGCTGACGGTACGTGTGTCGAGGAACCATGCACACCAACCAGACTGACCGCGTGCACGGGTCGTGCTCTCACGCTAGCACCGGTGCAGTTGGCAGAGCATCGAGCATTGCTTAAAGGGCGATGAGCTCATCCGCTGCCATTACTACACAGTCGGGCCGACACTCAGAAGTGGCGGACTTGGCTATGGGAGGGAGCCCCCGAGCACATTCTAAAGGGCAGCGAAGGCATTCAGTGGCGATGGGGGGAGAAGATCAAGGCCGAGCCTCACTCTAAGGTCTTCTTGATGAAGTTGGCAAACTTGGAGGTGGTGCTCTGCGCAAAGCTGATGCCCTTGTCGCTCAGAAACGACTGCAACTTGTCGCGCAGCTGCTCCGGCTCCGTCTGCCCAGCGGCAAGGGGGTCACGCAACCAACCAAGTTCGACATCCGTTCACAAAGTGTTGCCTCTTAATCTTAAATGGAAGGGTGAAACACAAAGGTAAATTCATGCAGTCATGGTTGGACTAATAAAGAAATAAGGGATGTAGTATTAACGCAAAGGATCAATGGATGGGTCAATGAGTTGACGAACAAAAGGATGCATGAATGGGCGAATGGATACACAAAGCATTGGGGGGCAAGATAGGCTGAAAACTTGGACGGATATAAACGGATGAGAAAAAAAAATACATGAATAAACGACGAGTTAGGCATTTACATGATGGAAGAGGTGCCAAATGAACGGATAAAAAAAACAAGAAACAGCGAATGAACCGACGAATGGATGACCAAAAGAACGCAATGCAAATGAATAGGTATCAGAGCATATCATGTGCGCCCCCCACCCCCCCCCCCCCTCACCGTCTCCACCTCAATCTCGTACACCGTGCCGTGATCAAACCGCGTCTTGTCCAGCTCCAGCAGGTGACCCTCCCACTCGTACTCGCGGCGAAGGTTGTTAAATCCGCCGAGGCAGACCAAAGCACCAAAGCCAAAGTTTCTGCACACCCGTGAAACGCACACAGCCGCAATGTAAGGGCGAAGGACAAAGTGCAAAGCAGTGGCAGTGGATTGTGGTTTTGAGGGGGGTGAGGTGCGAGTGCTACCCTACGTGCGGCAGTCGTCCATCAGTTTGGAGTCGAGCTTAGCGAGGAGGGAAGGGTCGGTGAGGAAGGCACGCGCCGCGATCGGGTCCACATCTTCCTCCACCTCCGTGGCGCGCCCTACCCCATCCGTGATCCTCATTTTCCCCTGCCAACCAGCCCAAAACCACGCCCTCAGCGCTCCGCCGCCCCACCACACGAAACCAGCTGATTTAGCACTTCCATGAATAGTAAGCGAAGGATGCTTTGCTTTCAGCACAGATGGCAGACCTTGAGAGTTAGCACAGCTCTCTTGTCCACATCAAAGAAGCGGCAGCGAAGGACGGCGCGCTGACTGTTTAGCTCCTGATTGGAGCCATCGAAGAAGATGTTCTCTTGCTGATGGTCCTGCTTCCAAGTGGGCTCCAGCGCAGCGGCTACCGCATCGTACGCCGCGCTGTCCGGCAGCCGGAGCTTTACCTCCACCTGACGGTCCAAGAAAGCGCGTGTGAAATGTCGCTGCGACGGGTGAAAGGGACCTTGTAAGGCTGAACATCCGTCTCTACCCGTGCTCACCTCCTGTCCGACAGGCTGCGCTGCCAACGGCCGCACACCCTGTGCGCTGGTGGTAGCCGCACGCGACCAGGGGAGTAGCGAGGGGGCAGAGAGAGGGAAGGCATTTGCGGGCGGTGGAGCTATTTGGGTGGAGTGGAATAAGGAAAGACGAAGGAGCGGGTGGTGCCTAATGGTTCGACCAGACCCCCTCGCCGCAGCAGCGACGGACATGGCGCGGTGCGCTGTGGCGGATGGCCAAACGGAACGCACCTCCATGAATGCGCCTTACTGACTCTGAGGTAGCCCGATCCTGGAAGCCGTGTTCTGCTTCTTACTGCTCTGTTGGGTGTTGGAGGGAGGGAAGGAAGGGGATAAGTTTTCAGCAAAGAAGCGTGCAAAAGACGAAATGCATCCATGAGGGAAGTTCGTGTTCACAAGGCAGCAAGTATGCGCGTGAGATGCAGGTGCTGGAGGGTTTCCGTTCACCCGCACCTGCGCGCCCCCGACTCCGCCCTGCTGCTGCTCCTGCCCAGCTTGCTGCGCCTGTAGTTCCTGCGCCTGCTTTAGCTTGACATACTGTCCATAGCACACGTGTAGCGCCACCACCAGATGAGTGAGTGGGCTAGGGGGAAGAAAGGGGTGATTGGGGATTGTGGGCATGAACGCATAAGTGGGCGAGACAACTGTAAGGGAAACTAGGTCAAGGGTACTAAATTGAGGGGAAAGGGAGTGTGTGATTGCGTGAATTATTAAGTGGGTCAGACAGTGATGGAGGGAGAGGGAGGGAGCGAGTAAATTTATGAACGATAGAGAAAAGCATGGAATGAATGAATGCGCAATTTAGTGAGTGAGTGAAGTGAGAACGGAAATAAAGCAATGAGTGAGAGGAGGGAAGGAAGGAGAGAGTGGTGAATGAATGTGGGATACAGCGGTTGACTCCGCAAGAGCAAGGGAAGGCAGACATGGAGAATGGCATAAAGTGAGTAAATGCCCGGAAACAAATAGAACCCGAGTCAGTGATTGTGTGAGGGAAGGAGAGGGGCTGATTGAAGGGGAGATTGTGATTGAAAGAGTGAGCGTTGGTGAAAAAAATGGAGGGGTTGTTTGCATGAGTAACCCAGGGAAAAGGAGAAAAACCTGAGCAAGAAAAATAGGAAAAGTGAGAGAGGGAGTGAAAGCTTGGCTTAGTGCGAGAGTGGACATTTGAACGCAAAAGGAAATGAAGAGGTACTTGATGTGCACATGCACATGGATTAGCTCACGGGTTTTGTATCATGTGAGTGTGTGGGCTTCGGTGTGTGTGCGTGCGCGTGTGTGTGTGCGTGTGTGTGAATGGGAATGTCTGTTTGCATTCCCGAGTGATTGTGTGTGTGTGTGTGTGTGTGTTTTTGTAATAAGAACCGTCCACTACGGAAGCAGGACACGCTTCCGCCGCCCCCTACCTCCTCCTTGTCCTCGGGTTTGAGCTCGATCCGCGTCGGTTTCCTGGGAAGCATGCGGCGTGTTCGGTCTGCACGTGGGGCAAAGCGGCATTGGAGTTAAGGCAACAGGTCAGATGGCTACCCTAGATGCCGGCGGATGAACGTGGGTCTTCGGTCCGAATATTGCGACAGTCTACTTAACAGTACATTAGGCTCATTATTAAACGACCTGGCTCGGTGGGTGAGGGAAAAACGTCAATAAATGGGGACAGGCGGGTACCCAGGTCTACATTCAAAACAGTTCGCAGTTATTGGTTACGTGCTTATGATAAATTGTGCAGGTGGGGTGGGGGGGGGGGGGGGGGGGGGGGGGGGGGGGGGCATATCGACTTGGGATTTGGATGCGAGTTCGGGATCTCAAGCTCTGTCTGGCGAAAGACGGCGGTAATCTGGTTGTGTAAGCAAACGGTAGTGTAAATACAAGTACACACAGCCGACCTCAAGCAGGAAAGTGAGGCACGCCACCTCAAGCAGGAGAAATTGCACCGCGAGTTGGAAGCGGAGCGACAGGGGAAGCTGGGAGTGTGGCAGGCCAACAGGAGTTCCATAGTCAGTGAAGGATGGCCAGGGCTCTGCGCTTCCTCAAGGACCATCTGCCAGGTTGGTGCCGGACGAGAATGGACAGTACAGGTACAAGTACATGGTCCTCCAATTGTACCAGTACGGGTGCATGTAGGTCATCCTACAAGCATGAGGTGTCGTGGCGACTGGCGAGCCTGCATCGCTGGCTAAAACTGCTTACAATAATAAATGAAAAAGACAGCAGCGAGGGAACAGCGGACACAACTGAGACGGGCACCAGCGGCGGCAGCGGCTAGGACTAGGGCGTTCCTTAAAGCGCCCACCCTATATACATGCATAAGCGATATGGTGGGACAACCTAGTCGTATGCGCCCAAATACTTGGACGTATGGGACCGTGCGGTGGCTGGATCGTTTTGCTAGGGCGATAAGCGGGGAATTAGCCCAAAACATACGCGTCCCACCCGATTGGAGGTCTTTGCAATCACGCGTTGCCTCTAACCTAGTTAAAGCAACGGTATGGGGTCGATTCGAGACACCATCGTCGGCATCTACAAATACATGGAGTATTCATTCCCATGCTTCATATGTTGGGAACCCATTGCCATAATACGGCACGGGCATTCCCGCATTCCGGGGGCCGTTGCATGGTTACACATTATGATTCAATTTCGTACGCGTGTATTTCCCACAGACCGTCGTCTAGCCCGCATTCATGCCATGCCCGAGCGTTTTCTCCATCATTGTCATGCATGCGGCGGGGATGTGCATGAATCTATACTACAACATATCCTACTTGAATGCCCACGTTGGGAGTGCTTCCGTCGTAAGTTTGGGACACTAGCTGCCAGAGAAAAATGGTTATGTACGTCAATTCGCTACCTAAACCGAAAATATTAGTGCCTTACTTTTAGGCGGTGGCCCCTCTTCCCTTCATGGCGCCATTCATTTAACATGAAATGGTAGGTTCTTTCAATTACGGCGCCAAGCCCTCCACATTGCCTTCTTGGTAGTTCATGTATCGCACTGCCGCAATGCTTTGTTCCGTGAGATGGGCCTCGCTCCTTCTCGCATTAATCGAATGGGCCGACGCCCGAACGGGTAGGGAAGACCTTTCTTGGTCATTGCCGGGAATGCATTAATGTTTGTTTGCATGTTATTGGAAGGTTTTAGTTGGTCAAACTCCAACATTGGTCTCGTGTGGGTTTAGCGCAACACGGTACGGGTCTCGTACAATGGTGCGTAATGCACTCACATGAGCGGCGCCTACCCGGGAGCATGATCGATGATGAGGTTGAGGTTTGTTTTGAACTTCTGCTCTCAGTCGTGTTGCAAAACGCCGATCATACAGGGTGCCAGTGCGAGCTTAGGCCCTTGTCATATATTACTTGAGTTGAGTTTGCCAGTACCGGGAACTCAAGTGTACGGGAGCCGCTGAAATGAAGTCAGGCGAACCGCACTATTTCGTTGTCGGATAATGAGTTGACTTTGGTCCCTTTTTTTCAATTTTTTTGAAATCGTGGCCCTCCCAAACAACTCCATTGCGCTCCCCGCCGTCACCGTCGTGCCCTCCCCAAACAACTCCGCTGCGCTCCCCACCATCACCGTCAAACCGTCGCTCCCCACCATCACCGTCGTGCCCTCCCTAGCGCCGCTATTCGATTGTACTTAATGGTGAAACAACGGCAGTACCTCACGATCACGGCCGCGTTCGCAGCGGCCACGCTACTATTCAGCGCAGCAACCATCGCCTCGCATAAGGCCAACAGCCGTCAGTCCGTGGGCCGCCGCCGCCTCCGCCGCATTGGCCGCAAACGGAGGTCTCGGTACGGGACCCATGAAGAGCAGCAACGGTGGTTTGGGGGACAGCGTTTCACCGGTGCAGCGAGGTGGTCGCGGGACTACCGGCAGAGCTATTGGTGGACGGACTACGTCCAACACCCCGGCGTTAACGATGTCGGTAGCTTTCTCTACGACAAGTTCCGCGCCACCTTTAGGATCCCCAAGCCCATGTTTGACGACATGTTAAGACGGATGAGGGACTCCGGGATTTTTGAGAACGACAACCCGCAGGGGCTAGGCCATCCGGCAGCACCGCTCAGCCTCAAACTGATGGCGGTGCTGCGGTTGTTGGCCATTGGGTGCCATGTTGGCGCAATAGCCGGCATGTGCGGCATTGGCCGCACCACCATTCAAGAGTTCTTCCCCGTGTAAGTATGGGGGATGTCTATGGTTCTTGTTCATGCTTTATTGGACTGTGCTTTGCCGGAGTGTCTTACGATGTGCTTGTCTGTCTTGCTTCCCCCCCACATGTTTGCGCAGATTTGTAGACTGGTTCTTGAAGGAGTACTATGATGCTTGGGTTCGACCACCGGACACCCTTATGGAGCTGCATGCCATGGAGACCATCTTCAATAGATGCGGGCTGCCTGGCTGCGTTGCATCTATGGATGGTGTGCATGTGGAGTTGGGCTGTGCGCCAGCCCGGGACAAGAATTTGCATGTGGGTAAGGAAGGCTACCCAACGGTTGCTTTCAATGTATGTGTGGGCCACAACTTGTATATATACAGCTGCAGCCATGCCCATTACGGCGCAAGGAACGACAAAACGATGGCGACTATGGACAAGGATCTGAAAATGGTGTGTACCGTGTCCGTCTGTCCCATTGCATACTACAACACATGCACGTTCATATTTTTTATGGATGTTGTTGTCTGCTTATCCGTGCAGGTGAGAAATGACCCCATGTATACGGACTACACGTTCGACCTGCAGCGGGAGGATGGCAGCAGTTTTCAGGCTGTTGGGTGCTCTGCGATACGGGTTATCACAAATGGAGGCAAACCATTTGTGGTTTCAAGCGCACATCTGAGCCGAAGCGGAGGGCTTTTGCAGAGCGGTGTGAGGCCGTTAGGAAGGACTTAGAAAGGGTATTCGGTATCATAAAAAAGAGACACGTTCTAGTGGATTTCCCCGTTCTCCTGAGGGATGTGCAGGACGTGGAGCGGGTGTTCAAGATGTGTGTGGTGCTGCATAACATGCTTCTGCGGTATGATGGGCTGGACACAATTGGCCAGTACGAAGACGACTGGAAGAGAATCGACCGCCAGCTGGGGATGACTCAAACCCCCAACGGCCATGGTGTGTTTGTGGGTAAGTGTTGCGTGAGTGATGTGATGTGATGTGATGGTTGGTTCGGGTGAATTGCTGACTGCATGTGTGTGTGTGTGTGTGTGTGTGTGTGTGTGTGTGTGTGTGTGTGTGTGTGTGTGTGTGTGTGTGTGTGTGTGTGTGTGTGTGTGTGTGTGTGTGTGTGTGTGTGCGTGTGTGTGTGATCAGTTTGGAACGAATGATAAGCAAAACAAGACGTGTTCTTTCAATATAGAATGCACTTCACAGAAAGGCAATGGAAGATAAAGCTGAGGTGTTATCATTTTTACAACTTACTTCCCTTGCTGCATAATGTCATTGTAAAGCAAATCTATCAGGGTCTGCTTACGGGGGTCTGAATCGGGGAGGTTGGCTAGCAACATTTGTTTTTGCGCAATGTTGTTCTTGTTGTCACTTGCATTCGCCTGCTGTTGCATCACGATGCGGTGCTGACCTAACTATACCGTCAAACCTGACAGCGCCGACGCAGCTGAAGCTAACTCGTCATCTGTCGGGTCCTCACTGCATGTAACATGTGCTTGACTAGAGGAAATCCCGCAAACGTCCTCCGCACTACATTCCCTCAGCCGCTTGCGGCTGCGCTCACGCGACGAGGCTCGGGAAGTGTCACCGCCCTCTCCGCGACCAGCGGGGCGATGGCTGCATAATGGACAATGAAATGACTAAATGTGTATAGTTGTGGGACATTGATGAGGCGGAGTGGGAAGGGACAAGGGGAAGGGGGCACTCACAGAAGGCAAGCGGCTTGCAGACAACTTTCTGCAAGAGGGCCGTATCGCTACCAACACGCCAAGAACTTGTCAGTGAATTCTGCGGGGGCTTGCTCTGGCTCACCCTCTGACTTCTTGCCGAACTTGAGGTAGTATTGCTGCTTCACCTGGTCCATAATATTATGTGTTGCACCTGTGCCCGTGGGGAAGCAACCATCATGATCAAGAAGCTCCAAATACAAGGGGGTTACCCTTTTCAGAATCTCCCGCTTCAAGCTGTCAAACTGTTGTAGCATAGCTCCTCCATTGACCCGAATACGCTTGCTCTCATCGGGCGTGGGGCTGCCGCTGTGCCACATGCCCGCCCGCGTCACGTCGTCCACCTTCGCGGGATACTCCTCGACCGCCCTCGCGATCGAGTGTTTGCGACTCCACCTGCCGCTCCGTTGCAGCTACGCAAGCGTCGAACACTGCCAGGCACTCCCCGACCTTCCACTGCGGGACAGTATTTTTCCCCGCGTGGTTGGGTTTCGGAGGCTTGGAGGCCTTGGCGGGCGGAAGCTTCTTTCCGGCCTTCGTCTTGGCGGCAAACTGTTGGACACCGCCTGCGTCGCCGCCTTCGGGGAGAACTCCGCCAACGTCTTCGTCCTCACCCCCCTCCGACGCTCCACCGGACACGTCAACGACGTCGTTGAATAGGAATTGGGTCCGAGGGCCTACGCCCGAGGAGGGCGTCTGGCCCGGGGAGGCCGCCAGGGGAGGCCCGGCGGGAGTGGCGGGCGGCGCCTTATCGCTAGCCCCGCCATCGCCAACATCAGCACGCACGACTGCGGCTCCTCCTGGTTGGCCGCCGGGGCTAGGGTCCGCAGCCCTTCCGTCCATAGCGCGGGAGAGGTGGCAGCCACGAGAGATGGCCCGCCGTGGTGTTTATTTGGCGGGGCCAGCGGCGAGGGCGATGGCGTGCACGAAATGTGCCCGCATTCTTCTTGGCGCGGATTCCGGGGCCGAACTCATGTTTGCGGAGGCCACTTGAGTTCGGGCCTCAAACTCAAGTGCCGACCTTGAAAAATCGGCCACATGAGTTCAAAACGTCATTCTGAAATCAACTCAAGCTATTTACGACATCCGATTAGCGCACTTTACTTGAGTTCGGTACAGTTTGTTCGTCGATCTACTTCTCTTCCGTTTCGGCGTTTTTTGGGGGATGTGCGACGTGAATTCATGCAACGTCTTTCTGCTGCTCCCCATGGCACTATGGGTTCTTATCTCCGCGACGCTTTTCAGGAGGGCAGTGCTGGTGCTATGGCATGCCTTCCTGTTCCTTGGGCTTAGATTATTTTTCCCCCTCCTTTCTTCTTTTTGGTGTTCATGCGAGCACTTGTAACCGTCACATCAACAACAAGATGGCGGTGCGGAGCCATGAAGTCCAACCAAACCACATCCCCAGGACGATCACGTGAAGCTCCCGACCGAATACGGCGGACCTCCAACCGCAAGTCCCGGCCCTTAGTAGCCCCCGCTTCAAGCACGAACTCTTCAAGCACGTGGACAATGCGGTCATGGAGTTGAATGATATACCAAGAGCACGGGCACCGGGGGATATGGTCCATGTCAGAATTGAGGGGGCAATAAGGAATGCTTACACTCGGTGAGTGACACTGCATGTCATCTCACCCTCAGCAAGTGCCTAGCACTTGCCTATCACAGGACACGCACTCACCTTGTGGTGAGCACACGTCAACATATATTCTGAGCCTTTAGATGATATCTAACGCTCAGCAACTTGCCACCATCAGCAACCTAATCCTCTCTATTGTTGATTGGCTTATCATCTCATAGTGCTGAGTCACAGCCGTACTATCACGATGCTACTTGACCAACATTGCTGTGTAGCAACTTGATTATCACACAAAACCATGTCTCGCAACACTCCCCCTTGCTACGCAGGCAATCCCATGATGGCATTGCACAACTTGCTATGCCTTGCACTCACAAATGGCTTGGTAAGCACATCAGCAAGCATGTTCTCCGTCGCACAATATTGCACCTCGATGTCTCCGCTCTCCACCTTTTCCCGACAGAAGTGGTACCTCACGTCCATGTGCTTGCTGCGTCCGGTCGTCATGCTATTCTTGCTGAGTGCAATACAACTCTGATTGTCCTCGTGAATTGTGATGGGAGACCCGGAGTCTTGGTGAAACTCGTGGAGTAGTTGCTTCAAAAACATCGCCTCCTGAGTGGCGGCAGTCAGCGCCATATACTCTGCCTCCGCTGTCGACAACGCCACAGTTTGTTGCCGCTGGCTTTTCCAACTCACCGCTGCACCGTTGAGCATGAACACATACCCCGTGCGAGAGCGCCGCTCGCCAATATCACTCGCGTAGTCAGAATCTGACCATCCTACCACCTTTGATGAGGGTGCGCCACCGTACATCAACACCGACTCTGCGGTCCCCTTGAGGTAGCGAAGCACCCTCTTGGCTTGCTCCCAATGTGACTGAGAGGGGTCGGACATGTACCTACTAAGGTGGCTAACAGCCATGGTGATGTCGGGCCGTGTGCTTACGGAAGCATACAACAAGCTACCGATCAAGCTTTGGTACGGCACTAGACCGGGAGGCAACCTTGATGTCGACGTCTCCACACAATTGCTCAAAGCATCGACCGCCATAGGTGAGCCCACTGGCTTGCAGCCCATCATGTTGAAGCGCTCCAACATATCTAAGACGTATTGCTGTTGTCCAATCCTGATGGTGCGGCTGCCACGATCACGCTCGACTGTCATGCCAAGCAACCAAGACACTGGACCGAGGTCTTGCACGTTGAACCTTTCGCCGAAAGCCGACTTGAACCCAACGATGAAGCTACCCGCTGGTCCGACGATGGTGCTGTCGTCCACGTACAACGCCAAGACATAAAGCTCACCCTCCTTGATAAAGACGTAAATGCCGGGATCCACCTTGGATTGGGTAAAGCCATACTCCTCTAGCCATGCTGTGATGGTCTTATTCCAGTTCCTTGGAGCTTGCTTGAGGCCATACAATGATTTCTTCAACAAGCACACTCGCTCCTCTCCATTGATGTCGAAGTGACGGAATCCTTCCGGCTGCCTCATGTAGATTTCCTCCTCGATATCGGCCTCCAAAAATGCCGTCACCACATCAAGCTGCTCCACCTCCCAATCATTATAAGCAGCAAGCGCGAGCAACGTTCGAATAGAAATCACCCTCACTGTGGGAGCGAAGGTCTCGTGGTAGTCCACACCCTTCTCCTGAGTAAACCCGCGAGCCACAAGTCTTGCTTTGTACCTTGCAATCTGTCCATTGGCATCGCGCTTCAGCTTGAACACCCACTTGGAATCTACGAGTTTGCGACCGGCAGGACAAGGGACCAATGTCCAGGTTTTCCGAGATACAAGTGAGTCGTACTCGCTCTTGATAGCTGCCTCCCACTCCCCCGATTGGGGACTCCTCAGCGCTTGCTTGTATGACACCGGCTCTTGAAGGGTCGGGCTGCTGGCTGACTTAATAGCTGCGGCACTTCCCGCAGTCCATCCATCTCCCGAAGCGCCCGCTGAACGGAGATTATACCTTGGACTGGGTACGCATTGCTGTGGTGCAGCAGTGGATCGAAGATTATACCTTGGCCGTGGAGTCTCCCCCGAATGCATGTCCCGTTCCTCTTCCGTCGACCCGGAATGCTGCCGCGACTCCCGTAGCGGCGACTCCCCCGAAGGTGTATCCGGTTCTTCGCTACACATGGTGCGCGGGATGCTGTCCTCTTCATCATCATTGCGTTGCTCCGCATTGCTCTCCCCCATGGAGAGGACTGCAGCCTCATCGAACACCACGTTGCGGCTGCTCACCACCCGACGAGTAGCAGGATTGTACACCAACCACGCAGGTGATTCGGGAGCATAGCCCACAAAGACACCCTTCCACGCGCGATCGTCAAGTTTGCGGCGCTGAGACTTGTCAACGTGGACATAGGCCGGACAGCCGAAGACCCGCATGGAGCTCAAATCAGCTCGTCTACCGGTCGCCAAGGTGAAAGGTACACCGCCGGCTCCGCTACTATGCACACGATTGCGGACATGCACCGCAGCGGCCATCGCTAAAGCCCAATACGATTTTGGCAGCGCGGCTTGCCGGATCATTGACTGCGCCATCGGGACCAATGTCCCCCACTGCCGTTCAATACGGCCATGTTGCCAATGCGCGTAAGGGGCAGTGATCTCCACAGCGATGTTGAACTCATCCAAGAGGTTTCGGAAGGCAGCACCTAAGAACACCGTGTCATTGTCCACCCGAAGACGACGAACCGTGTGCCCCAGAGAACGGATGGTAGTCAACATGCGACGGAACGAGGCGGGAGCCTCATCCTTGGAGCGGACCGCATCATGCAGCATGAAACGGCTCCGGAAATCAACCGCACACAAGCTGTACCGCCGTCCTCCCAAGGATGGAACACTCATAGGACCGCAGAAGTCTAAGCCGAGGACCTCAAAGACACCAACGTTCCGGTCAGCCGGCTCACGAGAGATACGGCGGACGTGCGACTTACACACAGCACACGTCTCACAGAAGCCCAACTTCTCCGACGCAGAAAACGCCACACCCTCCACCTGAGTGGCCAAGAGCCCGTCCAATTGCGACTCGCCAAGGTGACCGAGTCGGAAATGCCACAACCGTTTTTCCGATGGCGCAGTGGCGACCGAAGCGGTAGGATTCAACGAAGCAACCCGCGCCGGCAACCACACCAATAAATGCGCGCGCTCCAACGGAACCACCACGCCACCACCATGACCGGCATGAAGACGAAGGTGGTCCACGGGATCAGCTAACACCACAGAATGACCTTGTCGCCGAGCTTGGGTGAGGCTGAAAAGTCGATGGTAAGACCACGACGCACGACGGGATAGCTCAGGAACGTGGAGCACATTCTTTAGCGTGGCAGGAATCTCCTCTCCATCTTCAGCCTTCACAATGATTCGGACCGAGCCCACTCCAACAGCGCGGGCGCTGATACCCTTCACCCAAAGCCGGTCGGTGAGCGCTCGATACTCACAGAAGTCACGGCGCACACTAGTCATGTGATGGCTGGCGCCGCTGTCGGCCAACCACATCCACGTTTCCCCATCACGCTCGAACATGTGTCGAGCCTCGGAGAATGGCCTCGCAGGGGTGGCTGTCACGTCCATGACCGCCGGAAAAGCAACCGGGGAGTCCATTTGCGCAGAGTTACCTCCGGTGTTGTTGACGGGGCACTCTGACCTGCGATGGCCCTTCTTACCACAGCCATAGCAAACACCACGAAAAATTCTCGCTCCGCCTCTGCCATATGAGGTACGACGAGTAGTCGCAGCTCCTTGAAGAGATTTCAGTTGGTCTTGGAGCTCGGAGACTTGCCGCTTCAAAAGTTCAGTCGTTGAGTCATCATGAGACGCTGCAAAAGCCGTAGGCGTTGGGGGCTCCGTTGAATGTGATTGCGCACGACTCTCGATGCGCATGCCATTTTGACGAAGATCACGCTTGACGGTATCCATGCTGAGGTCATGTACGTCCCACGTGTCGGTGATGGAGTGGTATTCGCTGCGCAGGCCCTTCACCAAGTACATGATGATACGCCGGTCGTGGACGACGTCCCCAACTCGGGCAAGCTGTCGTTGCAGTCGAACTAACCGGTTCAGATATTGAATGCCGCTCTCGCCGTCCGCTTGCGGCGTCTCCAAGTCCTGCAATAGTTCCGTACACCGGTAAATACCATCGTCCTCATAATGATTGACTAACGCAGTCCATGCAGTGTGGCCGCAGGTCTTGTCATCCTCGCTAACATTTTCGATAATAGAAAGGTCGTCCTCCGGCAGCGCAAGAATCAATGTGGAGTACATGTCGACTTGTTGTTGAGAGGAAGCGGCACCATCCGACGACAAAGCCGGAGCCCACTTTTGCATCAAGCCAAATGCACGAAAACGTTTCTTCCACACGTCAAAATCTCGTCTCTCCCCACTGAACTTGGGTAGTTTCACGGAGTCCATATCAGGTACGTCGGATGCGCTCGCAAGAGCACCAGAAAATCAAGAAAACTGCCAACAAGAAAAGCACCAAGTACCGGTGAAGAGGCGGGCAACACGGCTCAGAAAAGGAGACGACAAAGGGCTGACCGAAGACGCAATTGTACTCCCGGAGTCTATACAGCCAAGGCAATCAGAAACGAGTCTCAGAAGGTCGGTCAAGTGACGTCGTACAGGAGTGCTAGTACACTTGTGGTAAGATGCCTTTCCAAAAATTCAGCCGGACCACTATCGGCTTTCACGAGAAAAGAAACTGGCGGGTGACAAGCTCCGGAAGCGAATAAAATTCCAGAAAGCGCCAAGCTATAACAAAGAAGAGCAAGCCGATCTTCACGTCACACGAGTCGGCGTTCGGGGGTTGAAGCCGGCTCCAAGCGACACAAACAAGTCGCTACCAGCCGGGTATCGAAGTAAAGCTACAAACACAAGCAAGAGCCAGCCACTTTGTGAGCCAGCCGCACCTCACGTATCGTGCGACACCACAAAGGTCTACCACTCTTCGAGAAGCAAGCTCTAGGTTCCAGTCAAGACAAATGACTCCAACAACTAGCAGCTAGAGGGCCCATAACCTGTCAGAATTGAGGGGGCAATAAGGAATGCTTACACTCGGTGAGTGACACTGCATGTCATCTCACCCTCAGCAAGTGCCTAGCACTTGCCTATCACAGGACACGCACTCACCTTGTGGTGAGCACACGTCAACATATATTCTGAGCCTTTAGATGATATCTAACGCTCAGCAACTTGCCACCATCAGCAACCTAATCCTCTCTATTGTTGATTGGCTTATCATCTCATAGTGCTGAGTCACAGCCGTACTATCACGATGCTACTTGACCAACATTGCTGTGTAGCAACTTGATTATCACACAAAACCATGTCTCGCAACACTCCATGAGCATAGCGGCTGTTGAGCGCTCACCCGACATAAAGATGCCCGATACCGTCGACGAAGATCCATACCCGCGAGATTCTGAAGGGGCCTCATTGCACCGAGGGCATTTTCGAACATGAGCGGCGCGCTCCGCAGTCAACCCAAGCACCCGGTGGGCTGCCATCATATAGCAATCGGATGGCACCTTGAAACTGGACTCATGTGAAGCGAAAAAGAGAGCCAAAGCCCCGCGACCCGTACCCGAAGTCACCCTCATATAGTCCGGTGGGGAAGGTCTGCAGAACGCCAAGAGGTCAAGGTAGGCCCGGGCCCGAAGAATGCGCGCAATGCCCCGTTGGATGTGGCCCCTAGAATCTCCCAAGCGAGTAAGAGCATCAGGAGTCGGAAGTTGTAGGCTAGTCACTTGGGTAGCGGGTGCCACCGCATTGTTGACCGTACATACCACCAACTCGACATCGGGCCCGGCATAATCAGAAAGGTTTTGGTTCAGTGTGTTAGTCAAAACCACAAGCTCCGATTCCGAAAACCCCACCACGTTCTGCGTGGGATCTTGAAAAATGCAGGAAAATGGGAAACTTGGGGACGCCAAGCACTATAATCGACATAACGCCTAGCTGTCACTTCTACACTCGACAAACATTCGTAATGTACGCCATCCGCCCCAGAAAGGGCGCCAAAGACAGATTGTTACCCGTCGGAGCATATTGTATGGGATATTCTATCAACTACTATTTACCTATTATTACCATATTATCCCGTACTAGCCTGATTATAGTACTTATTAAATGTATCTATTGCGGCTAGTGATCGTGGTCAGCGCTCTACGACTGATGTACATGAGTCATCGCGGATAGCAGCTTCTTTTGTGTATTCGCTTCCCGTCTCTCATCTCGTATCGGAGACAAACCACTAATGACTGATCAACCGTCTCACCACTCCCAATGGATGGCCCTGCGGCAAAGTCTAAGGAAAGCTGTAGGAAGGGCGGTGCCGCTTTCCAGAGACATTGTGACACTGAGCTGGGCCAGTGAGTCGCTTGCGGAGGATCTGGTTCGCTACGTAGATGCGTTCTACGAGGACGAGAACGCGTGTCCAGGCCAACCGGATTGGAATAAGTCCTACGGGCCCAGCCAGTGGAAAGACAAGACCACAACGAAACCCAGGCGCGGGGTCAAGACCAGAGTCAGGTGCTGGCAGTTTAATCTCATCATGTGAGTTGTACGCCTACAGCCCTGCCCATCAGCAGGCGGTAACTCATTATTATCGTGTTAGAGTAAGCAAATATATTACGGATGCTCGCATGACATCCTTATAGCGGACCACCCTGAAGTGAATAGTAGCACATGCAGTGGTTGCGTTAAGACAGAATAGTGTAGATGTGCGGGATTGAATAATCCTACGTCGGTACAGGGAAGTTTCTCGGCTGGCGAGCTTCCAGGACGTTTCGCATGTCGGGAGCCTCGGCTTCAAGAACGTTGTGTGCGTCCCTCGTCGTCAGACCCGCGCGTGAGCAGTGTTTTGCTGTCTGTTGTCTTGCTGAATGTGATTTTGCTCAGGGTCGCCTTGCTTGCTGTTGTGGTATGTCATCTGTATCACCGTGCGATGCATATCACGACTTGTCGCGGATATTTATATTATAATTGCCCCCTTGCTACTGCCATTATGGAATTTATTTATATCCAGCCGCTATAAATACTTATCTGTTGTTGCTGTTGATGTCGCGCCAGTCTAATACCGTCTCCGGACAGTAAAAAGGAGAAAGCAGGGGCAATAGCGGTTATGCTGCCCCCTGTGACTGTGGAGCTGCACGCAACTACATATCTAGCCTCAGGGAAGACGGCTTATAGGCTGGCCGTGGTCTTCTCGACCGCTACAGTGATGTCGGCGAGGGGCGCGCACCTGGGGTTCGCTGAAAACACCCAACCTATGCCGTCGGAAGATGTGTGGTTCTACGGTGGACGTTGGGCAATCCTTCCGCCCTACAATGATTGGGAGGTAATCATATGCTCTTTTTATCCCTTCCCGCTTTCCGTTTATGTCCGACGTCTCCTCGGTGTAGTAGTAGAAGTGGGGTTGTGTACTGGATTATTTTTCTTAACTGTCTATCTAAGGGCACCGCACTGAGTGCGGTAAATACCGCACTCAGTGCGGTAGTGGCAAAAATACCCCTGACAGCCCGCTAGGTCTTTTTGGCTCATTTCTCGTCAAACAGGTCTTCTTTATACCCTTGTCCATGCCCTGAATACCTGCGAAGTCGATCTGAGCAGTAGAGCCGCGGAGCGCTAGTGCGCATCTGCCCACACCGAGTTCCGATCACACCATGGGACTCCCAGTTGGTACAACTGTTAAGTGCCGTCTCACAGCCCTCCGGGCTCCTCTCCAAGCCCGCTGGAAGCGCACATATCCCGATGGAGACCCCGTGGAGGCTTGGCTGACGGGTGTGGTGACGGGGCAGTCCGTAGCGTGGGTTTCTGTAGCGCTATCGTACGAGGAGCGGGTTTTTGCGAGCGACGTACGCGTGCGCGGCAAGGACCTGCAGGTCCTAGCGCAAGGTCCCGGCACCTCCTTGGCCCACGAGCCTGAAACAAGGCCTACAAGTGTCGAGGATCTCAACTTGGCCACTTTGAGGCGGGCGGAGGAGGATTCCGATGCTGAGAGTGACCCTGGCGAGGAGGACCCCTCAGCCGAGGAATACGGCCCGCCCCCTTCAGAATATCGCGGTTAGGCGGGATGGGCTGCCATCGGCGACGACATCAGCTTTACTTGCCCTAGGGACGAGTCAAACTGCCAGCCTATCCGCAAGGGGGGAATGAAAACTGGCGTGCCACCGGAGCTAATGGATGTAGTGGGTTTCTTTATGTGTTTCTTTCCGATGGCGTACTTTCAGGCAGCTTTAGACGCAATGAACGAGGCTGTAACTGCTGACGGACTGCGAGCATGCCCTTCTTTTACTTCTGCTGAGTTATGCATCTTTTTGGGGTTGCTTATGTTGATGAGCAAGTACCCCGACGTCACTCTTGAGGAGTTGTGGGATCGGGCAGATGGAGGCGAGGAGGTCTCTAGCACAGCAAACGTGGTGTATGGCTTTGGAAAGATCATGTCGTGGACACGCTTTAGGCAATGGAAAACTTACATGCGGTTTCACAAATGCAGTGGGGAGCCGGCGTACTACACCAACGAATGCAATGAGTGGATTGAGGCTCTGAATGACCAATGGCTCAACAAATGTTCTCCCGGTAGCATTCTAACGATTGACGAGACAATGTTCTCTTGGGTGGGCGTGTGCATGGACCTCCACCGGACCTACCTTCCACGGAAGCCTCACCCATTGGGCTGGATGGTTAAGACTCTTTCGTGCGCGTTGACCGGAGTACTTATTCGCATGGAGCTAGTGATGAAGAAAGAGGCGATGGCTCAACTGAAGTACGTCGCTGCTTTTGGCGCTACCACAACATGCTCGCTTCGTCTTACGGAGCCTTGGCACCACTCGAAGAGAATCTTAGTGGGGGACTCTTGGTTCGGATCCCTCCGCGCAGTTACCGAGCTTATGAAGAAAGGAATATACGCAGTCATGGCCATCAAGACTGGCTCAGCAGGTTTTCCTAAAGCGGAGCTAAATGCCAAGATCCAGGCCGGACGTTTCACTTTCTTTGCCATGCAGCGTGTGGTGCAGCTCGGGACAGATCTTGTTGGGGCGGGCATGCGAGTTTTGGCAGCAGGTTGGATAGATAAGAAAGAGATGTTGGTTGCATGCTCTTGCCGGACTACCGATGTGGCGCCTCCTGCTGACCGCATTCGCAACAAGTACAAAGATGGCGCCGTCCGCCGAATCAAATACACCGTGGAGCAACGGGACTGCCATGCATTCTACCGGCAACACTTCAATGCAATCGACATCTTCAATGGCTTGGCCTTGGGACCCGGCACTGTAGCTAGCTCATGGGTGACAAAAAATGGACGTCAAGCAGTGCTAAAGCGTTTTTTCATGTACACTTTGGCGTGCATTGAGACAAATGCTTTCAAGTGCTATACATCTTTTACTCAGGAACAAGACCTCAGCCGGCGCGCATGGAAAGTCAAGCTTGGCGATGCTTTGATCAAGTTCGGGAAGGATAAAATGCAGTCAATAGGCAACAAGGGCGCAAGCACCACCCCGCCAGCAAAGAAAAATCGCACAAACAGCAGAAGGAGTAGCGTCAAGTCTTCCAATTCAGTTACAAACGCCCAGGTCCATGACAGTTTGCTCGGCAAGCCCGGAAGTTCTGGACTGCTCAGCCCTATGGGTACCAAGCCAAACCCTCAAGCCTCCCCAAGGAACCCTAAACAAGCAAAAAGGCAAGCTTGCCTTGTATGTGGCGCTCCTACTAGGTCTGTTTGCAAACGTGTTGCTTGTGAGTGCCATGTTTGCCCTAGCGGTGCGAACGGTAGGTCGTGCTTTGCTAGGCACGTTGCGTGGCACCTTGAGTGTGAGGGTTGGCAAGCCGGGATGCTGTAGTTCGTAAGCGGGTAGTTTATGTCTGTACTACCGGAGCCGAGCCGCCTCCTACCTGTAACGTGTTGAGGCGTTGCTAGCTTGTAAGTTTGCACCTCCCACCGTTACACGACACTTTAAAGTCCATGGTTCTGTGTGTGCTTCACACGCGTCGACACGCCGTCGAAAAAATATCAACTGCCCCTTGCATGCGGTCGACTTGCTTTCCCGAAGTCGCCAGGCAACCTTTTTACACAAAACTCCCGCAACATAAACACACACATGTAGACGGTCCGTCTGTGGTATTTTGGGCTTAGTAGTCCCCGGCTGTCGTCGTGTTGCACGTCTCTTTCATAGGTGCCTAGACGAAAAGTAGAAATCCCGCCGATCGTCCATCATTGCTTGCCCGCTTTGCCGGCCCCTGAGCCCAAAAACAGGAGGTAGGAGGTCCAGTGCTTAGATTAATGGGTTTGCAATATTGTGTCGAATTTTGGGATCAAATATAGCACGTTTAGCAAGACAACCGCCCGGTCGACAAGTTACCGCACTCAGTGCGGTAAATGGTACAAGACAGGCCTCCGATAGACAGTTAATGTGTGTCATCGTCGCTGTATAGTGGAGATAGAGTCGTACGAATTGCGCAATTGGACCGCCCACGGTAAAGTAGAAGTGGCAACATTCAGTAGCGAGCAAAACCCTTATTTTGGACATGAACCTATTTTGAACAAATAGCGGTTTAGACCTACCCTAGCCCGCCTAGACGAGGTCATTTCAAGACAAACCCTATCATAGAACCCCCTCAGAGACCCTGTGTTGGGGCTGTGTTGGCGGCTGGTCGAGCTCGTCGCGTTGGTCCGCAGAGAGAGCGCATGTGATGGGACCTGCTGACCAAATCGCACCAAAAGCACCTATCAATTTCGACCAACCCACTCGAGAAGCGTGCAAGGAAAACCTAAGCTTGACAAACGAAGTGGACTTACGAAAGAGCAAGAGGATGCCCTTGTGCAATCTGTGGTGGTGCATCATTCAGTTGGCCAGTGTCTTACAACAGATGATATCATTTACAAAATAAACCAATTAATACAACACGTCCCTGGATATTGCCAAACCACACTCGCCAAGAAGTGGCGCGATGGGGTGGGCCCGTCGAGGAAGTGGGCTCGTCTTTTCTTCAATCGACACCGTGACGTCCTCCGCCCACGTGTGGTCGACCACCTCGACCCGCAACGCGCTCGGGTGACAGAGTCAGCAGTGAAGGACTTCTTCGACCAGCTCCACAATATCTTCAACGAGTTTCCGAACCTGCCGCCAGGCAACATTTGCAATCTTGATGAGACAGGTCTACAACCATTACCCAAGAAAAAGAAAGTGTGGGCGCCTAAAGGAGCGAGGCGTAGCCACGCAAAAGGGAATGAGTGCCGTTTCAGTCTCACCTGTTTGATGACCATCTTTGCAGATGGTACGAGCATGCCTCCCTTCTTCATCGTCAAAGGAAAGAAGTACTCCCCACCTTGGTTTCACGATCCTGTTGTAGTGGGTGCGCTCCGTTCCGCTGGCCAAGTCCAAGCAGGCTTAACCGTTCAGGGCAACGCTTGGATGGACACTTCAATTTTCTTGAAGTGGATTGAGGAATTGTTTCTACCCTACACAGCAAGCAAAAGGTCAGCGGAAACGCCATTGTTGTTGCTAATGGATAATTTTGGAGCGCACATCAACCATGAAGTACTAAGGAAGCTTGTAGACAACCATGTAAAAGTGGTTACTCTACCGCCCCACAGCTCTCACCTTCTTCAAGCGTTGGACGTTGGCATCATGCTTCCCTTCAAGAAGCACATGGACAACGCGCTCGCCGCGTACAAGAACCTGGAGGGGGGAGGGGGCATCAAAGAGAAAGACCTTATAATTTGCTTATTCAAGTACTACGAGTGCCATGGCAGATCAGCATCAGGCAGGCCCTATAATTGTTTCAGCAAGGCACTAAGATCACACAATATAATGTCTGCTTTCCAGGACGTTGGTGTTTGGCCACTGGACTACAACAAGGTTAAAGGATTGGCGTACCGTCAAGATATTTCACCTCCAGGCTCCTCTTCCCTTCACTCCACAAGCAGCGGAAGCAACATGGCCAGCAACGACCCCGGGGCTAGTAGAGCCCAAATCCAGGCGCCAGAAAGAGCCGCTGCTATAACAGAGGCCCAAGATATCCTCGCCAACAGCACTGGAAGAAGCCAGGCTCCTCCAACCCAAGAGCTTCCAATGGAAGAGGCAGCAAGGCGCTACCTCATGTACACTCGGATGGCGGATCAAGCAAAGAGGGACATGGAGGCGCTGTCAGGCATGGATACTTGGCAGCCCAGAGCGGAAGACATTTTGCGGCCTGATCCTTTGGTTGTCGGCCGGAAGGGACGCGCTGAGGCACAACACGCACAGGTTTTCACATGTGAGGAGAATGTACTTCTAACAGAGAACAAGGATACACTGAGAAGGGATGGGCTTGACCTGAAGGCACTCCTATCGAGCGCCGTGACTACCCTGAAAATGGAAATAAGGCGGTTGAAGTCCACTTGGGAAGCGGTCCACAAAAAGGAGCGGCAAGCCGCCGTGATCAGGGGAAAGGTGGAGAGGTTAATTGCGCGAGCAGAAGAATTTGCCGACGCTGGACAACTCGGTCCCGTACGTGCCGCCTTGAAAAGCATAGCAAAAGAGAAAAGCACACTCGTCAAGCTAAAGGCAGAAGCAGACAAGCATATGGATGGCGTTCCTGACCTGTTGTATGCAGTGGAGGGTGCCCGCTCGACTGTTGATACTTATCACGACAAGTACGACTACCTTTTACAATGCGCGGGCAAGGAGCCATTGGACCACCCAAAGAACACGGACCCTAACCTATACGCTGATACAGAGACACTTTGCGACAACGCAACAATCGATTTGGAGCGTATTGAGGCCGCTGTGGTTGAAGTGGAGCTTATGTGCGGGGAGTGTGAAGAGGAACTCGTGAACCGGGCGGTTACTAAAAAGGCCGATGCCGTTGCGGCCCGCAAGCGACACGCTATAATGGCCACCCAACAAGCACCCAAGCGTTTGGCTCTCGAGGACGTCACCAACACTCAAAACAATAGCCCCGCTATCTACGAGCCTACCCCACTTATCAAGAACGGCGCAAGTGTCCTACTGTCAGCAGCAAAAGCGAGTGACAGCATGGAACTTGGTGTGGGAGCGGGAAGTACCGACATGGACGCGCCTCATCGTGGCGGCTCCCGTGGCGAGTCTTCGCCTTCCGCCGACGGAGCCTCCTTTTGAAGAACGTGCTCCCAGAGGCTTAGCCAAGCTACTTGAAGAGTTGTAGGCAGCTTGGAGTGTTTTGGGGGGGCGTGTGAGGTCATTGTAGTGAGCTTCAGGAGTTGTTGTCCAAAATAGGGCCACCGGCAGTTTTCGCCCATCTTCACCGACTCATCTTGTCACAGCCGACAGCACCGCTACAAACGGAATCAGTGGCTGAAACTTTGCACGTACTTAGGCTAGCACTAGGGCTTTCTCTTGGACGAAACCGCGCCTCAAACCCTGGTGTAATGATAACGTAATGCCATTTTTCCTGAAATGTTGTCCAAAATAAGGGTTTTGCTCGCTAGTTCCTGTCGGATGAGACCGTACAAAGGACCTTCATGCTGAGAGCGACTCGGACTTTCATGCCAGTCCTATATGCCGGCCGGGGACTCGCAAAAAAAACAACAACAGAGACTAGTACAGGTACCTGTACGTGTACTGGTACCTCTACAGGTATAAGGGTTAATTAACCCTCCCTTATCTATGGGTTAGCCCTTAACTATAGGACGGGAGTTTCAGCTCAAAGTGTGCTGTCGCTAAGGGGGGCGTAAGGCTAGCCCTGCATATGAAGCGTTTTACGCGCTGACGAGCAGTATCAATTCACCAGAACCGCCGAGTGCTAGCTCGCGTCGCAACCCGTCGTTGGTCACCCGCCTTCCTTAGCAGCCGTGCCGAATCATATATCGCTACAACATCTGACCTGCTTACTAGTACGCGACACGCTAAGTGTTTTCCCGTCTTGGAAGACTCTGGAATGCTTGCTGATGCGTGCAACCTGTCTACCGGCGCCACACTATTTCCCGTGGAGGCCCCGACGCCCGGCCTGTTGGTTCCTTACCGGCCACAACAGCAAACTCCCGAACCTTCTGGCGGTGTCAGCCCTCGCCGGCCTTTGAGCCCGCTGCTTCACTCCACTGCGAGTCAGAGCTCAAAGGTGTGGTGTCATATCTTTTACCATCTTCTCAGTATTCTCGAACCCCCTACTCGTTATTAGGCCATGACCAACGTGACGCCCTGCCCTGTCATTGTGTACCCGTACTGCCAGGTGTACAATCCGGTCCTCAGCCCCAGCACCACCTCACCGAAGCACGCCTTCGCAGCACCCTCGCGCTTGCCACCGACCCAAAGCAGCAGCACGCCTAGATA
This sequence comes from Tetraselmis chui, assembly GCA_026401115.1. Lineage (NCBI taxonomy): Eukaryota > Viridiplantae > Chlorophyta > Chlorodendrophyceae > Chlorodendrales > Chlorodendraceae > Tetraselmis > Tetraselmis chui. Next base: position 53,744 of record JAPMLY010000093.1, read on the forward strand.
CACAGCAGCCTATCTTGCCTCTTCGGCAAAGCAACATAGTCCCCCACGTGCTGTTGTGCGGACGTCTGTCCTTGAAAGGAAAGACCGGGGCGTCGCCCGCGGCGGTCTCGGACGGGGCGAGAAGGAAACGACGGGGAGGCGACTGACGGAAGCAGAGGTGCGAGCGGGCCCTTGAGAAGACGTCCGTAGGCGAAGTACAGCCCGAGCATGCATAGGGTCGCCCTAAAGGCATCAACCTACGTTTCACCACTCGGGCGCTGCGAAGCCGCCGCCGCTCAGCACCTCTGTGCGCCGTGACGTTTACTGCGGGTACTGCTGCTCAATACACATCGCATCTCACTGCCTCCGTCACTGCCACGACAGGCGGCAGAGCTGAGCAACGCGTTCACAGTCTTTGACTTTGATCAAGTGGGGACCCTGAGCGTCAGGCAGGCCGAGGTACTCCCGCCTCCCATCATCAAATTTAAGGCGTACACACGCCAATACACACACACACACACACACACACTTAAAATCAGCTCAAACACATACACACGCACGCACACACACACACACACACACACACACACACACACACACACACGCCCGCGCAGACACACACTCACACGCACTACCACGCGCGCACACACAAACACAGACACATACGCGCACTCGCAAACACGTCCATGCACACATACGCACATAAACGCACGCACGCGTGCACCCACACTCGGCCGCGCAAACACACGCACACGCACGCGCGCGCACACATACGCACACTCGCATACACACACACACGCACACGCACACACGCGTCCATGCACACACGCACGCACATAAACGCACGCACGCGTACACACGGCCGCGCAAACCCCCCCCCCCCCCCCCCCACACACACACACATTCAGACGCACACACGTACAGACACAAGTATAAACACATGCATGTATGTCAACTTTCTCTTGAAAATAACACATTACCATCACCAGGAATGCAGATTTTTGCATCCACGCGTTCATCATTCACATGCCTCCTACCCACCTAAACACATGCAAACATACGGTTATTCACATATTTCGCCTATCATGCATGCAAATTGAAACGCATTTCCCGTCCCCCTTCTGCCCACACCAGAACATATACACTTGCCCATGATTCGGACTACCATAACACGTACACTACGCGATACTAGCACCGCTGAATGCTGCTGCATTCCTTCCACATATCTATTCATGGTGTTGCGCTTGGGGGATTGACGCGGATATCTTCACTCGCTGCTCCTTTCTCACAGGCAGCGCTCCGTGCACTGCACTTTCAATTGAATGACGGCGACTTGGCTCGACAGTTGGCAGAGATTGGAAAGAAGGAGCGGGTTCAGATCAGCTATGGTGAATTCTTTGATATCGGTGGGCGCCTCCCAAATCATCCCAGCCCCATTCCCTCCCGCATGGCTCACCTCTCATGCATCATCAGCACGTGAGGTGATTGCGTGATCAGTGATAGATAATCATCTCGTGCGCCACCAGGGTCGACCATGTACCGACGGAGGTCATCGAGGGAGGAAGCAAAGTGCGCCTTTCAAGTGTTTGACCTCGACTGCACCGGCAAGGTACCCACATCCCCCACTCGCTCCAAATGAAGACTGTTTAGATTTTTCCATTAGATTAGGATAAATTGGAGTAGGGTATTTTACGTTTTGATAGATGTATATAAGTTTTCATGGAAAATGTGTCTCACTGTTTGACGGGCGATTGGTAGATCTGCTTTCGGAATTTGAAATCGGCAGCCAAGCAACTCGGGTCGGCGGCGGAGGATGAGGATGATGATGAGGAGTTGCGTGGCATGATTGAAGAGTTTGACTTGGACGGCGACGGGAGGATAGGCTTGCCCGAGTTTGAGCGTATTTTGTTGGGCTACGAGGACGAGGTCGAATGCTGAAAGGCCGCGTCGGTGCGGAAGACCACAATTTCGGCGTATTCCATGGCACGACAACAATTGCGGGTTTGATTTGGTTTGACTAGACCTCCAAGTGTGCACACACTTGGCGGACACTGTTTCATTTTTTGTTTTTGAATTATGTACAAGTTGAGAACCAAATGAAGGCTTTTTTCTGTTTTAGATAACATTTGGTCCACTCGGGCGAACGCCTCACCACCGGGACCGTCTCTTTCGATGAGTTAGAGTGAAAAAAAATTGGAAATAAAGTTGTCGACTTATGTATGCACCCCACAAGCGAATGCTTTATACGGCGGTCTTTGGTTGATTGGTGTGAGCACGGGCGTGAGCTCCTCATCGACACTGTGCGAAGGTCGCCGCGAACCGCGAGGTCGGGGGGTTCTTTGAGCCTTATTATTTGCTGGTCGACATGGCCATGCTCTCCCCTTCATGGCAGGACAACCATATTATCAATAAGGTGTGCTGCGAAAGTTTACGCCGGAGCTTAACATACAAAGCCTGCGATCATCACGTATGTATGTTGGAGATGAAAGTCGATGGATACACGGATAGTCGGAGCCGGCCCCACAAGGAGGCCAACTATTGGGACAAAGGGAGCGGGAGGAGAGAGACGACGGCCGGTAAAGGCAACGGCAAGGCCGGCCGACCGCGACTAGCGGGGAAAAGAGAATGCCGCTAACATTACAACACTAAGTACTAAGGTCACGGCTAGCTACCTTGTACATAAGCACTGAGTAACGGGGTCATAGTGCTCACAATGGCATGCGTAGTCGAGGTTCGCAATGCCGCGGAGAGTTGGCCTCCGTTGCGTCGACAACGCGCACCACCATGCCCCGTGTGTGAGAATATGACGCAATTTGCTAGGAACGCTCCCGTGGAGAAGAAGTATTTCAAATGGGGACCTTTCCGGTCTATTGTATTCCGGCAAGTGGTACTTGCCACAGGTCCACATGATGAGAAATGAGATTGCCACCCCGGGGCGGAATTAAAATGATCTACAACTTGTACCAGGTTTGCACTGGAAAAGCCTGTCTAAGGGCTTTCTTACATTAGCCATGTAGGACTCTAAGTATACAATGTTTAGGCTGGGGGTCTCCTCGTCCTTCCTCTCTAAAGCAAACTAGTGGCAGGGCTTTACTCCCCCCAAGGAGAGTATGGTAGGGTGTGTGTCACTGGTGGTAGGGTATGAAGGTATGGGAAGCGCGGTTCAATTGTTTGTAAGTAGTGAGGGGTTTGGTGCAGTGTAGACGATGGAACCATTGGACGGCGTGTATGTGCACACTACGGGAGATAAAAGGTGTAGTGGTTCGGAAGGCGGTAGGGGGATGTTTGTGAAGGGGGTACGTTCTCAGGTCGATGAGAGAGATGATGTTGGTGAGAATGAGGGCGTGTGGTGTGCCCGTGCGGCTCATGGCCATGGGGGTGATGTAGACTGACGTTCCATGCCAATGTGAGCGTAGCGCATTTCCGAGTGGGGTGTATTTCTGGAGGAAGAGGTGGGCCCCGGGGCGACTCGTTGCGGGTGCTTTGGGTCCGATCGTAGCCGGAAAGCTCCGGGCATGTGGTTGGGGGCAGGGAGTGGATCCGGATCCTACCGAGCAAACATGCTCTAACTTCAAACCCCGAAATTGCAACGAAATGTGCACGAATAGCACGCGCATGGTCTCGGATCTACTCGGATTTGTGGGTTCGAACCCTAGTTTTCTTTGGCCGGATCCACTCCCTGGGGCACTCGGCCAAGTCATTGGACCCGTGCCATGTACTAGCTAGATAGAAAGGGGCTTCAATTTCACGCCGTCACAATAACGACAAATGTACCGGCACTCTGGGATTGCAATTAAATTTCACGATTTCCGCACATTTATTTTGATCACTCAACACTCGCAAAGAAAAAACATATTTGTAAGCAATTCAACTTTTTGCCGCCCCTTATGAGTAGGGCTTGACGCTTTGATATCCTAAAGCGCCTTTCCATGCGCAATCAACCAATGCACTGCCACTGCTGCCATCGAGGCGGCTGTCATCATACCTTGCCGATTTGTGGCAGACTTGACCGGGCCAATAAATCAGGGTTCATAAATTAGGGATATGAAAAAAGACCCTACTGTCCACGCGGCATTGGTAGGGGAGGCGCAGTCACGGTGTGCAGCCAACGTTCCTGGGCTGCGCTGTCCAGCAGTATACGGAAGAAGGGTACGGTGGAGAGAGTGGAAGCGGAGCCGATGAGGATTAGCTTGTGTTTGGCGCGAGTGATGGCCACATTGATGCGGCGCCAATCGGTGAGCAGCTGCCCCGCGCTATTATCTTCGTTGCTCTTCACCAAAGACACCGCAACCACCGCCTTATCGCGCCCCTATGGCCGCCATGACAAGAGGAGCAGAGAAAAATGAGATAGAAAACCATAAGTAAATTCGATACAAGCGTTTGTTGGGAAATTCTAAACAATTTGTAAGTAAGTGAACATCGATTATCACCGAATGGAAAAGATCAATTTGTTAATATGCTGTGCCTTTGCATGAGCCGAAAACAATTACATGTTCGAAAGCGCTGTGACACTCGATTCACATTAATTTAAATTAGGAGTTAAGGAGACAATACGTTTTTTATGTCTTGTAATCAAATTAAAAATAAATATCCACCCAATATTTGAGAATAATTATCAGAGTAATTAAGAATAAGTAAGAATGAACCAGAAAATAATTTATAATAGTCGTTAATAAAAGAATAGAAAACCAAAACTATTGGAAAACAGTGTGGCAAAATCGAAACGACCGAAAGTAAGCGGTGCTGCTCAAGGTTCTTGTTGTTAACTCACCTGGGCCTTGTCGATCGTCAAAATCTCCGCAGCGCTTCCACTCGGCGAGTTCCGGACAGCCTTGGTCAGAAGGGCCACCTACGAGTTGCGCACCACCCCAACGACGAGCTCGCGTCAGGCACGGAAGCCCATCCCCAATTTACTGTAAATAACCCCGCGAAATAATATATCGGAATATAAATACCGTAGCACCGCTGCCAATGATGCATCCTCACATTCCAAGAACGTCATTAATGTTCTTGGCGTTCCTTCAACCGTTCGATTGAGGCACGTCGACGAGCCGAACAACTCCCGTCCAAATTGAACAAGCCGGCATAATATTGTCGCGAGGGGGGGGGGGGGCGTACTTGTGAGCGGAAGGGTGAGATGACTGCGACGGAAGCCATGTCGACTCCCGCAGAGGCCATTGCATCCAGGCAAGCCATCACGATGCGCGCCTCGCCTTCATTTCGGGCGCTGGAGCCGGCTGCCGCCTCCCTCGCGCTGGCGCCCGTGTCCAGAAATACCAGAGGCTGCGATGGGTCCGACGCCTGCGATTCAGTGAATCGAGACTAGGTGACATGTTTTGGCGCGAAACCTCCCAATTCTGGGAAATCAGAACCACCTGTTTCCACAGTCTACAATATGATACTAGGCATAATATTACTTAGATGAGGGAAGTTAAAACGAAATACGCCCGAATAAAAAGCGGTTGCATTGCACACAGTCCCGCGGGTTTTCATGAGGAAATGTGATCGCGAAGTCATTCATCGAGCGAAAATAAGTAGTATCGCGACATAGTTAAGCAGCTCATACTATTTCCAGTCTGATTGGTATTGATAGAAAAGGAACTATACACGGAATAACCTAATGTATTATGTGGCTTTTTCATTTTCATTAAGGAAAGCCGTTGTCTAGGCCCGAATCCTGAGAATTCAATCACCGAGGCCAATCATAACGACGTGGTACATAAAGCACTAAACAGTAACGACGGGGAAAAGGGGAGAGCTCACCGCGAGCGTCCAGGACGGCTGCGACCCCGTGCCCCCCCCGCCGTCGCGGCCGGCGACTCGCAGTCGAGCGGTCCCGACGTCAGGGCTCCCGCACATCATCCGCCCCGAGTACACGAGCCGGTTGGCGAGATCCATGATGGGCGAGCACATGCGGTACTGCGCAGCGAGTGTGACGCACGCCGACGGCTGCGCGCCCGTCAGTAGCTCGAAGAGGCTGACGGCAAGTCCCCTGTTCGAATGATGACACGCGTCGCGTTCAAATTTAGAAATGCTTGGTGGGCACAATGGCACAAGCACTTGGCGATAGTTTTATGTAATTCATGCAAATCATGACCACTTGTCTGAACAGCATAACAAATTGGATGATGTAAATCTACCATAAAACAACAGAATATAAAGATGCAAAGTATTGATATGGCCGGTGTCGGAAACTTGGACATTATGCTGTTCAGAGAGCATTAAAATTATCTGACAACCACGTCGAATGCTTTTCGCAAAACAGAACATTTCAGCGAGAAAGATCTATTTTGGTCGAAAAGCCACCGATTGACGAAGTACCTCCAATTGAGAGTCGGGAATGAGATCGCGACTGCCCAAATCGCAGCGGCATTCATCGTCCAAATCGAACGGCCTATGAATAGTGTGTGCAATATGGGTACCAACATAGGGGGAGGCACTCACCGGCTGGCCGCCTCGCTGCTGGTCACGATGGGCGGCAGCTGATAATGGTCGCCGACCTGCGAAAATCGCAAGATACAAACATCCTTGTGCTAAGACGTTGGCGATAATGTGTCAACTATACCACGAAATTGTTGCGCGTGCCTTTGCCGTCACAGCTCGACAATGAGAGGACTGTACCCATTCGATCCGCCGGGAAAGAGCACAGTCGGTGGGCGTGACGGACGGACAAGGCGACGCTTAATCCGCCAGTGAAATCACGTGCTTTTACACGATTAATCGAACCTCAAATAAACCGCGACGGCAACTCACGGCTCGGAGGAATGTATGGTTCTGCACAATCATTGTTCATGTACTGTGTGTTTGGTACAACACGGAGGTCGGCGGTTGCATTTGTCGAACGGCGATATTCACATGAACGAGTGAATGGTCGAAAGCATAATTTGGTTGAAAACGGCGCTCTGAACTAAACAGTGAATCCGAAAGGTCGAACAGTCGGGCATATGTCCGAAAGACTGTGAAATAAGTTATCGGATGTGATTGACGATGCGAGGGGACAAGTCGTGCTGATTCCCTGCGGCCACGAGTTACACCGTCGAATTGTAAAACTAGTGGGAAGGGGGGATAGGTACGCACCAGCACGAATCGACTCGCGGTGGCAAGAGCGCCCAGGCTGGCGGGGAGCGTGATTTGCGACGCCTCGTCAATCACCACCACGTCAAAGAGCCGCCCCTGGGGCCATCAACCACATGTTCAGTCAATCACACGTGGCAACGACAACCGAAAGACGCAGGATTAAAACTGTGACAGCATACGGACAGTGACTTGATTGCACGAATGCATGAAAAGGCATAAATCGTAGCGGCGTGTCAGGAACGACACATATAAGCAAACGGAGAGAGAAACAAAGAGGGAGATGCGAATGACACATGATGAAAAAGAGGTTGGCATGTGAAATAAATGAATGGCGGAGGTTGGCAAAGAAGCTAAATTGAATGGAGAGACGATTTGACAAAAAACGCAACTTCACAATCCCCTCTACAATAACAAAGAACCAACCGAATGGGTGTATGTATTATGTTGCAAATGTCGGAACTCGGCCCGCCTCCGCCTCACGTTCCAGAAAGAAAACAATCAGCACGGCCAACCCAATAAACAAATATCGAGACAATATACGCGGGAAAACGAGGAGCGGTGCCCGTGCAACGCGGTATGTGAACGCACACAAACGGGTCCTGCAATACACCTCGAACACTTTTCAATGACCACAACACAAATCCCATGAAGCCCATTTGATATTTTGAGTTGGTCCCGCACCTGGAGCAGCGTGTGGCCGACGCCGAGGCAGGTGCAGCCCACGACGCCTACCTCCGCCATCAGATGCTTGAGCTCCGCCACGGAAGACGCCGGGAAACGGTCGCCGCCGAGGCAATGTTCCTAAGCAATCGTTCAGGGTTTTCTCAAGTTAAAAAAAAAAGTCTTCATTCGAACAAAGGGAAGCTTTTTACTTCGAAAAGACGGGCCTTGACAACCGACGCCCGATAATGACGCCACCAGAATCGGTCGACTGGGCGAAGTGGTAGCGGTCGGCATGGGCGGCGACGTCCAGGACAGCAACGAAACCTAGACGTAATATAAGGTACTTGATAGGGTACAGTCTTTCATGACACTACTATTCTGATTGCCTGTCATTCGTTCATCCGAGTTTGGGGTCGCAAAAAAATAGTATTATATTGTTTTTAGCAGTTGTCGTTGGCAGTTTTCAGTATCCGTCTTCAAGTAACCCACTTTCAAAATGAGCGCCATTACGGAGTCATTCAAAATGACGAGTTAAATATATCATTTTCATAATCATGTACAATGGCCACACAAAACCTGATAACAAATCACAGGTTTCGTACTGTTTATTCGCAAACTCGCTGAAAAAAAAAATCATATACCCTAAAATAAGATAAATTGAATACCCTTGTACGTTTCGTTCGAGCAATTGGAATCAAATTGTCGAACTCACCTGTAAGTCTGGGTGCACCGCCCGGCGGTGGCCGAGCCGAAGCACGTCGTGTTGCCCATTCGCCTGGAGTGAGGTGGTACGGGTCAGGCTCGGCAAAAGACAGCGATCGGAAAAAATAGAAACATGCGAGTACGACATACAGTGGAAAAGAACCGCAGAATTGGATTGATGTGCAAAAACATAACTTGCAACATTGTGTTTAGGAATGATAATCACATTTCAATGTTTTCATAATAGAACTTTGCCTCGGAGAGACATTTGGACTAAAATCTCAGTACATCAAAAGGGAACAAACATATGGGCAAAGAAATTTGTGAGACTGAATTGTGAGAGCGTCAATACTGAGACAATCGCTTATAAGTACGACAGGAAAAAGGGAAGAGCAATTCAAAACAAAATAAGAGTCACTTTTGTATCGCTCATTCAACATTCAATCTTTAGACATAATACACCGTGCAGTTTCCCGTAGCCCATAAATAATTGGAAAATGGGATAAAATATTGAATACAAAAATACATTGCGCACTAGCGCTTTAAATTAAGATGCTTTCTTATTTTCACCATCTCTCATTTTCCGATTATGAGAAACGGTACTCGGCGTGTGTCACCTTGAGGCGGAGCAGCATATTGTCCACCGCACTGTTGGTGTACGCTGTCAGCAGCACACTCAGTCCGGCAGCGCGCGCGGCGCCCACCATGTGGCACACCGTCGCCGTCTTCCCCGTCCCCGGCATCCCCAAAATGATGGCGTAGTCCTCCGCCGACAACACCTTTTTGACACGCACACACAAACAAGACGCCCTCAGGAACACGACAATTGTGGACTAAACTAATGCACAATGACGCAACCCCACCTAAAATAAAAAAGGGCGCTTGTCAAGTTTTTATTGTAAATCGAGGTCGTCGCTGTTTATACAAATATTACACGCAACGAGACAACAAATATCATGAACTTGTAAACAACGACAAAAAAATGCCCAATCCATAATATGTGCATTTCAGAGGGAGGCCACCTCCGCAGCATATGGGCACAGAAAAATAAAACACAAGCTACTTTGCATGCAGATTCTATGGACTGAGGTGAACCGGGTTACACTTATCAGGTTTTCATAGAATGTTTAGGGTTTATCTGAAAAGTTGATTGGCTTTAAGACTTCATATCAGATTTTTCAACGCTTTTGTCGTCAGCGCACCTTGCGCACAGCCGCTTGCTGGTCATCGTTCATGGCAGCAGCATGCTCGGCAAGATAGGCCTCCGACTCGATCGGGATGCGCGGCGCAAAACGGGGCGCCTCCAAATCGACCACCTGCGACAAAAACAGCGACAACGGTCGGTCAGCGCTCTCGCAGCTCTCAGACGGTGTCACCGCACTGAGTGGAGACTCGCCTTCAGCCACTATCACGGCAACCACCCGCAAAACGGAGGTGTTTTTTAACGCTTTGTCACCTCTGAGAAAAAAACTAAACGCGTGAAAAAGGTCATTTTTATATAAACGCATATTAATCATAAAATGTATTTTGTTTAATTGATCAAATAATCTAATGTCAACAATTCCTATGTGCAACACTTCACTGAACCTTGCCGCCACCCGCGAACAACGGCTTTTGGTTGTACTGTTTAAACTTTTTAAAACAGGGGAAAGGGATTCGAACCAGTTGCCGTAAGCGCGGCGCTCGTCCCTCCCCGGTCGACAGTAGCGACAGTAGGTTACGCCGCAGCCCCGCCCCCGTCGACGCGATCCCGTTGCCGTCGACCCGCCAAGCCAGCGACTTGACTCCCGCGCCGGGGCCGGAGTTGACGGGCGCCTCGAACCGCGCCGGCAGCGGTCGATACAGTCGCACGCTCAGTCCGTCGGGAGAAATCGAAGTGACCGAGCCTCGGCCAACAGCTGCGTGCCGGCCCTGCTTACAAAACAGACACACCCGCGCACATATGATACATTAAAAAAACGTTGCTTGACCCCGTATTGGTGCAGATTCACAGCAACTCATGATTTCTGGGAAGCGGTCGCGTATCGCGGACATGCGATGAAAGCAAGGGCGTAAACTTCGTGAGCAATCCTGAGACGTGAGCACCTCAATGCTGAGGAGCACGTGGTCGCCGGCCGACAAGCCGCTGCTGGTGGCGCCGGCGCCCGCCGATCGTCGAAACTCGTACTCCACCCCGCTGTCCGCCTCGCTTCCCGCCTTCTGTGAGCCACAAAATACCGCATTTCAAAGTCAACACAAATTCGAAAGAAACTCGTTACTTTCTGTGCTCTGTGATCGGAAGAAAAAACCACCGCTTACCCAACTCGAAACCGATATCGAATGAAGAAATATTGGATGGCGGCGACAGCAATCCTTAATAGTTGAAACATAACACGAACGACTCACGAACAAGTCAAAGCAGTATCCTGTTTTCGTCAGCTCGCGTTCAGTTCTCTGGGCTTGTAGTCAAAGTCGGTCGTAGTACCCCGTTTCAGTTACTGGATGCATTGTACGCAGGCACGGTTGTTTGCCAGAATTTTTTGCTGTCTGTTTCCTCTGAAACAAACAGTGACTCGACTGAAAAGATTCAAAACTGATTGTTACGTAACATAGGCGCATCAATGACCCCAGCATGTATGTGGAAACCATAACCGGCATTGTTCGATATCGAGGGAGGGCGTCGAGAGCATATTTAGGGCGGGCGCCGATATCACTTACTGCAAGAAAGCATACACATGTGTTCATACACAAAATCCGCATCGTGACATTTAAAACAAAGTGCACTGGCACTTCGGTGCTAATCAAACACGGCACAACAGCAGAGCCATCGCAACTGCGCGATGATCGAGATGGGCATATTTGAAAATACGAGGGGTATCCGGATCGACAGACAGCGCACGTTTTAATATTGGTAAACGCGCGCCGAATGACTAGGCCGTCGTACCTGGATCCGTCCCGCGAGCTCGAGCGAACCGACGCACGGCGCACCCGCCGCCTCGCGGTCGGCGCTGCTCCGCGCCCACACATCGGACGTCCGCCCCGATGACTTTTCCGACTGCAACTCGTCTTCTACCAGCGACAACCACCTGCAATCACGCGCATGCCATATAAATCCCACAAAGTTAGTTCACACGACGTCCATCACATTGAATTACTTATCCACGATACTGTCTAGTAGCGTGCCTACGTGACAAACGGGTCTCATAAGCATAACAGGAGTCGAATCAGTCTACACGCGCATGGAAAATAGGACAGGAATGTGGCACAACATATCCTGCAGCGATACAGTGACAACGAGTGCTATAGCATCACACATCAATACGGTAGCATAACTATTCCAATATCACCAAGTAATATGGACCAATGACGCCCTTCGTCGAATCGTCTCAGCGGTTGTGCGAGGTTATCCGGAATTTTTTGTAAAATAGATAATTGATGCCACGAGCATTCGAAAAGCTCAAGTTTCGCCGCGTCGTGCCTTGGCAAAGCAGATGTCGAAAATCGGATAAAGTCGAGACCGGGACTGCAGCGATTCGTAACAAAACGCAACAAAAACTCGACACCCAGCACACACGGCGCGCTAACCACGACATTTCGCATGTTTGTCCCAACGGCACGAACAGCGTAACTTCAGCCGATAGACAATCGCTCAGATCCGGAATGCATGCGGAACTCGCAAGTACGGTCGCAATACGGGTCATCCTTAGGCTGTTACTTACTATTCGGCAATACAGAGTTGGACAGTACAGGTGTACGGCGGCAATCCTTATCAAGGGTTCTTATGTCTCTGCCGATTGAAGGCTTACTGGCGGAACGCACCTTCGGAAAAACTCGGCATGCTGCGGGCGCACGTGGTCGGTGGCCTGATCAAACAGATCGCCCATACCGGCAGACTCAGCGTCACCACCCTCCATCGCCTTATGGATGAGTGTGCAGCTAGCACGCTGGAAACATGACTTGCACGCCTGTCGGAAGTACATGTTGCCGAGACAGAGTAGGTCCTCAGAAAATACTCAAAACAGAGTACTCTATGATTATTCCTCTGTATTTGATGTCGACCTCTCTGAGTTATGAAATCAGGAACAAGCAATGGGAGACACTGCCTCACTGGGAGATCATTGGCGCGACCATGGTTGCATACACTATATGCCAATAAAATGCATGTGGCAGGGAAAACGCACTACGCAAAGAGAACGGAATTATCATAACAGAACTGTAATAGCTTTTGTTTATAGCTTTACAAGTTCACCATGAAAAATAGACATTTAGAGGTATATAACTGTACCTGCAGAAAAGAAATCAATAATTTGATAAAATGCCACATAACCGCAATACTGAATGCAAATACATTAGCAGTTAATAAGAGCAGTAACAAATTCTGTGAAGTGGGAAAACTGCGCTTGTCGTTGTGCAGATTCATACTTGCGGGTCGCGCAACATCGGTGGCAGCGCCGGAAGGCTGTCGGGCCTGCGTCGTGCTAGGTGCGCCGCCAGCGTATTCCGGATCTGTAGCAGACTAGCCACCTCTCCGTGGATGTATTGCACCCCCTGCGGCTGCTCTTGCTGAATGTACCACAGCAGCCCTGCGGCAAAGGGGGAGGCGCCAAATGTCACATACGCAGGAAAGGTAATTATCATTTTCCGATAAATAATACAGCTCCAACCCCGCCTTATTAAGGGATAACGTCTTGCCTACTACTAAAAATAATTCAATGTCAAACGACACTTTCAAAGATTTCGTGCGCAATCTGACAAAACACCCGTGGGTATAGGGGCCAAATAGCGTATCGCACATTCACAACAGTCTTAATGGGAATGGGAAGAAACTGAGATCCGTTCAAACACTTTATTAAAACGCCATCACCCGAATAATTTAATTCACTACTGCTAGCCAAAACGAATACACGAAATCCTGGAGTTTCTGTTTAGGCTCGAATGAATACAATGCACATCCAATTAAATACATATATCAAATGATACTATTTAAACTGATGACAAAGCTTCGAATACTGATGCGACATTAGATAAAATACTACTCTGCATGAATCAACGCTATCAAATCGTTTACTTGCGACGAATAAATCAATCTGCATGAATTCGTGTCAATATATGTGTACACTCCACAGTACTACGCAAAACGCCGCTACGCTCACATTTCTTATTGGAACTTAATACCCATATTTGCGGGTGGCCACACTCACCCGTCGAGACGTCGGTCTCGTAACGGTCAGCCATGAGCAGCATGTACAGCGCCACCTGCGCACGGTGCCCGTGATACGCCTTCCCTGTTTTCAGCTCCAGCGGCGCCACGTGTCGACGTTCGCCTCGGCCGTCGGCCGCTACGCTCGTCGCCTCGCGTGCCGAGCGCCCCGAAAATACCAACGGCCGAGAAATTGCACCGCCCTCGTCGCCGACCGGCCGCGTCGAGGGCGGCTGCGACGGCGGCGTTTCTTTCATGACGAGCCGCACCGAAGCGTCGATCATCCCCTGCGATCGATATTAGTATTTGTGGTTTAGGTTAAGGGCTACAAAGGGCAAACATAGAAAATGAAAAAAATTAGTTCATGAGTTTTAGTTGATCAGGACTTTCGAAGCTGTTCTTTTAACTTGATTTCAAACAAAACAAGGACCTCATGGCTATACACACTTAGAGCACAGTAAAGGGTATGTCTGTAAACCTAAAGGACCCGAGGGTTTTCAACCGATTAGGGCGTTTGAAACCTGCCAATTCGAATCTGCAGTCGTTCCAAAATTCCTTTGTAATTCATTCATTCATTCACCAACTTATCTATTCCTCGCCCATTCATAAATTCATTCATTCATTCAATTGCAATTTATCCATTCATGCACCAATTCGTTCATCCATTATTCATTCAATCATTAACCCATCCTTTCTCTCATTCACCCATTCATCAAATTCATTCAATTGTAGTTCATTTGGCGATTTACGCGTACTTCTCATTCATTTGCAGGCTTTCCGCGAGGAAAGGACAACTCAAGGAAAATCATGCACACGAGGGGCGGCCGGGAATATGCACCTTCAGACCGAACCGCGGCGACCAGATGCTCTCCTCGATGTCAATCACTTCAGAGATGGCCACCCGTTGCTCCCCTAACCCACCGGCGCCAGGACCCTAACAATTCCATGACAAAAGTGGGAAAAAAAGAAGTAATTCGTTTGCCCGTACGTCGTGTGAACTCATCAATCATAATAGGAACCACAGGCTGAAATAATAGTTGGACATTTTTTCTAAAATTTTAATAAACGATTTTTCACCAGAAACAACGTCTCATTGTTAATGGGTATGTTACGCGCAAATATGTAAGTGCCGTTAAGGCAAAACCCAAGCGACACTGCAGGCAAACGAAGCCCCCCAAAAACGTGAGGCAACCGCCAGTAAATTCCAAAATGCTATCAGAGAATATACAAAATACCGATGCAATTTCACTATTATCGTCGCACTAGTGTCAATGCGCGTTGTGTCGGCACTTCGTGCAAAATTAAATCCTATTAAACCCTACAACAACAACCATTTCGTCAATCACACAACCAAAATATGCTTTAACAAGGGTATGGCAGCCCCCCCCAACCTTTGGCCCCATGTCCACCGCGGCGGCAGCAGAGGGTGAAGGGCGGCAGAAGAGCGCGCGCCATTTCAGAATCTGCGGCACCGCCTCCGTCAGCGCCGCCTTCGCCGTTGCCTCGTCCAAACCGACCTGCAACAACCACACACAGAGGGTTAATATGCTGCCCTACTTCCTTACAAGTCAATAGGCCAAGAATCGGACGATGGGAGGGTCGAGATTTTTTAGCATAATAAGAGAGCGAGACGCAATAAAGACAGATATTATCAAAAACATTAAAAATAAATGAAACCACGGCAATTGTTTCATGACTGCGAAAGGGTGGTGAATTTTGGGAGGGTGGCTTGTAAAGAGAGCTGCAGATGAGTGTCGCGAGCACAGGTAGCAACAGGCGAATGGGTATTTTGTGCACATAACAAGAGTGACCGAAACCGATTAAACAAATTTCATGTCAAAATACTCAAACAATAAATTGAATCATGTCATTAACTAGGACCGTGCACAGACCAAACCAGCCGTTGGCATCAGCGAAGGCGCATCGATTCCGATATGTGCGCGAAATCGAAGGCCCGGTCATTTACTTTCACACACCCGAATGCCAATAATACTTACAACCACAGTTGCGAGTGCTTTTGCATTTGAGTATTTTACAGTATCTTAAATGCTGCGCGACGACGGCGTGACAAGGGAGTTACTGAGAGGATGGGCAGCGATGAAGTTGAGCAATGACGAACAAAATAAAACTGTAACGGATGCATATTACATATCGCGTTAATCGTGTAATTTTTTAATTGGGCCAAAGTTGTATGAATTGTAAAGTTGTAATCAATTTAATCAAGTGTATACATCAAATTCTCAGCAATTAATTTAATTCATCGTTCGATATCGGTTGGAAAGTCCACTCGAAACATGAACAAAAAAGATTATAAAATTAAGTCGTCGCACCTCAAACAGCATGAGTGTGGAACTGGCCACAATCTGGTCCACGGCGGCCGTGAGGTCGGCCGCGGCGAGGTCACCGTCGCTACTGAGCGCCGCCTGAAACAGCTCGTGCAGCATTGTGCCCAACACCGCCTTGTCGTTGCTGCCGCCGTCGCCGGCAAACAGCTCCTCGATCACGGCCTGCACGGTCGACGGCAGAGGGGCGAACAAGGGAGAGGGAAAGACAGGGGTGCATCAATGACAATCCATAAAAATAAAGTCAGCTCATTTAAAAAATGTAATAAATACCACATGCTATTCATTACTACATCATGGAACGGAGAAAAGCGGGTTGTTTAAAGACGGGTATGTATAATAATACTAAAGAGGGTAAAATTAGGGGTGTCCTTTAAAAAGGGGAGAGTGGTTATGGTCATTCAAAAATGAGTTTCCATGCAAATGGTGGTAGTACGGGTTTTTGATTTAAAATAAAAAATCTGTGGTCACAATCGCGCCAAATAATAGATAAATCGCAATTGAATAAAAACCGTTGTTTTCCCGGTCCATTTCGGATTTACTAATTATATCCCCATTTTGCACGATGCCAACGGAGTATAACCGCCATTTGCAAAAAAACATCTAATAAGCGAAAATGTTTTTTCTATTAGGGGACAAAAAGGGTACAAGAGGTTAGGGTTTAGCTGGGTCGCACCTGACGCGGGCATTTGGTTCCGCTGGTCACTCGGGTGCCTGTTCAGAAAGTTGGCAAGGGTAAACAAATAATTAGGGTTTACTAGTGGTTTAATTGGGGGCTTACAAAAAGCAGTCCAATCCATCTCATATTTGTCAGCGCATGCGCCTGACTCTTCAGGAGCAAAGGGGTGTGAAAGAGTGCATAGGCGGACACTCATGCAAGGACAGGATGCTGCGACAAGGATGCCGCTCGGTCGTACCAATAAATAAGAAAAACGACACCCTGTACGGGTACCTCTACGCAGCATTATCCAGAGATGATATATATATCTAGGAATTTAACAGCTTTACATCTCATCTTTAGCGGATGGTAGCAAAGTCCTCCTAAGAACCGGCCGTAAACTGTCTACACAGGTAAGAGACAAGCAGGGAGGGAAACCCTAACTACCCGGCACTCACATGAAGCCCTAACCCCTCACGCAACCCCCAAGTCACTAGATCAACAAATTCGAAACCCGGGGATAGCTGAGCGGTATAATACCATCCCCGGATTCGAACCCGCGTCACTAATGACGAGCCTAAGAAGTATCGTTACTTGTATAATAAATAAGCCCTAAACCAAAGTTGAGGATACTTCCTCATCCCCCTCTATTTCCAGAACCACAAGGTCGGATGTGAAGTGCTGACTCCGATCGAGTTGGTGATCCGGAAACACAGACAGCAAGGCATGCGTAGGGATACGATTTCGGAAAATCAATATGGTTGGACCGGATATGGTGGCGGGAAGGTGCGGAATGTACCCGACAACAGCACGTCGGGGTGCAGCACGACCAGGCCGGCGTTAAAGTCGACACGCGCGTAGCGGCGCCCGTCTTGGCACTCCTCCACCGTCGTGAGCAGGTTCAGCGTGTCACCCGGCTCCAGCGGCGTGTCGTACCAGTTATCGCGCAGTTGGAGCTCCAACTCAACGTCCTGGCGCAACAGAAATCCAATTATTGGAATTCTGCGAGGCAACGCCAACTGGAGCGACGCTATGTGTCACAAGTAATATTGCTTACAAATATATATGATGCGCAAGGCCGAAAGTCGCCCATTACATAAACATTTTAAATACTTTCTCATCTATTTGTTGAATTGACCAAGCCGTCGGACACTTTTACAATCGTGCATTTTTCCATTCTATATCAGTGAAGCTGCCATTATTTACTACCGTACACGGTAAGTCTTTTTCCACCGTAATAGAGCGGCTTCGGCTGCAGTTTACAGCGCCATCCTATCCCATCCTAAAATGTGTGTGTGTGTGTGTGTGTGTGTGTGTGTGTGTGTGTGTGTGTGTGTGTGTGTGTGTGTGGGTGTGGGGGGGTGTGTGTGTGTGTGTGTGTGTGTGTGTGTGTGTGTGTGTGTGTGTGTGTGTGTGTGTGTGTGTGTGTGTGTGTGTCCG
This sequence comes from Tetraselmis chui, assembly GCA_026401115.1. NCBI lineage: Eukaryota > Viridiplantae > Chlorophyta > Chlorodendrophyceae > Chlorodendrales > Chlorodendraceae > Tetraselmis > Tetraselmis chui. Next base: position 71,784 of record JAPMLY010000093.1, read on the forward strand.
TGTATCCCCTTATGATTCGCTCGATTGGACTCGGTACAAAATGCTATTCATTATCACATATTTCTTACAAGAAAAAGAAGCGACATATTATTCAACATCAGCGATTTCATTAGCTCGGAGAATGTATGTCGGTTCAGTATCACAAACTTCATCACATCTCTCGCGGATGGCGGCAAAGTCCACCCAAGAACCGGCCTTAAACTGTGGTAAGGTACAGGTAAGAGACAAGCAGGGCGGGAAACCCTAACTACCCGGGACTCTCCTGAAGCCCTCACCCCTCACGCTACCCCCAACTCACTAGAACAACAGATCCGACACCCGGGGATAGCTGAGCGGTATAATACCATCCCCGGATTCGAACCCGCGTCACTGATGAACCTGAGACCTATCTTGCTAGGAATCAGGCAGCTTAACATCTCATCTTTCGCGAGTGGTGCTTATGTGTGGAGTATTAAGGACAACAATTAATCTCAAAAATAAAGTACTGCGCAATGGTACGGGTGGGTTCATGATTAACTACTGCGCATCGCTACCTCTACGGTACAGTAGAACTGAAGAGGTTGTTGGTGCGGGCTTACCTGCCAGTCGCATATCCCGGGGGGCGCGCAGCAAAAAAGAATTAGTAAAATTCATAGAAGAAAAAGCACTGGAGGCCAATATTAGCAAAAAGAGGAAAAGAAAAAAGAAACAGTCGTATAGAACTGCGCGTCGCATTTCTTCTGGTCCAAAATGATTACAAAAGTACAGAGTGAGCGACACAAAACAAAACACAAACGCAATACTTGGGCACAACTGAGGGCTAATTGTTATATCATTAAATCGCAGTGATTTCCCAGCAAGCTGAGTGTCCATTAAGGGCCGCGCACAATGCGCTAGCAAGAAATGAATACAAATAATCGAATTACCGACATGGCACTCGGAATAACACAGGCTGTTCCACCCTCATGAAAACAAATTTTTTACACACACAGATGGCGCGGCCTGCTACCTAAAGCCCCTTCCCTGATCTGCAGACGTGGCGGCCGGTATTCGTATTTCTTATCATATAGGCGCCGCCTATTTTCTTTTAGTGTGGGTACGGCATTCAATATCTTGTAATCAAACACCATGCATTTTTGCAGTATTTCAAGATTTATGCTTTTTGGTAGTCTTCGCTCAGTGTTTCTACATGAAATCGATTAACTTATTTATGTTTTGCATCATAGCATAGCGTCTAAATCAGCGACGAACGTGTCCTTAGCTTTCGATCAACACCAATCAAGAAAGGAAAACGAAAGAAACAAATAATAATATCATAAAACGAAAAAACAAACACATAATAATTGTAATCAAGAGTTTCTAGTAGCTGTGCTGCGCTCACCGTAAACTCGTTCAACAGCCGCGCCACCTTGGCCCCGTCGCGCTCCTCCACCTGCAGCACCGTGTGCAACAGAGCCTCGCGATCGCCGAGCAGCGGCAGCACCGGCGGCCCGTCGGACGATCCGTTGTTCTCCGGCGAACCGGTCGTCGCGCCGTCGAACAGCGCCGCCGGCCCAACTCTCGGCGCCGGACTGTCGCCCATCAGCTCGTTGCACAGCTCCGCCACGCTCGCCGCTGCCGCTGCCGCCTGGCACTGATCATCGGCAATCAAAGTCGAAAAGCAAGAGCACATGTTTGTAAGCAATTATCAAACGCTGCGAGGGTAATATCACATTTTTTCTTCGTTACTTTGTCTGTGTGCTCACAAAAATCGTTGCTTGCTTTTTCTTTTTTTCGATGTTTCTTATTTTCTTATTTCGTTTTTCACCCATATTCTGTAATTGTTTGCTTGCTATTCAATTTTTCGCTAGTTGTCTTATTTCATTTGATTACGTTTTACTCCTAGGTTATTCCTTTATCTGTTAAATTCTCTGATTGTAGATCCGCATTTCATTCATTTCTTAATTCTATTCCTTAATTTTTCGCATCGCTTTTAAGTCAATTCTTCGCATCTATTTGTATCCAGATTTTTGTATGTTTCTTTGTTTTGTATTTGCACGAAAAACACTCGTTTCATACGTTCGTTATTTCGCTCAATAGTTTGTTCGTTCAGCGTTTTATTGTCTATTTGACCGTTGAGCGGCAAAAATGTTCTAATATCGTGATCTAGTTTGTTTGATGCCTTATCTGTTTCGGCATCGACGTTCCTGTTGGTTTCTGAAACGTTTCAACACCTAATTTCTTACACAGTTTTCCCTCATTGTTAACAAATTCGTTTATTAAAAGTTACATTGATTTTATTCAACTTTTAATTGCTTCACAGTGAAAGCTGATTGGTACATAGTTTGTTAATATTTTCATCCTCAGACACTAAATTGATTTTCGTACTTAAACTTTTCAGGTAACTTTTACTAAAATCATATGCTTGCACCATGTTGAGTTATTATATCACTGTGTTCGTGAATTTCTTTGTCTGTTTGTCAAGATTATTCTCTCCGCTCGCATTTCATTTTCAAGTAAAAAAATGCAAAAAATATTAATTCCTGTTTATCATCGCATTTCGAATTTAACCCCAAAGCATAACTGCCACATGTATCCTTCTTTTCCATTTCTCCCACATTTCATATGCATCGTCCTACTTGGACATCTGCGGCATTTGTTTTCAACTTAAGACAGGTTCCCATACCCATGTCCATTCTGACTCCGGTCATCAGCGGAAAAAAAAAACATGTCAGCGAAAAACAAAAACGCCGTCAAAACAAAGCATTTCCAATACTCCATTCTAAGCCAACCATCACAACTTGAACCGCACCATCAGCTTGCGACCTTCCACCCCCACAACCAACAATCTGCCGCACCACTCACTCAATCGCGCCGCGAACCCCATTAAGGCGCTCAATCACTCCCACAACCCATATAAAAAGGAGCCCACCGACATTTCGATAACTCATCATCCTCTTCGCCGCGAGGGCAGCGCACCTGTTTGCGCTGCGTGTGCGGCGTCGTGCCGGGATCGCCGCCCCGCCTGCCAGCGAAACCGAAGTGCAATATTTACCCCCCAAAAAATTAAAGAAAAAAATACATGAAATAATCGCAATAATAAACGTCCCTCCGTCCAGGTCAGCCATCCCAACGGCCCCATTTTCATGAAAAGAGTGCGGTCACAACATGAGAGCGGACTGCACGGGGGAGGAGGGGCGGACCTGTTGGGCGTGGGGTGGGTGGGCGGGCGGGGGGAGGGGAGGTTGAGGGTGCCGCG